>JAQFVV010000777.1:0-223681 GCA_028023455.1 Epiperipatus broadwayi | reverse complement strand
CTGAATCCCAAAATATTTTATTTATTTGAGTATAAGCTTAACATTAGTTTCTACATTTTCTTCTTCTTTTTTTAAAAACAGACTGATATACTGTTATAATAAATATTGATTTAAATATAACTTATATTTTAGCCATTCTGTTATAAATATCATAGCATATTATATGCATAAATTAATAATTTAAGTTTTAAGTATTTTCTCATATTGTTAGATATTAAAATATTGTTAGTAGCAAGAATAAATAATTATAACAACAGTTCTGTATTAAAATGATAATGAGAAGATTAAATAGTTCTATTCAGTAGAGCTAATACTAGGTTATTCTAAGATCATGTAAAAGTTTATAATCAAATAAAGAAAGATTTATATAATATAGCAAACAAATTCTTTTATAATACACCATTCTTTTGTCAGTTGTTTTGACACAGGTAAACTTCTTCCATAGACATAAGCAAGAATTCTGGCAATAATGCAATTTTGTCAAAGCCATTCTATATACTTTTTCCTCTTCTCTAAGTGTTATGACAAGCAATATCTTGAGAATTGACCAGTTATTTTTCTATTCCATATTAATGTTGCTTTATTTAGATAAAATTTTAGACACATTTTTTTTAAAAAAAATAATAATATTAACTGTTTCTTTTAGCACAATTTTTTTTAAAAAAATTGTTTATCAGTTCCTTAATAATTTCCACATACACCTTCACATTTCTCTTTTTATAGGTAATCCAATTGATCAGCTGATGTCATAAAATCAATCAACCAATAAAATAAATTTCAATCTCTAACTTTAACTTTTATTTTTAGACTTAATTAAAAGAGAGAAAGAAAAAATATTTTAAAAATAGCAGTTTAATTACATAATATTTGAACTTTTAATAAAATACCTTTTTTAAAATTATTTAATAAACTAAATAGTATTAACTAGCCTTACATAATAAACAAATTACTTCTCACATGTTTAATTATCACACATTAAGCATAAGTCAAATTTTTAAAAATACCTTTTAACAATGGGAATTATGATCATTAGGAAATTAAATATTGTAAAATAATACACATATAAGCACACAAACATACACATCTATAATTATAAGTGCTTTAATTGGACATTGCTTTTCCTTACATAATATTCCATAATAATTAATTAATAATGTTTTAAGTTAACTAACTTTGAATATTTAATTTATCATTATTAAAATTAATCTCACTTAAAGTATAATTTACATTATTTTAATAAATACTTATTCTTGAACTATATTACTATTAAAACTTACACTTATAATAAATTATTAATATGCATTTTAAATATTATTTAATACATGGTCACAAAGAATACCCCTCATTTTGTTCATCTAACTATTTTAATTAGGCACAAGACTCAATTAAAATGGGTATAATATATATAAAATAAAAATTTATATAACATTACAATACTAAACATATCACCTATATATACCAAACAAAATAGTCTTCTCGTCATTCACTTCAAAACCCATCTTCCTTTAACATCAAATGTTGTCTTCATGAAATTGATGGCCTCAGATTCAAAATATTGCATCACCAAAGTTTCTTTTAATCTTCTTTTCAATTCACTTTTTTCATAAAAAAACCTCTGTATTGTCAAATAATATTTTATAAGCTGTATTCAGTTTATAAATATACAAAGCTGAGTTTTTACATTTATTTTACCTTTACTTTTATGAACTTTAACTCTTTTATTAATGCTTAATTTACTCTAGCCTATATTAATTTTATGACAACTACAAGCAATCCTATAAACTACCCCAAAAATAGATTTTCAATCAATTAACTGTTTTGAACACACACACAAAAAACAATAAAATAAATTATTATTATTATTATTATTATTACTGCTACTGCTACTGCCACTACCACCACCACTACTACTACTACTACCACTAACACTACTACTACTACTACCACTACTACTACTACTACTACTACTATTACTACTACTACTATTATTATTATTATTATTATTGTTGTTGTTGTTGTTGTTGTTGTTACAACTGTGAACATACATTAGTAATTGTTCATAAAGTTCTTTAATAGTAAAAAAAATGACAGACACTTCAAATGTATTGATTTAAAGTTGGAAAAAAATTACAAAGTAATTTTTACCATTTCAAGCTTTTTTTTATTTATTAGTCTATTTCTAATTCATTTTGTTTTATGACATATGTAAAATTAAAACAGTAGCAAAGTAATCAATGGATATAAGAAGGTTTGTGCATAAAATCCTTATCTAATGCTTACTTATTCAATATCCCCAGACTAGTTTCTAGATTGTGGCTGGGATTATTGGATGAGTAGACACTAGCTAAGGATTTTATGCATAAACCTTCTTGCTTCCATTGATTACTATGGCTTGCAATGGATAGCACTAATATATGAAGAGTTAACATTATTTTAACAGTTTGTGTAAGCATAGGAAATAGTGGCATGTGATGGTTAGTGGTTTAAGTATGTAGAGTTACATTAATTAGATAATATAAATGATTTTTATGGTTTGGTGCAGTAGTGTTAGACTCTAGAGTTTAAGTTCTATAGCTCTTGGTCCACCATTGTCCACTACTGAATAATAATTCATTTGATTGTTTTTGTTTTACTAATATAGCTGTAAATAGTTTATAAATAAATTCATTATGACATTTTTAGTTCAATGCTTTTTGCCATGTGGACACTATCTAAAAATTCTATATCAACTTACTTGTGTGAAAAATGCATATCAAAATGATTATTGATAATTTGTTTGGCCACAGCACTTGAAGCTTTTAAGCCTGCATCCATTAGGTACTTTCCAATAAAATCAGTAATTGATTAGAAAGAAGAAAAGTATTGTTTTGTAGCTATTAAAAAGGTGAAGTATTTTTATTCCTAATTTTTCATTTCAAATATAAATTAATTTAATAAAGATATTTTTACGTTAATACCTCAGATTCAGCACAATCTATCAATAGTACTGCACTAGTCCATTGTACCTATAATAGTCCATTGTACCTATAATACTATAATAGCAATGTAATCTACCTAGTACTTCAAAATATACCTGTAATATTGTATAAGAGTATATATATATCGGGATGCAGGCTCTAATACATTTATTCACCAAGGTGCATAGCTGAGAATATCTTAATATCTGCACTGGTTTGATATTTATCTCAAATAATGATATGCCCTGGAATTATTTCTCTCTCTATATATATATATGTAATATTGTACTAGTGCAGTATAAGCTGTCCGTATCACCACAGTGTAATACATCTGTAAAATAATTAAATGTTTGCTTGATTGTGAATTAATAAGAAATGCAACCGATGAAAATAACATAAATGGAGCTATGAACTATGAACTTTAACTTCCAGAGTCCACTATTTAACCACTGCATTAAGTCACACACAGTTATCTATTTGTATTACTGAATTAAAAGCCGCTTAAGGTTATTGATTTTTATTATTGGTAAATATCATTTGAATGTTATTTATATATATATAAAGAGAGAATGTTTTATTCTAGTGATAGTGCATTTTCATATTACATCTGTAATCTGTGTTTGAATCCTGGCTAGTAGTTTGCATAGTTTTGATTTTACAATGACTATCTACTTTATCAAATTTAGGTAATTATCAAAAATTGGCTGGTATATAGGTATCTAGCTATTTCTGGATAAAGATCAGACCAAAATAAAATAAAAATATTTAAACTCTCATCATTCAGAAATCTAAATCCTGATCACTGTTTCTGTATAGAAAATTACTGGAGAGATTTTTGCCATATAATGGGCTAGTTGGATGCTGTTTTACTTATATATATATATGTATATTCACCCACTCTAACCTATTAAAACTTTTTTTAGGTTTTTCAATTTGTCCTTTTGAGCTGTAGTATTATTACAAGAAGAAAAGTATAATAAATTTATCAGAGTGGAATACAAATAAGGATTCAGCGTTTCTTTTCCGGAAATGGAATGAACGGTTTTTATTTCTAAAAACTACCAAAAGGTTTCCTGCATTAAATTGTGAGATTCAGGTTAATATAACATATAAAGAAAAGTAAAAACGCCTGCTGGTAACTTAATCAATTTGTTACTACTTTTAAATAAAAAAAAGTGATAGAAAATAAGAAAAGTCGTATGTAACATCTTTAAGTTTTAATAAACACAGAAACTGTAAATTGAAAACAGTAAGGAAAAAATCTTTTGTTGTTCAGATTTATTTATATAAAATCAATAAATTTACAAAAAAATTAATATAAACTAATAATTAAAAAATGTTTTTTTATTACATGGATAATGTATAACAAATAAAATATTACATAACTTTCCTAATTTAACTTCAATGTCTACATTAAGAGTAACAATTAAATCTAATTATCCTACCACAGAGCCCTCTATTGTACGCTTAAAAGTTTATCTATTATTTCTATCAATGATGAGAAGTGATTTGATGCAGGTTGTTAGCCAAAAACAAGATTCAGAGTTTAAATGTGATATAATGACTAATATTTATTGATTTCTTAAGTTTATAATAAACGGATTAATTAAAGTAAGAGAATCCTACTTCTTTGAAGTATTCTAACAAAAAGCAAGTTTGATGGATTTTCTTTGATAGAAAAAAACAAAACAATCAAAAGATAAAAAAAATATTTGAGTATTAATGGAGGCACTTCAGCATAATTTTCTATTCTCAATAATCATTATTATAATATTTTATGTTCAAGATATATGTAAATTTTGTCTTGCCATGAAAAATATGGGGAAATGAAAGATGCAGAAATCAAGATTTCACTATAATGTATGTAATACGGATGTAGTTAAGTAGTACATATGTCAATAACCCTAGACATTAGTGCAATCAGAGTCTACCAATTTTCATAACCAGTTTCTGTTATTTGGCTTTTGTTTGAACAGACGAAAAAAGCTGTAAGATTAAACATTACATCCCATTTACTAACTTTATACCATACTTTAATAACTCTTTTCATCATTAAAAAGTAACTAAGGGTAAAAAATTTATTAGTCAAGCTAGAAAGTAAATTTTGAAGATTTTCAATTATCAACTTCATTTTATTTGACTAATCACACACCTAATAGAACACATGCAGATAGATGAATAAATATGTGTTAAACATTTATAATGCATAAAAATTGCAGAAAAACTGAATATTAGTAGACTATTAAAAAGATAATGTTAATAAATTATAAAAACAAACACTGATAGTTTCATAAGAACTGGGTTAATTAATTTTTGTATTTGTCACAAGTCTAAAACTACCATATTTGAAAGATGTAATAGTATCTTGCCCTCAACCTGGATATATGATTTCTTTTTTATGTATCTTTTTGAGTTAACCATTTAACATTGACCAATAAATGGTTATCTAGTGACTTTTTCTTCCCTGCTTTACTATGGGAGATTGTAGGAGAGATCTTACAATTGCAGTAAACTATTTATTAAAAACATTGTTTAACTTTCTTATTTCAAGTGTTTTACTAAACAAAGCAATGTATGTAATAAGTAAAAAAATGTTTAAACAAAAATATCCCATAAAAGTATAATTAATAATAAAAAAACTAAAAAACAACAACAACAACATATAACATTATTGCAAGTTCTAAATAACATCTCTGTAATTTATTGTTTTAAATATTATATATGTTTTTATTATAAAAATTATACTTAGATCACTTAATTGATCTTGAATATTTTGTTTGTAAATATTTGTTTAATTCTAAATTTAGAATAACTATAGTCTTTTCACTACTGTTATAGTTACACAAATATCTGGGCCACAACATTTTAAAAAATGCACCCAAAATTATTTTCACATGTAAACTTTGAATAAAAAGAATCCGGATTCATTTATTTATTTCCTTTGAGGTCTGTTATATGCATATTTTTATATTCAGTCAATGAGGAAAAGAGTTTCAATTTTTTTTTATTTTATCAAATTGTAATAACTAAATAAAATAAAACAATTTCAGAGTAACACTAGTTACATTTTTTTTGTCTCTTTAAATTACAAAAAGATTAAAAAATAATATTGCTACTTGCATTTTGGAAGAAAATGCATTTATCTTCTGGTGGCAGTAATTTTTTTCTCAATCTAATTGTTAGTTAGAATAATGGAAAAAAAGGTAATATTATCTGTTAATCTACTTTGCTTAGATATACTTTGAAAATCAAAACAATACTAAAATTTACATTTTTAAAAATATTACTTAGGAAAATTTTAAAAGTGAATGAAAAATTTATTTAAGGAATTGAAAGATTTATTGATTAAAGAGGAGTTATACCTTTCATTAAAAACATTCCTATATCTTTTTTTAAAAATTTTTAATAGATATTTTTTGGCTACTAATTTGATAAAATATTATTGTTTAAAGTATTCTCTCTTATTTTAGTGACTATTCCAATTCAGCACACAAGGTAGGTAGGTGCATAATTGCATCACTTATTGGACTGGCCATAAAGTCCATAAATATATTATCAAATATACTTATTGTCATTTCACAAGCATAGACTTAAATGGATTGTAAAAGCAACAGAATGTTTATTACTTTTTAAATAGTAATATTAATATAATTTTTTTGATTATGTTATAATATAATTATTTATTTCAAAGTTGTCTCATTTTCTTTATAATATATAATGGTTAACTATATTTCTATTTGCCCTAGGTAATATAATTTCATTTAAAAATCTTAAAGAGAAGTTGTTATTATTATAATCTCTTTTATCTTTTTGAATTTTTACTTTAATTTTATTAGTTATAAATTATACAAGGGAAAAAGCCTCACATTATTAGATAACTTGAGATTTTACAATATTTATTTTATTATTTAAACAAATATAAGTGAAAATGTAAAATAATTCTTTATAATTTTATTTCTAAGCTTTTATTATACTTATTTTTGTCTAATATATGAATCATATATTATTGCCTAATTAAGTCAATGAATAACTATAATATACATTTGGTAAAGTGGCTTTTGAGTAATGAAAAAATTAGGTTGTTAAAGTGATTTATAATAGTTCAATCGTTCTATCTTAACAACCCATGATTTATTTATTAAGCTATATATTCGTATGTGTGCAATTAAATCTTTACACTTACAATAAAGAAAGCAAAATATGATTTAATATTGTTAATAAAGTGGTTAATGCTCAGAAGCCAAGTGATATTTGGCAACTAAAACCATAATTGGGTCTAGATTCTAAGAATCTTCAGCTTTTTGTCTGTCATGTCAGAACTATATTATTCCAACACAGAACATTATATATATATATATACTTGAAATTTTAATGATAAATACAATATTATAGTTTAAATTCTTTTGTAGTGCTTTCGATTATGTGGTAATCATGGTAATCGAAAGCACTACAAAAGAATTTAAACTATAATATTGTATTTACCATTAAAATTTTAATTGTTTTATATATATATATAATATTTTATAACGGGTACTGTATTTTACAATATATATATATGAAAAACAAAAACAAGTTTTATATACGTAAACTTGCTATCGCTTGTATTTATGATCAATAGATGGAGCTTTACCAAGACCTCCAAACAAGCGTATTTTTGTTTACATAAACGTCAGAGTCAGAATTAACTGTCTCTTTCATTGGCTCCACCCTCAGATCAGCTGATTTCAAGCTGATTTGCTATCATCAGTGAAGGATAGGAGTTAGAAACTAGACCTAAACACTAACTCCAAGCATTTATGCAACAAGTTTCTATCAGTTTGCAAGCATGAATTTTTTAGACACATAAATGTCTTCAAACTCAGCTTATCAAGCCAGATAGCTATATGGGTCTGATATCAGTTCAGTTTCTCCACATAGTCAAAGCTTCTGCAATATATATCATTGCAAGAAACCTTAAAGGTACATTTATGAAAAACAAAAACAAGTTTTATATACGTAAACTTGCTATTGTTTGTAATAATGATCAATAGATGGAGCTTTACCAAGTCCTCCAAACAAGCGTATTATATATATATAAACCTTGTATTTTGCCCAGAGAGGGTTAAATATGTAATATAGTGCTTTAAAAATTATTTTTTATTGATTTAAATAAAGATAGCTATTTGCTAAAATAAGTTTTACTATTCTAAACTCTATGAAATGTTTTTTATGTATTTCTTAAATTATATTATTATACTATTTGATAAAATGTATTTAAATGGTAATTGCTAGGATATTAATTAGTTCATTTAATAGTTGTCCATTAAAGTTTGAAGAGTTGCTATCTTTACATAAACCAAGCACTGATTATATATATATATGTGGGGAAATGATGATCCAAAACAAGTGATGAGTGCTGACTTAGCACAAAATAGTGGAGATTATTTAAAATATTGGATATCATTTATCTTTTCCACATGTATGTGGTTATGTGTATCGGTTATATAAGATAGAATGGATGACTAAAGGGAGCTTAAAAGTCTGAGTACAAATACCCTCTAATTACATCTAGCTTAAAGTATATATACTATACTTGTATTTAAATATTAAAATTACTTTAGAAAAAAAAAATAGTCACTATAGATACTTTTTTAAAAAAAATAAAGATTGTTTTTGTAATTTGCTCAGCTAGAGAAATAATTATGAATAAATTATTAAACTGATTAAAATATACATTAATTTACCAATGCTAACTTCAGAAAATGCTATGGAAAAACCAATTGCAAGAATTTCAAAAGAACTTCAAATTGAATAAAGAAAACAAAGCATTAATATCATCAAACCCTCAGAACTTATAATCAAAGGGATTGTTAGACCAGTTAAAAAAAGGCCCAAAAAAGAAAAAAATAGATTTTTTTTCTCATATGTCATAGCACCGGCCAGGACGCAAACCCACAAACGTCTGCAAACAACTATTTGTTTGCAAGGCGGCTGCGATGACCTCTCGGCTAACGACGCTTGACAAAAAAAATAGAAGTTTTTTTTAAAAGTTTTATTTATTATACAAAATGTCCTTTATTTTTATAAAAAGAGTATTGATTAATTTGTTTACAAATATATAACTAGGCAAATACAAGATATTCTAAAACATTTATTACCAGAATTATTTTATATTAAATTTAATTAATGGTAATCTAAATTCTGATATAATAATCAATATATTTGTATATTTTTAATGGAAGCATATATGTTCAAAAAAAATAACTTGAGCTTATAACTTTAAAGGTAAAAATAAAATGATATTTAAATAACTGAAATATTTTTTTGTATTACAATACAAATGTATGTATGCATATATAAGTACTATATACATATTCACATCTATGTCAATGTATTATTTATTTATATAAACCAGATAAACATACAATTTAATTACATTATTGTCTTCTGATTTATTAAATAATTTAATATTTATGCTATACTAGAATATTTAAGTTTGAACCTCCATTTATCATCATCATCATTATTACGACTTAATTACTAAAATTTTTAATCATTATTTTTGAATTATAATAAATTTATATAAATACTAGATTAAATATTTTGTCCATTTTATTTTTATACACAGTTTGTTGCTATTCAAAAATCTAGCACTGTCAATAATTGAATTTGTCATGTGAGTAGATTTTACATAATTTAATTTTCTTTTGATTCCATAAATGACATCATGTTATTATGAAAATTAGTTATGGCAGCTTTCCAGTGCTGTCAAAAATCATCTATAAAATCCAGATATCATATGGAAGTTATACTACTATTATTTATGGTCAGTATCCAGAGCTAACAATATTATCATGATCAAATACAATTTGTGTGTGTGTATATATATATATATAATAGATTGAACCTCTAACATTTTTATAAATAATGTCAAAACACTGCAAGAGAGAATAAAAAAATAAACCATGGGATGGTTCAAAATATGTATAATAAATTTAATATTTATTAACCAAAATTCTATAAAAATAATGAGATTTTTATTGCATTTAAGTTTTATTTCTATATCTATATAAGTAAAGAATGTGAAAATGAGATTCTGCAGTAATATATATATATATGAGGCAAAAGGCAAATTTTATTGATTTCAAATATATTCAACGAAATAAATGATTTATTATCTCAAGTAAATATAATAAGGAATTAATCCAGACATGTGACTAAGATTTGTTTTAAATGAGTGCATATATATATAAATAACACAGATACAAATTAAATTCCTAAGATCTAGGTGCAATGTTTTAAGATCCAAGGCTCCTCACTGATGAAAACTACAAGCTAGAAAGTAGGGATTTTATGCGCAAATCTTTTTGCATCTATTTATTAATCTGGCTTGAACTGAGTGGCACTATTCTATGGAGAGTTTTGCTTGTTTTAACAGCTTGAGCAAGCATAAAAAATGGTGATCATGTGATGCTTAATGGTTTATTTACATTTTATTTATTTAAATAAAAAAAAAAAGTCAGTTAGATTTCAACAATTTCAATTGTTTATAAAATATTGATTCATGAAATTTATTTACAAATAGTTTCAAAACAAATATCAAATATAGAACTTTTCATACATCCAAGTGTATGCTGAGGAGAGAAACAAAATGAAAGGATAATGTAAGTTACCCTTTTAACTGTTTAAATTCAACAGTTGTTAATCCTTTGATTTGGTTCCTGTAAATTAAAATACATATAAATACATAAACTGACTATCTATTTATTCTATCACACACTCTGGATATATATGTATACATATATAAAAATATTATATCCCAAAACTTTTGAATTATCTTATTCAATAATAATTCTTTAGGAACTCTAAAAAATGCTTGCATAATAATAATAAAATAAAAAATATCAAGTCTTTTATTATTATCGAATCGAGTTTCCAATTATTTTTTTTAAAGTACATGTAAAAGTTTTTTGTTTCAAGATCTTTGGGAGTAATAAAGTTTGATGTTTGTAATGCTTGAAGTTATTTTAAGGTTGTGATTTAATCTTGATGGGATTTGACTGTTCTTGTGCTTTTCTAGTGAGAAGATGCAATCTTCCAAGAAATTCACATTTGGTTAATTTGCAGAGAAGTAAACAATTTCTCCCAAACGATTTTGTTCAGCAAAAGTAAAGTCATTTTAATTCTAAATGGAATGGCTTTTCTTTCCTTTCAATTTTTTTTTAGAAAATTTTACTTACAGGATTGTTGTAAGGATATTTATTTTTCAGAATAGAGATGGAATCTAAATAACTCCATAGGCATATCTTTAAAAAGGATCAGGTGATCAGATTCTTTTCTTTCACATCTTTAACCACACATGTTTGAATTTGAACAATGAATGTATTTTTATAAAAAAATGTACGATGTTTATGATCATTAGTTCAATCAGTAAGAAGTTTTTTTTAATTCTATTTCTTTCTTATTAGCACATATTTTTTATTATTTTTCACATAAGTATTGTTGTAGAAATTTTAGAATAGGTCACATCATATAATATTTGATTCTTTAAATATAAATCTTGTATATAAATCCCCATACACATTAAATTAAGATTTAGAACTCCTGAGAATACTTAAAAAATATTTTTGATATATTTAAATAATTTTACACAAAAATTAAATGAATATTTTATATAATGAGCCTTTAAAATGTGCATGTTTATTATTTTGATAAATTCACACAAAAATGAAATATAAGTTTTTTTTTAATATTCATGTGTAAGTCTAAGATAGCAGCAATATTGCTATACTGTCTCTCAATTGTGGAACATTTTTTTATATATACATTTAGTAGAGTATATTGTACACTTAAATGTTTCCCCTTTCAAATGACTTTCATTATTAGTTTTACCATTTAGGTCTACCTTTTTTATAATCTTGAATAATACTTTTTTAATAATATTTAATTGGTGGAAATACCTTCTTAAATAAATTTATCAACTAAGAGATCCTTCTATGAATTAATCTATTTGTATAGTATATATTTTGACATTATTTCTTTATATTCACATATATTAATCATTTATTTTAATTGAATAATCTAAAAATTGAACTGCCTTAATTTATGATGTTGATTCAATTTACTGACTAAATTTGAATGCCTCTAATATGAATATACTGTGATATTTCATAGTACTAATACAGATATAAGGCTTACAGAATAATAGGATCCTTTCCTCATAATTGAGATTTTAGATATGTAATTATTAGCCTTTAAAGTAATAAGAGTTATTAATATAAAGATTATAATTCTCAATTTTATCCTTGTTGGATAATTATAGTAAATATATTGTGAATAACACAGACTAAACAAACTTACACTGCTATAATTATCCCTTAATTTGTCTAAAAATATTGATTCTATCTATCAGATAAAATTATCCAATCTTACCACTTGATATTATTTTCCTATTTAATTTTCTCTAATTGTGGTATTTGTAAAATAAGTTGGCATGCCCATCAAAATGGTATGACTTCCTATCTTCATTCTGACCTTGTCACTTTTTATAAATATATTTTTTAGATTCCAAATAAAGCTGATATCACTACTTAAAAATTTATTACTATATCTGTATCTATTTGTCAGCCTTGCAATGTTTAAAGAGTAAGGTCTGCCTCTATTATAAATTAAACACTTCATGTTTCTCAGCTATCATTAGGCATGAGTCAAATCTTAATATAATTTTTCTCTCAAATAGTTTTTTATGATCATATATCAGAATACAATGATCCCCTCCTATAACTAAACCATTAAAATATATTTTTTGTGAGTTCTCTATATCTCATATAATGGCTTTAAATTCTCATCAGTTTGACAGTTCCTTCTGCCATAAAAAATATCTTTACAACCACATGTTTCATTGAGGTAGAACCACTTAGGTGTTAAAATTTTCATCTCAAGAAATAAATCTCAAAATTTATTATTATTATCTGAATGAGTTGGATTACCTTTGTTTAGAATTACTATAAAATCCTATATATATATATATATATTGTCTACTAAATTAGCTTGGTTTTCATTCTGGAAGAATTATTGATTCTAACATGGTTTGTATCTTGGAATAGTTCATGCTATATTCCATTAGCAGTTTGACCCTTTCTGTATTTTTTAAATTTGACTTTTAATTCATTACATACTTTTGACAACTTATGTTCATAGTTGTCAAATATAAGCTCTAACTTATCTTGGGTTTCTTACTATCTCTTTTTATTCTATCTAATCTCTTATTAGTTTTAACAGTGTTCAAGTTAGTTCAATTCTTATGGCTTTAAATTCTGGCATTTTCTGACTCATATCAGCTTCTCTGGATCACAAAACATTTCATACTCTTTTTTTTTACACCCATTTTAACTCATTATTCATACTCTTACAATCAGTCATCTTGTTAATTCAGGCATCAAGTTCATTCATCCTGTGATCCATCCCTTGGAGTTCATCTGAAATAACATTAAACATTACTCACATTTTCTCATGTGTTTCTTTTATCATATTCTATATTTTAGTGCTGATCTGCAAATAATAGTCTTAAGTAAACTTAACCATCTCCTTTTCTGAACCTTAATAGTATATCCAATTTTATGCTTCCTTATTTTTATACCATATCTAAAATGAATATTCCATTTTGATTTTAAAGTTTCTGAATTCTCTTCTTAGAGTGTTGTTGTCTTTCACAAATTTCTATTTTAACCTCTTCTCTTGACTCTTACATTTTTTTTCAAAGCTAAGAATTTGGTTTTCAGTTCTAAAATTTTCTAATTTATACTTCACAATTTCTAGGTTCTTAAACTGAACCCCTGTCTTTAATTTATTTGAATTATCTTCCAACATTGCTTCTAACCTTTTAGAATTATCTTCTAACCAGGCCTCAATCTTTTTAAAATTATCTTCTACCTTTTTAGAATCATCCTTTAATCTGACTTCCAACTTCTAACCTTTTTATCAGATTTTT
The DNA here is from genome assembly GCA_028023455.1 of Epiperipatus broadwayi. NCBI lineage: Eukaryota > Metazoa > Onychophora > Udeonychophora > Euonychophora > Peripatidae > Epiperipatus > Epiperipatus broadwayi. Next base: position 209,755 of record JAQFVV010000777.1, on the reverse strand, counting down.
ACTTCCTTGAAATCGAGATTGGACCCACCTAATATATCTGAATTAGTTTTATCCATAATGCTAAGATTTTAGTATAACTAAACAATAAACAACTAATAAAATACTTTTCAATGAATATAATTACCACAAATAGAGTAGTCTGGGGTCTGTCTTCCTTTCTGTTGTTGTCTATAGATATAGTCATCAAATAATCATATATAACAATATCCAATTTCTATTATCTTTAGGAAAAAAACTTTTTTATTAATCACTATTTACTTCTTGCAAGTGAGAGTGAGAAAATAAAATAAAATTAATTAAATAAAAATTTGTATTTTGATTGCAAAATAAATTTTTACTATTGAAATTTATGATTCACTCATTGATCATGTGTCTGTAAAATCAACACATTCAGGCTATCAGTTATTTCCAAGCCCCATGTTGGGCTCCAATTAATAATAGTATGTGGGGTGATTGATTTATTAATCAAAATTCCATAAAAATAATGAGTTTTATTGCATTTAAGTTTTATATCTATATAAACTAAGAATGTCAAAACAAGATTCTGCAGGAGTATATATAAGAATCAAAAAAACATTTTCTATTGATTTCAAATATATTAAAAGAAATAAATGATTTATCACCTCAGGTAAATATAATAATGAATTAAGCTGGATATATAATTAAAGTTTGTTTTAAATGAGTATATATATATATAACAGATATGAATTAAGTTAATAAACTATTCACATTTTATTTATTAAGATTTAAATTAAAAAATGTCTCAGTTCTTTATGAAATATTGATTCATGAAATTTATTTACAAATAGTTTTAAAATAAATATCAAATATAGAACTGGAGGGGTCAAGTGTTGTTAGCTGAGGGGTCATTGCAGCTACCTTGCAAGAAAGTAGTTGGTTGCAGACAGTTGTGGGTTTGCCTCCCAGCCAATGCTATGACATATGAGAAAAAAATATAGAACTGGAGGGAAACAAAATAAAAGAATAATGTAAGTTACCAACAGTTGTTAATTCTTTGGGTTTTTTCCTGTAAATTAAATATCCTTATAAATATATAAATTGATTACCTATTTACTCTCTCTCACACACTCTGGATATGCTAAAAATATATTCCAAAACTTTTTAATTACCTGATTCAATAGCAATTCTTTAAGAGCTCTAAAAAATTGCATGCATAATAATAATAAAATAAAAAATATCATGGTTTTATTATTGTTGAGTCAAGTTTAGAATTATTTTCTTAAAAGTTAACATAAACTTAAGTTCTTTGTTTCAATATGTCCAGCTGTAATGAAGCTTAATGTTTGTGATAATCAAAATTATTTTAACATTAAAATTTAATCTTGATAGGATATAACTGTCTCTGTGCTTCTCTAGTGAGAGGATGCAATCTTTGAAAAAATTGTGTTTGGTTAATTTGCAGAGAAGTAAACAATTTCTTCCAAGAATTTTTTTCAGCAACACTAAAGTTATTTTAATTCTAAATCGAATGACTTTTCTTTCCTTCCAATTTCTTTTAGCAAATTTTACTTATATAATTATTAAGTAATAATTTACTAAGGCTGTAACCTTAGAAATAAGCGTCTGAAAAATACGAAGGTAGGGACCTCTATAGGTCTTAAAACACAAGCTTACGCTATGAAGAAAAGAGCGTAAGCTTGTGTTTTAAGACCTATAGAGATCCCTACCTTCGTATTTTTCAGACGCTTATTTCTAAGGTTACAACCTTAGTAAATTATTACTTAATATAATAATGGGCGTTTAATAAAAATTTATAATTATTGTAAGGATAATATTTATTTTTCTGAGCAGAGATGGACTCACAATAATTACATAGGCATAACTTTGCAAAGGGTCAGACAATCAGACTCTTTTCTACTTTCAGATCTTTAATCACACATGTTGGAATTCCAACAATAAAAGTAATTTTACAAAAAAATGTCTGACATTTATGGCAGCTAGTTCAAGAAGTAAGTGGAGTTTTTTTTTTTTAAATTCTATTTTTAATTTATTAGCCAATATTTCTATTATTTTTGATATAGGTATTGTTGTAGGGATTCTAGAATAGGTTGCATCTTATAATATTTGATTATTTAAATATAAATGTTATATATAAACACATGCACTTTAAATTAAGATTTAGAACTTCTGAAATTAAGCAAAAAATATTTTTGATAAATTAAATGTTTAAACAAAAATTAAATGACTATTTTATGTAATGATCTCTTAAAGATGTGTATGTTTATTATTTTGAATAAATTCATACAAAAATGAAATAACTAAATAGTTTTTTTATATTTGCATGTAAGTCTAAGATAATGATACTGTTATAATATAAAACAGATTGGATCTTTAACATTTTTATAAATAATGTTAAAGTACTGCAGCTGAGAATAAAAATAAAATTTAATTAAATAAATAAATTTTATTTTTTAATCTCTGTTGTAGTGTATATATATATGTCTACTTTATATTTATCTATATATTATGATAGTAATCCCATAGGCTCAATATTAGAAATAATCAACTTAATTTTTTTTAGTAATAATTATAATTTGCAAGATACGTTATATTTATTTGTATACTATTGCTAAGGGAGATCCAAATCGTTAAGATATTTTAAAACAAGTCTAAAAAACATATATCAAAATTTTAAAATTGTGATTAAATTCAAAATTTCTAGAAAACATTCATCAACAAAGTTAAATTGATAATCCTTATCACACTGAAGAATTTTATATATTTCTTATTCAGGTGAAAAAATTGATGTAATAATCATAATTTTAATGATTTATATCTGATTTAAAATCACTTTTATACACACATAACCTACATATAATATTTAAATGTGTGTGAATGTGTTTGTGGTTGTTTGTATTTGGAATAAAATATTGTTTTATTGGTTGAAAAGCAAATATAGTATACAACCATATAGATATAATAAGAAATTGTAGAATATTACAAGAATGGTCAATTTAAAGGTTAAATTTTATTTTGATATATAAAGTAATATAAAAATAAATATAAATAATTGTATATTTAACTTAAGAATTATTTTATTTAAAATGTTTCATATTTACAAAAGGTAATATAAGATGGCTGATTTTGCCACTTTGTTAAGAAAGAAGGAAAACTTTTCCATCTGGATGAAATTAGTTGCTGTGCCAATATATATGAATTTTGCATAAACCTGTAATTGAGTGAAGGAAGAGTTTGAATGCATGTTATTTTTTTAATCATGTGTCATTCAGTATAGAAGAAAACACTCAAAGAAATTTGAGGTTCTATTCTTGGGAGGCTTCACTTTTAAACTTTATAAGCTTTTAATATTCAATTCACATTGCCACTACCTGATGCCAGTCATTTTTAGCTAGAAAAACTATTAATCATTCACCCTTAGAAGTGGAATAAGTCTTTGTGATCATCATCATGAAATATGATTTAATAATAGCATAATAATTAATTGCGTACTTTATAAGACAGTCAAAGATGTTCAAGCCTTCATGATAGTTTGGATTTTGCTTTTTATGTGCAGTATACTTGAATATTTTAGTTAAAAGCACTTTTGAATTTCAGACTTTATTAAATGATTATGTTTTTGCTATTTTAATCTTTTGAAAATCAAAATGCCTTTAAAATCTGTCATGTTTTAAAATGATAAACAGCCAAATCTAATTGCCTTGAGAACTTGTGGCATAACTACATTCTGATTTGATTTAAAATTGGAATAAACAATGTTGTTATTGCTCTTTTAAAGTGAAAATATTGTACCATAAGTGAATCAATGTCATTTAAAAGGATATCCCACATAATTTTGAAAAAATAACTCTAGTTATATTATGGAGTGAAATATACAGTAAAAGTACACATAGATAAATTGAATTTATAGTATTCATAAACTTTAATGGATAATAGTTATTTAAGAATTTATTTATTTTTTGCTATGTTTTGTAAAATAATTTGATCTTATTGCATGTGCTAATATTCCCAACATTTTCATCAGTAGGAAGATCAGGTAGTATGGTTTAAATATTTAATTGATGCAAGATGGTTGCATGTGTTATTGTTATTAGAGGTAGGTTATTATAATAATAATAATAATAATAATAATAATAATAATAATAATAATAATAATAATAATAATAATAATAATAATAATAAGAATAATAATAATAATAATAATAATAATAATAAGAAGAAGAAGAAGAAGAAGAAGAAGAAGAAGAAGAAGAAGAAGAAGAAGAAGAAGAAGAAGAAGTAGAAGTCAATTATTTTATATAGCACAATGTTTTTATAAACTGTAATATTCTATCTTTTCCAAAGACTTTATCATGTGTTTGAAGTGTTAGTATTCATTCATTTTATAGTTAAAATCCAAAGCGCATGTGCAACAGTTTAATGCTGTTTAAATATTACACTACTACTGCTACTACTGCTGCTGCTGCTACTACTACTACTACTACTACTACTACTACTACTACTACTACTACTACTACTACTACTACTACTACTACTACTACTACTACTACTACTACTACTACTACTACTACTACTACTACTACTACTACTACTACTACTACTACTACTACTACTACTACTACTACTACTAGTTTTTAAAGTACTTTATTTGATATAAGAACATGTATGAAAATACAATTTTTAAAACATGTTACAAAAACTGATCTACAATTTAGAATTGAAAAATTATTAACAAAAATTATTATTATGAATACATGAAGTATTTTTTCATTAATAATGTTGAAAAACTGAGGAAAAAAATTAATCAATAACAGTAACAATATTAAATACATATATGACGACAAAACTCACTTACATACAGCAAATATGCTATTCATATTTCACAGTGGTGTTGGTAATTTGATCAAACTCCAAGTGGCTGATACTATATCTGTTGGAGCTAGTGCTTGATCTCTTGTTTTAATTTTTTTTAACTTATTGAGAAAAAGTGATTTAAGTTTACGAGATGTGGGATTGAATATAAAGTGGCATCTCATAAACCAGAGTGTGTATAGTATAAAGATTGTTATTCTTATTGTTGGAAACAACCCTCTTTGAATATTTTCTATCAATACTGTCAATGAGCATTTTGAATTATGGGTTATATCAGCAATTAGTTCTCGATATGTTTTGAGAGAAGTACACTGAGAAATAAAATGTTCTGTTGTTTCTTCTTCTTTATTACATAGTTGACAAATGGCATCTATGTTTGGAGATCTCCATCTTCCAGCCAGAAAAGCATTGATAGGTAAAGCTCTAAGGTTGATTTTTATTAGAAAATCTAAGTACTTAGGCTCCAAGTACCAGAATTTAAATTTTTGGATTATAGCTTTATTTGTGATATTAATTAAGCTAATGGGATTTTCAAAGGGACTGGAATTAGTTGTTATGTAATGTGCTTCCCAATACTTAATTTTAGTTGAGAAAAGGTTTGTAGCAGGTACTTTATGTTTGAATATTGTTTTTATTAGATTGTTAATGAATTTATTTTTAGTAAGAGGTGGAGTGTCTGTAGGTGATATTGGAAGAAACACTTGGAAATTTTCATATGTCATATAAAGTTTCATTAATGCATTGTGAGTTTTTTGGTAATAGAATGTTGAAATGCAGTGTAATGACAGACCATTTTGTCTTGAATGTTTTTGCAGACTTTTGATGCTTATTACCACTGCCTTTTTATTCCATATGAGTTTGGTGCAAAAAGAGTTAATTTTTTCTTAAATGAGTTAGTAAATTTAATGATAGGTGCATAGTAATTTATTTTTGGGAAAATTAATATGTTAATGAGTGATATTTTACTATGCAATGAAAGATATGCTTTTGAAAGTGAGGTTGTCACCTTTTCAATTGCAGATATTAATTGTTCTTGTATTATCTTTCTCATTGCATTCATAGACAGATGAATTGGGAGACCAAGAAATTTGTGGGGAGGGGAACTGCAAACTGAATGAATTTGATTACCAGAAAGTATACTCCAAATAGATGTTTTTTCTTTGTTAAATTTTAAACTATAAGCTGCAGAGTAATTTTCTAAAATGGTATACATTAAAGGCAAATGTTTTTTGGATGGCAAAAAAATGACTATATCATCCATGTATGAAATATGATTGATGGATTGGTTTATGAGGGGTACATATATTCCTGGCAATTTAGATTCTATTTCTAGTAAGAGGGGGTTAATATATGTGATAAAAACAGTGAACTAAGGGGAGAGCCTTGTGGTATTGAGTTGTGTGGAGTGAAGTCAGGGGAAATTTTGCCATTAAGAGTAATGTGTATTTTTCTATTGATGAGCAGGTTTGCTAGAACATACATTATAGGTATTGGAATTTTATGTCGACTAAGCACCTGTAGCAGCTTGTCCACAGGCACTGAATTGAATGCAGCCTGTATGTCTAATTGAATTGCAATAGGTGCTAATTTTCTAGCTTGTCTTACATCCTCTATTAATATTTTACATAAGTGCTTCAGAAGTAGAACATCCTTTTCTAGAAAACTGAAACTTAGACAACCAAGGAAGCATTAGGGGTTGAATTTTGTCTTTTAAAAGAGACTCTATTAGTTTGATGATCAGAGGAGACATTGAAATAGGGCATAGATTATCTAGAGGAGAAGGAAGTGTATTTTTTTTAGAAAAGGGACCAGTGATACTGGATAAAGTTGGTCAATGTTATATATTTGTTTTGATAGATAATTTATCATATTGTGTACTATTGGGATAGTAAAGTGGCTAAGATGTGATAATAAAAATTTTGGAAATGCATGTGTACCTGGGTGTGTATTGTTGGGAAAAGCGTTCAACTTGAGAGCAATTTCATATTTTGTAATGTTATGTTCTTCCGTGGTAAAACCAAAGTGGAATGAAGAAAATTTTGGAAAAGGAAATTTTTGGAGTCTAGATTTAAAGTGGTAATATATTTGCGGAGTCATGTCTTCCCCAGCAATCATTTTTGAATCAAAAATAATAGATGGAGTTAATTTTTTGGGAGTATAACCTAAAGCCCACCGAATATATCCTTTAGACCAGTTATGGGGATTAGCTAAAAAAAATTTTGCTTTTTTTATAGAGAGATAATCAGCCAGTATGAGTTGGGTTTGCTTGTATTCTTGTTTTAAAAACATTATTGATATAACTGAAGAAGGGTCACATAAAGTATTTTTTAGTTTTAAGTGTATTGTATCTAACTTATTAACAAGATTAGTGGGAGAACTATTTTTGGAGGTATAATGTCGAATAGTAGAAGAGATTATGTTAATAAATGATAGCCAGGCCTCTACTGGGTTTAAAGATAGTATGTCTACCTTCTTAAAATAAATATAAATCTCAGAGAGAACAGCTTCAGGTGTAGTGTATTTTAAAAGAAGACGAGTAGTTTTATTTAGAGGAAGAATTGGTTGATGTTGCATGTGTATTGCAAGTTCCACATTAAGTGCTAAATGATCAGAGAAAGTTACAGGACATAGAGAGAGATTTATTATGAAATGTAGATTTGGTGAATAGAATACAAGGTCTATTAGAGAGGAGTGTTTTTTAGTGTAGAATGAAATGGAGTTAGTTGGAAAAAAACCTTCAGCACTCATGAGATTTTTATTAATCAAATGAAGGTATTTTAATGTAAAATTCTTTAATGTAAAATTCTTATAAGACATGTTAAAATCACCCATGATTATAGTTGGGTAAGAATTTGTAGCTAATATTAAATTTATTTTATTTATTAATTGGTGAATTAACACTGGCTGATTATATAAATAGAATGTTATTAAATTCACTGTAAAAGAAGAATGATAAAGAATAATTATACTCATATGCTAATCTAAGTACAAAATTTTAAAAGTTTGAAAAGGAGAACATTGATGGATGAGAATCCCTACCCCAGCAGCAGCAATATCAGATGTTGAAAATTTACTGTATCCAAATTTACTAAGGTAGAGTTCAGGATTAAATGCTGAATGTACTGAGCATTTTGTCTCTGTAAATAAAAGGATATGGGGTGAGAATTGCCTTATCCAATTGCTAATTGCATATATTCGCTGGGTAGAGTTAATACCCCTTACATTGACTGCTGTAATAGAAAGACCCATATTATCAATTATATAAAATGGTGGGAGAATGATATTTTATAGTTTATTGTATAATGAATGGGACAACTAATATTAGTAAAAGTATAATAGGAATGTGTTAAATAGAAAAGAAAAATTATAATAATACACCACTGTGAAAACAATGAACTTACCCTTGCAAGTGAAGTTCTATTGAGTTTGTTGTGCATATTTTTGTTCATAAACATGATAATTATTTTCACATTTGGAATTAAATCCAAAATATTGTCCTGGTTTGAAAGTCTATATGTGTTATTTATGCAACTCATCTTGATAGTCTATTTTTAATGGTGCTTCAAAGTCTGTCTCTGTATTTTGAGACATGGTATTTGTTATGATATCCTTAGATTTAGTAGATCTTCTGTGTACATCCACTCCTGCCATCAGAAGAAGCTGCTCCTCTGTCAATTGATTTGTACTTTGTTTTTGTCTGGTCCAATGAAGTGTTGACTCATTAGCCGGATAATCTGTTTCATTTGTTTTATTTGTGAGTTTTGTTTTTTTTAATGCTGGTGTGGTAGACTTTGTATCATTTTTCTTTGATTTTCTTTCACTATGTTTGTCAGGTTCATTAGTTTGTATAGGCTCTTGATGCAATGCAGATTTTTTCCTCTTGTGCATTCGTTTCTTAGTCTTTACTTTAATTAATTGGAACTCTTCATCAGAGCAAGGAAATGGTAAGGTATCACTCATGTACTCTGTTTCTGTTTCCTCCTGTGAGGTATAAGATTTATTTGGTATAGTATTCATGGAGCTATTTTGACTAGGATCATCAAAGCTGAGATTTTGCTTATTTGTGTTGTTGTCTTCATTATTGGAAATAAATTCATCAAGGCTGAGATTTTGCATATCTGTGGTTTTGTCTTCATTATTGGGAATAAGTTCATCAAGGCTGAGATTTTGGATATCTGTGTTGTTGTCTTCATTATTGGGAATAGGTTCATCTACTTTTGTTTTTTCAGGGTTACTTTGCATATTGGGAATAGTTTCATCTACTTTTGTTTTTTCAGGGTTACTTTGTGTGAGTCTGATTTCATTATTAGCTATTGGATCTCTACTGCACTGATGCATTTTTGTTTTTTTAATATCACACTTTTTACAAAAACGGTTAGGGCATTCTTTAACAAGATGATCTCTGGCTTTACAAAAAAAAACACTGAGATGAAATGCCTCTGACAGTAACTATCAAAGGTGAAGAATCTGTTGCATGTAATGTTGGTATATCTGTTGGTTGCATATTTTTCTTCAATGACATAGTGAAATGAGCAGTATTGGTTAGAACTGGCTGTGTGGCACTTTTTTCCCATACATATTTAAAGTTGGCCACAGTTCCAACATTTTTTAGTAAATCTTGTAGATCATCAGCTTTAAAGTCTACATGACAGTTCTTAATTTGTCCATTCAAATTTGTAGGTCTATCAATGTCTATGTAACAAATAAATTTTCCATTAAGAAAGTGAATATGTTTTTCAAATATTTGTTTCTGAGCCACATTATGATATTCTATTGTTTTATATCTGCTATTAAGATGATCTAGCACTTTGTATATCATTGACCAAAGTTTCTTTTCTGATAGATAAGAATAAAATTCATCAGTAGGAAAATTCATGACTGAAGAATTAGTATCTGTTATAGCTATTGTAGACGTTTTAATACTTTTAAATTTTTGAAATGATTTAAGAACTGTTAAAGGAATTGTTTGTATAAATTTTTCACATACAGAAACATAATCTGTATTACTAGTTGATAATAAATTTGTATTTTCTTGTTCCATTTGTAGTTCATTGTCAAAATTAAAAATTTCTGTTAAATTTTCTTCTGTAATTACATTGTTATCTTGTTCAGATTTTTGCTTTAAAATACTAGCATAAGTTTGTTTAATATTCTTATTTAATTCAATAGAATCAGATGCCTCAGGCAAATTAGTATTTTTAAATTTGTTTCTTGTTTTAGATAAATCAGATAAGGCTTCAGCCATATTGGATCCAGTTTTTACTTTTGAAAAAGAACTATTGTTAACTTTGACTTTTTCTAGATCTTGATAAGAATTATTTTTATCTAAGCTATTATTAGCAATTTTTAAATTAGAATTAGAATCAGAAATATTAGACATTTTAAATCTAATATTCTTCTTTATATTAACAATAATTTTGCTCGAAATAGAGCTTACCTTTAAGTGGAAAATTTCCTTTTTCTTTTGGTATACTTTTCACTATCAAATTCAATCAAAAACCAATAAAACTTAAGTCTAAAGCAGGAGCTGAAATGAGTCAACTTTCTCTGTCAAGAGCCAAGATGGCTACCTCTACTACTACTACTACTACTACTACTACTACTACTACTGCTACTACTGCTACTGCTACTACTACTGCTGCTGCTGCTGCTGCTGCTACTGCTACTACTACTACTACTACTACTACTACTACTACTACTACTACTACTACTACTACTACTACTACTACTACTACTACTACTACTACTACTACTACTACTACTACTACTAGTTTTAAAGTATTTTATTTGATATCATAAGAACATGTATGAAAATACAATTTTAAAACATGTTACAAAAACTGATCTACAATTTAGAATTGAAAATTATTAACAAAATTATTATTAAGAATACATGAAATATTTTTACATTAATAATGTTGAAAAACTGAGGAAAAAAAATCAATAACAGTAACAATATTAAATACATATATGACGACAAAACTCACTTACATATAGCAAATATGCTATTCATATTTCACAGTGGTGTTGGTAATTTGATCAAACTCTAAGTGGCTGATACTATATCTGTTGGAGATAGTGCTTTATCTCTTGTTTTAATTTTTCCTAACTTATTGAGAAATGGTGATTTAAGTTTACGAGATGTGGGATTGAATATAAAGTGGCATCTCATAAACCAGAGTGTGTATAGTATAAAGATTGTTATTCTTATTGTTGGAAACAACCCTCTTTGAATATTTTCTATCAATACTGTCAATGAGCATTTTGGATTATGGGTTATATCAGCAATTAGTTCTTGATATGTTAAAGAAGTACACTGAGAAATAAAATGTTCTGTTGTTTCTTCTTCTTTATTACATAGTTGACAAATGGCATCTATGTTTTACTACTACTACTACTACTACTACTACTACTACTACTACTACTACTACTACTACTACTACTACTGCTGCTACTGCTACTACTACTGCTGCTACTACTGCTACTACTACTGCTACTACTACTACTACTACTACTACTACTACTACTACTACTACTACTACTACTACTACTACTACTACTACTACTACTACTACTACTACTACTATACTAAAGAATCTAATAGAAGGAAAATATATGAAACCAATTACATTACTTACAACAAACATAATTGTATGAATATATATATAACATCAATTAATTTAACTAATAATTGTTAATAATAAATGAAATGGAAAATTATATAGTATATGTTTATAAATATTATTTTTTTCTTTTTCACACATGTATATATATATATTGTAATTATAATTGAAATAATATTTTTAACGGTTTACAAACAATTACAAACAATCTTTAAATCTGCAGAAGTACTTTCAGTTACTTTCTAACCTGCCTCAACTGCCATTAAATTCAAAAACTAAAAGCGGAAGCAAACGTCATCAATTCAAATTCCACGAATCTCGTATTTTAATGTTAGAAGCTTGTCGATTTATTAAATGCATTTTATTCCTGTTTATAAAAATTGCCTCTTTAATTTTTCTTTTACTATGGTTTCTCTCTTCATGAAGAATTTTCACATTTTCAAAATTAAATTTAAATTTATGTTTACATGTTTTTTCATGATCAAAGAAAACTGAAGAAGATATTAAATCACCATTATTTTTATTTTTTACATGCTTATATAACAATTCGTGTTCCTTCAATAATAAGTTCGACTAGGATCTTCAACAACAAGGGAATATACACATAAATGAAAAAATGTGGGTGTGTTAGTCTGCAAAATGTGTAAGGAAGGCATAAAAAATATTAGGCATTTGTTAATTGAATGTAAATGCCAGAAAGCAGTAAGGGTACAAATAATAAAGTTGTGGAAGAATAAATATAAACAAAGTGATTATACAGAAAGTGGATTATTTGTTTTTATGCTGGGTTTGGGAAAAGATACGGGGGATTTAGATATAAAGGCCATGGAGTTGACAAAGATTATGTCATGGAAATGGGATAGAGAAAAATAGAAAAGAATATGGAAAAAACTTAGAATGGGGAATAGAAAGGGAAGGTAAAGTGACTAACAGGTTTCTCTAGGCATAGTGGCTGAGAGATTCCTGATTCTGTATAAGGAAAAGTCACAGTGCATCACATCACAGTGCATGAAATTGTAAAATAGTTACAACATATTGAAAAGTGTAAAAATCATTATTTTCCAAAAAGCTTTATTGCTGTTATGTAGATATTTCATTTTATATTGTACTATCTGATTTATTTAATTATTTATATGCTCTTTAAGTCTTAACAGTATAAGAAAGATTTAGTTTTAAATAGTTAAGATATAGTTTATATAAAATTGCTCTGAAGCTCTAAAATCACTTGAAAAAATATAATGGAAATAATGTTGTGTGTGTGATGACAATGTGCTTGTATAATATATGCAATTTAGTAGATTGATTTTATTTTATTCAGAACTTTGAAGCAGATTGCCATTTATTTGTATCAAATACAAGTGTAAAATTAAAGTTCGAATATATAAGTATGTGGATTTACATATAGATCCTGTAGATATTTTATCCACAGTTGAATTTTATATATATATTTGTTTGTCTTTTTATAAAAATGAAATTCCATACGAGTTTTGATTTTATGTGAATCACTCACATTTGATTTTAATTTGTACCCTGGGTTATTAGCAATCATTTATATAGTTGTATTTTTAATGTGACGTAGGACTGAATGCAATAGAACGTTGATGTTATAATTGTCTTTGTATTGTGAATTTTTTAATTTAATTTAGTCTATTTTATTATTGCATATTCTTTAAAGTTATAATCAAAATATATAGACGTGCACATCCTGACATGTCTAACACATACCTAAGAAGAATCAGATAAACCCTATCATTATTAGGTAATAATTTTCATACATGATAATTAATAATAAAAGGTTGTGTTTTTATTAATATTCAAAGGGCCATGTGATATTAACATCTTGAAATATATGCCAACATAAAATGATAATTTCGGTTTATGTAAATAATTATATTATAACTGAACTGTTAATAAATTTATTTGGTTTATTTAATAGGTCATTCTTTAGCATTTGTTTATTGTTATCTGCCCTTACCAATTGATGCTTCTAAAGTCTCTGTTTTCCATGATTTAGAGGCATTAATTTATCTTTTAGTGGACCTCACCAGTAAAACTTTAATATAATGTCTTCCAAGAAGACATTCTAGACTATAAGTGTGGCTGTGGAACCCTCTGGTATTGGATATTGCTTGTGCCTAAAGAAGGGTGGCTGGTCTATTACAATATATACATATATTTGAGAACATAACATGAAATATTGTTACCATCGTCAAATATTATTTTAATAAATTTTCATTGATTATTACAAGGAAAAGACATAAATATTTATTTTTTACTATTTTTATTTTACTTTATGTTATTAAAGAACAGTTCTTATAAACAGATTTTGAGATTCTATAAAAAAAATAAGCAATCTGCTAACTCTAATTAATGCAATACTTAAAAAATCAAGTGCCTTTTCCATTTCCTGTCGGAATAAGCTTTATTTCATTTAATAAAGATTACAATTGAAGTAATCAAAAGTACTTCTATTCATTAATGTGATATGCTATTATTATTATTATTTCCTCCAAACGCATTTAAATTATTTATGGATACATTTTAAAATATAATTTAATGGGTATTTATTAATTTATATATAACTTTCTAGTATATAAATATGTTTTTTTATGATATCATATAAAAAAATTTTAACCACAAAGCAATAACATTTTGGTCATATCAGAGCCAAAGGAAATCAATAAGCAAAGTAAGTAAGGCATGAGGGCACCAACATGAGGGGCATGGAAATGGTACAGAATAAGAACATATTTATTTTTGTTCTGTTACAAATATTAATTATTGTGACTTGATTTATTATTTCTACAAAATAAAAAATATGAACATATTAAAATAAATAATCACTTCTTGAATTATGATTTGTCAACTATAATTTTATATGATTTGTTTTTCTCTTATGATATTCTCAGTTAAGTCTTTTAAAATATGTGTATTTCAAATCACATTGCTATGTCATGAAAAAATTGAACAGTCTGTTTTACTGTGATGGTTATTTGGTATTTGTATAATAATAATAAACATAACTTCAAAATTTTTTATTACCATATCAAAATTAAGAAAAAAATCAATATGGCTGCCCATATTTTTATAACCTTGAAATTCTTGTAGCAATTTTGGTTTAGTTTTAAAAACACACACATAAAAAAAAGAACAATATACTAATAAAAGGTATAATATTGTATATATGTGAATAAATTAGTTAAAATAGAATCATTTAAGGCAATATTTATATTAGTGTACACATAATGGTAAAGTTAAATAGTGACAAACTTTTAATGTAATAATTAAATGTGTCAATATGTGTATAAATGTTTATGTTTCTCTGATATATTTAAATATAAAACAGTACCATTCTAAAATATGTAGATAAAGTTATTTTAAACCTTAAATACAGTTTTAAAATTAATTAAATTACTCTATAAAGAATTAAGTAAAAAGTGACTAAAATTAATGAATTTCATTTCTTAGAAAATCATGAATAATCTTCTTCACATTTTTAAAAATGAAAAAAAAAAGTGTTGTGAATTACTTAAAGTTTACCACATTAATGTATTGATTCAAAATATAAAATTTCATCATCATTTATTGTTCTAACAAGAATTAGTTTTCTCACTTCTCTGTGATGTTGTAATTAAAGTGCATGTTTTCAATCTTTTTTTTAAAAAAGCATTCTAAAAGATTTTACGGGGATAAAAATAATTGAAACTCTTAAAGACTTTTAAGTGAACTTTAGATTATAAAGAATATTTGTTTTTACTTATTGTAATCAATGATGTAATATAAAATACCCTTATATAATAGCAATAATATATATATAATAATAATAATAATAATAATAATAATAATAATAATAATTCACAAACTAGCTCTTTTGGCAAATATTAATTTTTGCCCATTTCATTGTGCTTCTTCTACTTTACAATTATGGGCTACATTGCATAAATAGTGACATCTATCTGTTTTTGGTTAAAAATTATCTATAACTGATTAAAACCATAGAATATTTTTAAGGCATAGAAAACTTATATAAATGTATATTACATAACCTTCCATTCCTTTATCATTAGCCAATTATTAGTCAACTTAATTGATGTTTTATATATGTTTATACAATTATTTTTGTTATAATTAATGTAATTGGTTTCATATATCTTCCTTTTATTAGATTCTTTAATATAACTTAAAGTCTTATATTTTGGGCACAATCCATTTTATAATGCAGATTTACCATATCTTCAATTAATAGTATTATTAAATTCTTTTGTTTTTTCATCTAATTGTTTCCATGTAAATCCTTATTAACCATACAGCAATTTCCACAAATAATTTTATATATAATTTCTTTTTTATATTGCATATTATCTATATAATATAGTTACTTTAAAGTTCTTACAAGAGAGAAGCTGGAGTAAAAAAAAGAGGTTCTGTAGGTAATATAATTAAAATTATATTATTATTTGAATATTAATGACTTTGTATGTGTATAATTTGTTTTGAAAAGAGATTTTTAATTAATGTTAATATAAGTACATTAAAGACTGTGTGATGAATATTTATATAATAAAATACTTTTGTCAACTATAAATAAACTCAGTGAAACTTATTTTTTTAAAAATTAAAAGAATGTTTCAATCTATAAATTCATTTAAATGATAGTGATAATAATAAAATGATAAATGGAGAGGAATTGTATGAAAAACTATGACTGTTTAAAAACTTATTTTCAAGTGAAAAAATCCACTTAATGTTCTAAGTTATATTCATGAAAATCATTTGACCATTTTATTTCCAAATTTGAGCATATCATTAAAAATATTATTAATTCTTCCTATAAATATAGCTAGTGGAGAGAGAGATAATTTTCAAAGTTAAAAATCATAAAAAATTATTTATATTTCGAAAATTATACAAGATTGGTTGGTAAATTTGTCAATGATAGCTACAGAGAATGACATATGCAGCACTGTAAATGCTGATGATATTGCATCTAAATTCAGTTCTGTAAAACCTAAGAAAGTAAGCTTATAATCTTGGTAATAATTAAAGGGAATTTAAACACAAACTTCAAGCTCTTTTCAGCTATTCACTCCATTTTATATAACCAATACATATGACCGACCACATGTGAAAAATGTTAATAATCTCCAATATACATATTTCATGCTGAACTAGAACTCATCGGATGGTCCAGATCACCATCTCCCCATATATATACAATCAGTGCTCAGGTTATATAAGATAGCAAATCTTCAAACTTTAATGGACAGGCTTCAACCTTCTTCACCCTTCAACTCTTGCATTGGTTATATAAGATGAATTGGGTGGCTGAAGGGGCTTGGAAGTCTGTGTTCAAATCCTGTTCCAACTGCTCTAACATTCAGTATATATAATATACTTGTATTTAAAATATTACAGATTCAACCTGAATTCTGTCCATCTCTCCTGTGTATTTAAATAAATATATTAAGGTCCTATATAATGGGTCACAGTGATTTAAAGTCAATATAAGTATGATAACAATATTGGCATCAACAAGGGCTTTGAGCATTCCATTATAGAACTGAAGAATTGGAGAGTGGAGAATAATGAAGCCTGTCCATTAAATTTTGAAGATTTGCTACATTAATATAAATTGAGTGCTGATTATATATATGTGTGTGTCATATAAATTGAGTGCTGATTATATATATGTGTGTGTCAGAGATGATGATCCAAACCAATTGATGAGTGCTGATTCAGCATGAAATATGTATATTGGAGATTATTTACATGTATGTGCTCATGTGAATTGGTTATATAAAATAAAGTGGATAGCTGAATGGAGTTTGAAAGTCTTTGTTCAAATCCTCTCTAATTATATCTAAAATTCATCAGATTTTCAATTTGATGAATGATTGAAGAGTTAGAGTAGATTGAAGCCGGTCCATTAAAGTATGAGAATTGGCTATCTTAATATATATCTGAGCACTTATAACATATATGTGTGGAGATGGTAATCTGGATCAACTGATGATTGTTGGTTTAGCATGAAATATGTATATTGGTGATTATTTATCTTTTCAACATGTATGTGTTCAAGTGTGTCAGTGTCATATGATAGTGTGGAGAGTGGTGGGTCATGTGAAAGTCTGTGCTCATATATCCTATATATTACATATATAGACACAGGTATATAATAAGCCTGTGTATTTCAGTTATTATATAGTAGAGATGTTTGCCTATCCCTTATATATGTATTAAATGGATTATGTCCTGTACATGAGGGGTCAGATTGACCTTAGGTCAACCTGGGTGTGACAAGAATCTCAGCCTCAGGGTGACCTTTGAGCGTTTCATCATCAGATTTTCAATTGTATGGACGGTTGAAGAGTTGGAGTGTGGAGTAGATTGAAGCCTGTCCATTAAATTATGAAGATTTGCTATCTTAATATATATCTGAGCACTTATAGCATATATGTGTGGAGATGGTAATCTGGATAAACTGATGATTGCTGGTTTAGCATGAAATACGTATATTGGTGATTATTTATCTTTTCAACATATATGGGTTCAAATGTGTCAGTGTTATGAGATAGTGTGGAGAGTGGTGGGCCATGTGAAAGTCTGTGCTCATATACCCTATATAGTATATAATATACTTTTATTTAAATTATGTATTAGTAATTTTTTTTATTGTTATCTTTAATAAAACATTAAAAAAAAAATTATGAAAGAGAGGGAGTGCCAATCCCTGTTTTGCGTAAGGGCGCTAATGACTCTTCCTACGGCTCTGGTTCGTATCCAATGTTTTCTTGCCAATGGCCAAGTTAACATTGTAGCAAAACAGCTTTTAAAATCTAATAAATATTTAAGCGCGATTTTTTTTTTTTTTTTGGTGAATATTTGCAAAAACAAAAAAATAAAATGAAAAATTAAAATAGCTCTAGGACTTATATATTCTAAGTTTAATATATATATATGTAAGTTATTAAAATTTACCAATTTTTTATTCGGGATTCGAACTCAGACTTTCACACGACCCACTACTCTCAATGCCATCTCATATCTAGACCAACTGATGATTGTTGTTTTAGCATGAAATACGTATATTGGTGATTATTTATCTTTTCAATATGTGCATGATCAGGTGGGTCAGCAATATGAGATGGCACTGAGAGTAGTGGGCTGTGTGAAAGTCTGAGTTCGAATCCCGCATATATTACATATATAAATGCAGATTTAAGCCTGTACAATGTATTAATTTTTTTTAATTTTAAAATATTATATATATGTTAATTTAATTAGGGAAAATAATTTACATTTATATCCAATTATTGTGGTTTTGCTAACTTTTCTCTTTATATATTGATTATTATTATTTGTACAGAGTGAGTGAAATTGTTTTATCTTTTTCAACTGATATCTTTTAGTCATTTTTATTAGAAGTGAAATTCAATACATTCCAGCAGTAGATACGGCAATTTATTATTTTTCTCCAATGTCTTTATTTTATTATTGAAAAAAATTGAAAGTCTACAACTTGTGTTCGAAAAATAAAATTTTATTTACTCAGAGCTCTTAGCTTGATTAAAACGATTGTTATTATCGATTAAAACTATTGTTGTTGCTGTCTATTTTATGATTAATATTCAAACAGTTATTTATTTATTTTATTAATTGCTAATTTTTCTGAGTTAAGTTTAAAACCATATTCTAATTGCTTTGAAAAGCAGTTAAACTTGGTTTTATCAGAAATACATTGAATGCGGGATTACATTTTATGCAACATTTAATTTGATGTCACATGATCATTATATAAAACTAGTTAACCTATTATTATGTTGAATATTTGATTATAACATCAGGCACACAATAGACCCAAGCATTGATTTAAGCATGGTCTGTAACAGTTGATGTGTATAGAATATACGCTCTAAACTTAAGTGATTCACTTAAGTTTTTTAAACTCTTACTATCTGGAGAGTGCGTGTAGATTTATAATATTTAAGAAATAGCGCATTATCCGAGATTGACTTCCGTTTGAATAATTTAAAACTAGTTAAGCAATTTGCTTCATAAAAAGTTTGTGATGTTGTTCTAATACACTAAGTCTCACCAATTTCAACACCTCATGATTTCTCGTATGCTTACTAATTATAGAGATATCTGTTGTAAGCTTGAGTAATTCATGTCTGTCTGTTGGTGGGAATTTTATAGGAGTATGTAATATGGTTTCCATTACTTAAGCTAAACATCCACAGTCCATTTTTTTCTTAATTCTTCAGTAGATGGCTTTGGAATAGAGTGAAAATAATTCTCCTAATAATAAGATGTTAAAGATATTGTTTTAAAGAATAAGAGTCAAGTAAATTACCATTAACAGTAATCAAGTATTATATTTAGTGTTGCCTAATTATTTATCTGTCTTAGAACAAATAATTTAATGGATATATGTTGTCCCATAAAATATTTCTTTGACAAAAAAATAATACTATTAATAATAGATCCAATTAATATCAAACTTGAACTAAAAACAAATTTTATCAATTATAAATCCTGTAATCAATTAATCAACTCAGAGTTAGTTCAATACTTTATTTTAGATTCTTATTATAAGCTTTTCTATAATGATAAAGAAATATTTTATTTATGCATTTAGTTCAAGATAATAACAAAGTATTTACAAACATTGTAAAGTATTTTATAATACATTCCATACAGGTAATAGATTTTCTAATGGTATTATTGTCTTTTAATATTATAACTGATTGAATAGATTGAACAGTCATAATTTTTGTGATTTATGGCTTGAACTTAAACCACAAATACACAAGTTAGAAGCTACTAAATTTTATTTTTGCAATATATAAGCATGTAACTATGAGCATTCCATAACCTACTGATGAGATACTAGTAATGTCTAGGAAGTAAAAAATCAGCTACTTTTATTATAAAACCTGGAAATAGAAAGTTAACACAGTCATTGGAGCCTCACAAAAAACTATTTATAATGTCATAATTCTTAAATTATTTGATGTATTTATTGGTTGATTATATAGAGAAATCTTGATTTGAAGTGTGTCTTAGAGAGGGAACCTATATTTTGATTTAGTGGTAAATCTGATATACTGAATAGCTAGCTTTTCACATATTTTTTACAAGGCATCTCGTCTTATGATATCTGGTGGAGGACTACTTAAAAATGTAAACTAACTGCAAAAAATGAATTTAAATATCCCAGCAAGATTTCTCATAATAAAATTGTATTTTAAATTCAAAAGTTTAATAAGCATTTTTCTTTAAAAAGAGACACAGTATTTAACAATAGAATAGACTAATGTTAAGAAAGCTGTACTTTGAATATTTGCATTTTAATTCTAAGTACTACCAGAAAGTTTACTTTAGCTGATATACTATTAATCTGTACATTTTTTTCAATTTTTATTTATAATGAATTCCACTCTACATATGTTTTTAATATCTTTATAAGAAAAAAAAAAACATGCTTATTTTTTAAATCAATTTAGAAATTATTTTATATCTAAATTTTGATAGATGACGAATATAATTTAGGCTATGATACAATATTACTCATAAATAACATGGAATAAGGTAATGTTTCTGTTTATTGTTGCAGAAAATAAAATTCTGATTACAAAATATTTTTCTGTAGTTAGAGGAAAAGTTGAATATACTTCCTCATGGAATTAAAAACAAGATACAAGTCTTTTAATATCAGTTTCAAACTTTTTCTTATTCTTATTAAAAGTATAGGCAATGTCATGAGGGCAGATAATTTTTCTGGTTTTTTGTTTTTGAAAAATCATTGAAGAATATATTAAATAAAGTAGGTGAGAGAAGTGAACTCTGTGGAAAACCATTCCTAAGCTAAATTTATTTTGATTATTATTTAAAATCATGCAAATTTTTCTATTAAGAAAATTTTATCAATCATTTTTAAAGTTAGATCAATTAAATTTACTTCAATATTTGGTTTATTTAAAAATTACTATGGACTGTGAGTTATTAAACATACAATTTGTTTTCAGCAGTTCTAATCTATCATAATGTAAAAATAGAAGATTCTTAACTATAGGCTTAAATTTCTTTTAAGATTATTATACTAAGGAATTTATAAGAAACACATAATGATAGTGGGCTAATAATTTTCTGAAGTGTTGTTAAATTTTAGAACAGTTTTTGTATAAGTAATGTTGGTGAATAATTTTGCCAATCATGTTTTTGGATTTAGACTTTAAATTTAATAAAACCATGAAAATATGTTAACTGCTTCTGATAATTTTTTTTTATTAAAATAATTAAAGATAAGTTTATCTAATAGTGACTTGTTTTAATAGGTTTAAGTTAGAGGTGCTGGTCTATTAGCAGCTGTACATTGCTTGATGGTGCTGTTTCTGTGCAAAAACATAGAAATATGCCATTTATATGGCCAAAACTATGGCTGTTGCAACACTACCTTCATAATAGCCATTTTAGCCCACATGATGGTATTGTTCTCTATGCAAAAGCATAGAAATTGTACACCTAGCTATGTGTGGCCATGCTTTATCCGTATGTTCAGTAATGATAGTTCGCTACCATTTGATATGAGGGTGTCTGTTGTCCAATTTCACACAAGTGCTGAAATCTCATTTCAAAATCATTGTCTCACACACCAAATAGAGTAGTATTGCATAGTGATAATTATCATCCTAACAGCGTGCTTCCCTATGGATCTTGGAAGCTGCTAGAAATTTGGAAAGGCTTTTTTCAGAGCACAATGTGGCAGATTCATAACAAATTTCACATTCTTGACAAGATGGTTGTACACAACCTGTAGTTTCTAAAGACATTTTTACTCTCACACAGTGTTATTCTTTTGTATTTGGTTCCACTTACAAGTGAGAATTTTTTTTGCTTTTTTTTGTGTTTGGAAATAAAATTGTTGTTGTTGTTGGAATCAATGCTTGTTGTTGAAAGTTGTTTTTGAAACCGATCAATCCATAGAGGTTCTTTTTGGCACTTGTATTACAGATTTAAAAACCAAGTCAGCTGATAAAATACAAAAACATTGGCTAATGAATTTTTTGGTTTGGAATTGTTTTTTTTTGCGATTTTGTTTAAACGTTTAATTTACTATTACAAGAATAATGTCAATTTGGAAATCAAAAAGAAAAGTGTTTGAGTTTTGTATTTTACTTTTCATAGGCAGCGTAAAAAACAAAGTTGGCTGATTATTGTTTTCATGAAGTGTTTTGGGTTGTTTTTGAATTTGGTTTAAATGTTGAATTTAGTATTCAAAGAATTTGGAAATAAAAAGAAAACTGTTTTTTTGGTTTTGATTCCTTTTGTAATGAAGTGTTTTGGGTTGTTTTTTTAAAATTTTGGTTGAAACGTTTAATTTACTATTAGAAGAATAGCGTACATTTGGAAAGAAAAAGTGAATTTTTTTGTTGGGTTTTTTTACTTTTTATTAAATGTTTAATTTAATATTATAAGAGTAATGTTATTATTGTACTAGTAAATTAAATGTTTTAACAAAATTAAAAAAAACAACAACACCAAAAACATTTTTAAATTTAGAATGCTATCAATAACATAAATTTTCAAAAGTAAAAAAAAAAAAAAAGGCAGGCCCAGAAACATTATATTAATAGGTTTTTGAAGAGAAACAGCACTATCAAGCAAAGTATGGCTGCTAATAGACCAGTACCTAATTAGAAAAATATTGTGAAAATATATTATTTTGGTTAAATCATTCTTGGACTTACAAGTTTGATATATAATTACTGGCCAATTTTATTGATAATTAAATTAATAGATGTTTAAAGATTTTTCTATGTCCACCTAGTCTATGTAGATGAGACTTTAATTGAATCTTATAAAATTTTGTTTTCTACATTATCAGATTGCTTTATAAACTTATCAATAATTTTTGATCTTTGAAAACCAAAAATTTATTGTAAAATAGTTTCAGATATTTTTATAACTTGGAATAAATTGCTTTTGGTATTATTAAAGATAGCTAGTTTATTAGCTCTTGTATTATGAATTAGTACTAGTATCATTAATGGTACATGGTGCTTGATTGCCTCAAACAGTTTAATATACCATTTCCAAGGCTGTACAATAACCTGTAGTGTGCTATGCTAATTTCTTGCAATTCACACTTGGTTAAAGCACCCTGTTGTTACTCTACAAATGATTTCTATTGAGCTTGCGATATCATATAATTTGAGGGTGTTTTGATTTTAAGTCAATGTAACATTTGAAATGTTATTTAATAAATTATTGTATTACATTCAAATTATTTAGTATTAGGTTCTAAAAATTTTCAAACTGTCACAATGTTTATGAAGTTAATTTTGAAGGGTGTAAAATTAGGGAAAGTTTGTTTGTAAGTGGGAATTATTGCATAGTCACGATATCCATGAGATGTTCATGAGACAAACAAAATTTGTTTGATTGTAAGTAATTTTTTAAGAAATTTTGGCTAAAAAAATTACATTAAGCCAAAAACCTGCCAACTAGATAGCGATTATTACTTTTTGTGTAAATAAAAAAAAAATCTTAAAATGAATGCGTAGACTTAAATGGTGGAAAATGTCTTAAAAAAGACATTGTTAACTATTTACTTAATCTAAAAGGGCAGTTATTTCTTACAAAGAAATAGGTAATAAAAAGATGTTGTTTACTATTTAGTTAATAAAAAGACATTAACTATTTACTTATTAAAAAAGGGCAATTATTTCTTTAAAAAATGTACGTTAAGAAAAAAAGATATTTACTATTTAGTTGTTAATAAAATGTAATTAATAAGATGCTAACTATTTACTTATTTAAAAGGGGCAGTTATTTCTAAAAAAAAAAAAAAGTTAAGAAAAAAGACATTGTTTACTATTTAGTTATTAAAAAGATGTTGTTTACTATTTAGTTATTAAAAAAATAGTAATAAAAAGATGTATAAAAAAGGTCAGTTACTTATTAAAAGGTCAGGGCCAGGTAATGTTATAATAAAGTGTTTTTGAGGAGAAACAGCCCCATCCAGTGGCTTGTATCATCAATAATACTAGTACCAATGAATTTTTCTAAATCTATCACAGCAAGAAGAGAAAGATTGAATTCTATTAATATTTCTTTAAAAATACTCAGTATATTGGCTATATTCAGCTTTTTAAAATTTTCTTTTTGGACTAAGTGATTTTTCAGTTATGATAATGTGAATTACAAGAGTGATAAGGTTTGACATATGTTGATTATGGGGTATTTTTAATTGAAAGAAAATAGAAATCAAGGATTATCTCAGCGATCTACTTGCTTAAATAGAAGTCTTTTCTCGATTGGCATCACAATGTATGAATTTTTTTGTGTAAAGTCATCCATTCTAAAATTTGAGAACAGATTCTGTCATCAGTTATATATCTCTAAAGATTGTTATGAAAATTAGAATTTCTTATGAATATAGAATGGGCAAGGCTAGTTTGCATTATGTGATTTATAAACAGTGCATGAATAAAGATTATTTATTTAAATGTTGATTGCTATATCATTTAAATTATTTTCAATAAAGACTAAACAGAGGTTGCAGTATTTAGTCAGAGATTTTAAAAAGATGCACATAAAAAGAATGACAATCTTTTCATAGTTGATCCTATTAGTAGCCTAATTTAGTATGAGAAACCAATGTTTTCACCTGGAAACTAGATTTGTTATGATAAACTCCTGGATAATTAGACAGAAGAGAAATCATACAATGATTTTTGTTATATATATACTGTATATCATTTTATTTTTTATAGTCATTTTTCAGTAAATTACACGACCATAATGTCAAAAAATTATAAACACTTAATCAATCGATAAATTACAACTAAATCAAAATAATGGGCACTGGATTTGATGATAATGATATTAAATTAAGCTTTATATCAATGAGTTGTCTATTATTTAGATATAGTTATAATTTATCGACAAAAGAATATATGTATCTTCTCGTAACTTTATATTTTTTAATAATTAGGTAAGAATTAACATATTACAATGACTTTACTGGGTTTTTTTTTTTTTTTTGCAATTATTTTGAATATTTTTAATTCAGCTTTTTAATTGTTATTAAGACTAGAATGTTTCTTAGTCCTTCTTTGTTATAATTTTTTTTTGTTTATCAAATATAAATTTCAGAAATATAAATATATCTATATTTTGTTTAAATATAGCTTATCAAAATCTTTCAAAAAAATTATTCTATATTTTTATTTGCTAATGTTATTTCCAGATAAATTTAATGCATTAATAGAAAGTCTATTTCCCATATTTAGTTTTTGTATGGCTAATTAGTAGTTGAGATTAATATGATACTATCTAATTATAATAATTATTATTATTCAATCTCAAATGTCCAGATAAATTTCTTTTTTTTTCAGTGAACTAATATATATATTGAACCAGGTCTGTTTAAAAAATATTATTTAATTGGATTGAAATTGGATTGAAATTGGTTTAAACACCTTTGAACATAATTTTAATTTATATTTTTAATATTAGGTGAACGAACTGGCCCTTCAAGCAGAGGGAAGAATATCATCGATAAAAGAGCCATCAATGATACCCATGGTAAGATCAAGCTATGTGAAGCATAACATGATCACATTTCCAGACTGTGGCTTATCTTGACTGCTATATTTAAACCCCTGCCATCCAAAGCATTTTATGTTTTGAGAATCAACCTAAGGTACCAGCCAATCATAAGTTATATAATCAGCAAGCTTCAGATGACAGGCACACAATCCAGTGCTTAAAATATCCCATGCCTAGCTCACACTCTGTCTCAGGCTCCAGCACCTTTACTTTACTCATAACATAACTCTACACTAATTTACTCTTGATGCAGTGACAAGAGAGAAAGAGAAAATAGACAAAATAACAATTAAGGTAAATATTAATATTTAATTATTTGTAATGTTCTGATCTATTGTGTCAGCTGCTTGATGGCACTATTTCTAGCTAAATTGCTAGAAAAATGCCATTTCCGCAGCTACAGTCAAGCAGTTAGCCTTCTTTCTACGATATAGCATAGAAAGAGTCTGTTGTACTCAGCTGCCAGGCACCACTGGTGGCTTTTTTCTATGCTAAAAGCAGAGGAAAATGTCTTCATTGGCTGCCATAGGAGTTTGTGTTACATAGTTTATCATAATGCTGGGTTGTATTTTTTTGCTACAGTATCATACTAGGGTATGTTAAGTACATCATGTCTAAATAATTTAATTTTTTATTGATGACATCATTTTTTTAATCTGAATTGATGTACTGGTACCATTTAACAGTTTTAACAATGTTGTGACTGTTCCATGATAAAGCTGTAAGCCTCATCAATTAGTGTTTAGGGTGGGATAGTGTGACTTACAGCATGATCATCAAAATATTGCATTTTAGTGAATATTTTTTCCAAGACAAATAAGATGGCAAATTCAAACAATGAAAAGTTGAAGCTATGGTAATTGCCAGACACCAAAGCTAGCACTGTGATGTTTCTACATCAGAACAACATCCTGCTGAAAGAAAAGATATGTTTGTGTGGTGAGACAATGCGACTTGAGGTCCATAAATATCTTTGGACTTTCATCTGCAAGTTGTGTTCTTGCTGTCGCAAGTGTTTGCTTTGTAAAGGCAGCTGGTTTGAGGGATACCATATGTCCTTCATCAAATGTTTATGGTTGCTTCACTATTGGAGCTATGATGAGTTGAGTGTAGAGCATGCTGTCAATGATCTTGTTATGTCTTGAGATACTTTTTTCAGATGGAAGGAGGCTCTGTGAGCTGTGTCACGAAAGCCTTTCTTCAAGACCATCGAGTCAAGTGATAGTTGAGGTGGACGAAACACTTTTCAGTTAATGGATCTTTGGAGGGTTCTGCTGAGAGACTGGAGAAAGCTTTGCCATATCAGTTCCATCATAATCTGCATCCACCCTCTGAAGGCCATACAGGCCAGTGTCAAACCCTGATCCACCTTTTACCCTGACTTCTGGAAGGGCTATAAACATCTGTTTGGAGGCTGCAGGGTTTTCACTGTTAACCATCACTACAACTTTGTCAACCCTAAAACAGGTGCTCACACCCAAAATGTTGAACATCTTTGGGGATGTCTGAAGTCACAGAACAGAAAACAACGTGGGAGAGCCAGAAGTTCTCTGGACAATTCCTGTGGCAATAAGGTCAGAGATGTTTTTCATGAAATCTTGGGTGAGATGCAGCTAAAGCAGAAGTAGTCTTTTTTTTTCTTTTTTGTAATTTTTTTTCTGTTATGATAATTTGCATTCCATGGACAGTTGGTTTGTCATTTATGCATTGACTTATGTTTGTTTAAAGTTTTTGTCCATGGAAATGTTATTTTTGGCCAGGGAAATGTTGCTAATGATTTATAAAATGATTTTCTCAATAAAAAAGACAAGAATATGTAGGTGAGTGAAATTTTAATTATTTGAGTACATGGTTAAATTATTATTGGCAAGAACCTATTTAAACATACACAACAAAAAAACCCCTTCTCCCATTAATTTTTCTCAATTATATTTAAAAAAAAACAACAACGTAAATTTGTATTTCAACTTAGTCAAAATAAACACATCTCTCATTAATAATTGTCAAAAAACTTTAAAAAAAAGGCGGAATTTTTCAGATTTTCTAAAAAGAAATATATATATATATTAATATCATTTTCTAGAAATAATTTATAAACAAAAAAAGGCAATATTAATATCGAATTGCTTGCCCAGGAACATTATATCTATGTGTTTTTGTTTAGCATCAATGCCATCAAGCATCTGACACGATAGATCAGAACACTACCAATTATTTACACATACATATATTTAATATAATATAAGATAATACAATAAATTTTACATAAGAACATTTTTAATGATTACTTTAGGCTATAGTTATAATAGTCCATTAATTAAACTTTTAAAATTAAGTGTGGACATAGCTATTTAAAAGCATATTTACCCAGGTTTTTATTCTGTATGTATTATCCAATGGTTTCCATTTAATTTAGCTTTCCAACTGGTTGGTTTTTTGGTTCTCCATCAATGATTTACAGGACTTGTCTTCCATTTTTTGGATCAATAATGGGAGAGAGTGAGATTAATGACAGAATCAGTTGACCTGAAAAAAGACTGGAGTTTTTGTGATGCATGTTGCTATTTTGGTATCTGCACTAAAGTGGTTCACAATAGCAATAACTGGTCTGCTACTACACTTAAAGTTCTTCAAACTCTGACTCTGCATTTTGAATTCTGTCCATACTGATGGCAAACCAACTGTATAGCAATAACTTGAACCCGACTGATGAATGATCTAGCAGGTTGCAGTCCTGACTAAAGAACAATAACCAAGATATAACTTTTTATATTTTAACTCTCTCATTGTTTTATTTTATCTTGACTTGAATCTGTCTTTTAATTAATTTTACATTTCTTTAATTAATTGATTTTTGCATTTTTCTTAATCTTAATCTCTTGTTCATTTTATACATTTATAAAAGGATTTTTCTTTTCAAAGAGAGAGAGAGAGAGAGAGAGAGAGAGAGCGAGCGAGAGAGAGAGAGAGAGAGAGAGAGTGAGCGAGCGAGCGAGCGAGAGAGAGAGAGAGAGAGAAAGAGTTAATTTTTTTCTAATTCTATTTTATATTTCTCCCCCTCTTGCTAATATTCTAGAAGAAAAAATATGTCACAATCTTTTGTTTTTGCAAAATTTGCATCTTAAAATCTACTTTCATTATTATCAATAACTTAATCATTTATTTTTAAATGAAAAATATGTAACACGACTATATGCGTATAGCTTTAACATATATATATATATTGCTCACTGTACAATATATATATAAATAAAGTTACTGTTAACACTAACTGAAATAATCATACAAATATATAAATCTCAATAATAACGAACTTCCAAAATGGTATCATTTTGAAGTTCACTATCATTGAGATATAGACTATTAACAGAGGGCATTACTGGATATTTGTAGTTGTATAATATATATATATATATATATATAAGATCTTATGACGAAATCTTCCATAAGAACAGCATGACAAAGCCTAACAACTATTAATGCCCAAATCATTATTTTTAGCTGACAAAAGGAAAATTTATCATATGATTTGGTGATGATTTTCAATTATATTATTTTATATATTTATATTAAAAATAAAAGATATAAAAAAAATTTTGAATTTATTTATGTGTGATTGCTTATCATTTTGCAGTACTATGTTTTAATTAAATCTTACCTGATACTACCTGAGTAGTAAGGAAGCTCAGTGGATGATCTAGTATCTCCAGCAGCATCTACTGAGTAATATTTATGCACAGATATTAGATTAGATTTGTTAAAAGTTGTACGCTATACTAGTAATAACAAGCAACTACATATATGGATAAATAAGAGTACACACACACACACACAATGTCCAAGAAAGTAGTAATATTGCAAATAAAAAAGCATCATTAGGTTATGATTTGACATTTTGTTTTATTTTTATGAGAAGTTTGAGAAAGTATATAGAAGTATATTTTCCAACAATAAAATTAATTGACTTTCCAGCATTTATAGTTGTCTACAAAATTTATGAAAGTCGTTTTCACAAATAAATTTGGCAACAAGAAAAATATTTTAATCCATAATTCAACAAATATTTGTCCTGAAATAAAAAAACAACAACAACCTAATAATCCAGGTAGAAGTTGATGTTTTTCATCATATGGTATAAATAAGCTTTACTACATTGCTATAATCATAGAAATATGTAACTAGATTTACCAGTTGTAGCCAATCCTGATGAGATGTGGGATGCCAGACCTTTCAAAATGTTATCTCACAAATTTTGAATCTTCTTGTTCTCTTACAATGTGATCATTGAATATAGAATACTTATTTTCATAATCTTCATGTGAAATGGTGTTTAATAGAATTTTAATTGGTAATAAAAAAGAAGTAATCATAAGCAAGAAGAAGAAGAAATTGGTTAACATAAGGATAGTGCTCATTAGAAAATAAAAACTGAAAAAATTGAAACCTTTAGTGATGTCATATACTACACATACAAAAAGTTTGAATTAACCTACAAGATTCAAAATGTCGTAGGCATATTTTTAAAACTGTAAAAACTCTAAAAATCTATCTAGAAGAGAAAGTTTATATTTGTTTAATCAAGTTGATACTTTTTTTATTATTAATTTTATTTGAAAGTATATTTTTATTCTATTTCATTCTTAATATTTAGTGTTTTATTAGTATTTGAAATTTATTATTTTCTCTTCATGTTTGTATTTAACAAGATTAGGAGTTGCCTTTCAATTTCAGAAGAGAAATTTGATTTGCAATCCCACATAGTTCATTTTATTATTTGCTTATATTTAAAAAGTGTATGTTTCTACAGAATGTAAAGAATTTCATCTATATTCTGAGTTGATATATGCCATAACAGAAATAGGGAATACAATGAATACACCTGGATTTTGTTTTATGTGGATTATTTTAATGTGATTTTGAAGTTATGTGATTCATGTTTCTTCTTAATATCTTTCATATTTCACTATATTTTCGAGAAATTTAAATTATTAATAACTTATTTTGACTTGAAATACTTTTTTTTTCTTCAAAAATATAACATTGTATTAGCAGTTAATGTGAATATGGCCTGAAGCTGTATTTAGAATCTTAGCTTCTATGTAAATAACCTACTTATACTAATGAGTAAGTAATAATAATAGATTTATATATATAAATATTGCAATAAATATCCAAAAATGTTAAACTTTTAAAACGTATTTTGTTAGATATTAACAGAAATAAATATTTTTTTAGATTTTTAAAATAAGTAATAATGAAGATTTTATAAACTGAAAATAATCTTTCTAATGATAATGTATAACCTTTTTGTTTTGATTGCGATCTCATTTTTTTAATATAAAAACAGAAAACCATTAACATAGCGCAAGACTGAAAGTGGTGCTAGTTGTACATTATGTCATGAATTTGATTTCATACTAGTTCACAAATTAACACATATTGTCTAATAGCAGTAATGATTAAAATATGAATGAAAAAATGTAAAATTAATACTGTAGTTAATAAAAAAGTAAAAAAAGTTTGTTTTGTATTAATTTTTTTCAAATATTTGAAATTTTTTATTAGTCATACTTTATTTCCTTAGTTTTTTAATGCAAATTTTAGAGTACAACTTTACCCCACTTAGTGATGGCAATTAGTCCTCCAAAACTCATCATTAAGCAAGAATATTGTATACAGAATACGTAATTATAATGGGGGTCTATGGGAAAAAAATTGGTCGGTTCCAGTCGATGATGTAAAATATCCACATTGGTTTTCAAGCTCAAAAATTTTCTTGATTTTTTCATGGCAATGATGACTAAATACGGTATCTAAAAGAAAAGTTTTATATCACTAGAAAAAAAAAGCATATTTTCACTGTTTAAAAAGTACAGTACAGCAAAAAGAAAATGAAACTAAATTTGAATTTAAGAGTTTTTATATTCTTCTGCAGAAGTTTTTTATCATAATGAAAAAAAAATCCATACTGAAGTGCATTTTTTTAACATTTGTATTACAGTACTGTACATTTATGGTTATTACTTATGTAAAATTATTTAAATTAAAAAAGGTTTAATTATAAATTATATAATTGAACATAAAGACTTATTACTGTACTCCAGAGTAAGAAAAGGCTTAATGCATATTGTAAATCAGTCAACTTTAGGGGGAAAAAATCAACTTATTTTAAAAGCAAAAAAAATCGGTTCTAATTTTCTAAAAATATATGCTAAATTTATTTTTTTTGCTGCATATTTTTACTAATGTAATAGTGCCCCCCCCCCGTTCATGTAGAAAAAATATTCATTAACACTTATTTCAAATGCAATCCGTTTTTCTTTTTAATTTTTTTTCTAATTCAACATTCTCACTTTAAAATGTTGTTTTTCTTTTGATTTGAAACTACTTGGTGTAATTAAGGAACACATGCACACAATTTAATATTAGTATTTAGTGTTTTCCTGAAAGTTTGTGATGATGGTATTTTAGTTGTACTGTTTTCATCATCTAATATAAGTGTTGAATGTCTAGAAAAATTAAACTGTATTTAAATAATCCAAGTCTGTACGTTATATTTAAATAAAGTTTAATTTTTCTAGACATTCAACACTTATATTGAAACAATAAGATATGCCTTACCAATCTTAGTTTCACCTTGCCTTCCTGTTTCCTACCCTCATGCCTTATTTAAAACCCTAATTTTATCGTATTGTGTGTGTACTGGGTATATTTACCGAAATCCCGCATAAAATTTATATGTTTAATGGGGAGCCTGGGATGTTATAATAATTAAAAATTGTCTTAAACGGTTTTATTTTCAAATCGTCGAGTATATATTACGTATATATGCTTGTACAATAAAGTAGGTCACATATTCTCATCTACACACATACTGCGATAATATTTAAAATTTATGAAAATATTTTATTTAAAATTTGTTGTTTTTGAATCTGTTTATTTTGTGATGTTATTTCACTATAATTATTTGCATTTAATAAAATAATATCACTGATAAATATATTCTGGAAATTAAATTCAAAAGAGAGTTTTATAAATATAAAATGTTATTTAGTTTTTCAAAAACATGCCATTTTTCTTTTTAAATCAGTGAGGGTAGGGAAAGAACAATAGTGACTAATTTTAACTATATTGGCACCAGTTTTTGCTAGTAGATTTGATAAGATTAAAACAGTGCTTACAAGCAGATTTAATTTAAAAAATGCAGTCCGTGTTTTCAAATTTATTAATAACTTAAGGAATGGATTTTACCACCGCAGGGTTAGATTGTAATCAGAGAGAGTATATAAATAGGGCTGATTGATTATTATATTTATTATAGAGTTATTAATTAATCTGGCTGATATTGTGACAGCAGAAGTTATATTTTCTGTAATTTTGAAATTGATTTTCTATTAGCTTTTATTTGCGTTATCAGACTGACCGGCTTGTTGGTTAGTTTAGAACAAGTTGTAAAATCGTTTAACCTTAGAATGACAGGGTAAAGGGGCAGTAGGCTGTTTTTCCCTCAGGAGCCAGTGCCTTGGCCGTCCGTCATTCACCATCCGATGTCCTGTCACCGTATCATCAAGCCCAACTGAACCAGCCCAAAGAAATGCTGCTCCTGAAATCTACTAACTGCTGCTGCGGAACAACAAACCAAGGAGAATCATAATTTGCTTAAGAACTTTGTTACAAATTTGGAAATGCCCACGGACGGATTTGAAAGAACGAGGTAATTAAAATCAACCCGAGATCTCGGAAACCTTCATGCTATATAGCTAATAAATTTTGTATATTCCTTAATATGTATTTATTCAAGTGTTTTTCTAATGCATGCTGAACTTGTGCTTGGGTTGATTTTCTATATATATTTGTAAATGTCTTATTTAAATGTATTGTAATAAATATCTAATTAATTTCTTTAGGCAAATGCGAGTTACGTAGGGAAGTTAAAAAATGCGTGGTTGCCATCTTAGTTTATTTAAACCACAAACACGCATTCCCCCCTCCCATCTTTTATATATGTTTTAAAGTATTTCTAGTGTATAATAACTTTGTTAAAATAAATATTATTTCTCTAAGTTTTGTTGAGAGTCTGCTGGCCATTAAAAATATGAAATTTGAGAGCGAGCTATTTCTGTTCCTTAATAAATTGCCCTTTGTTTTACTAAGTATTTTAAAATTTAACTGTGTTGCTAGTGAATATGCTTGGGTGCTGGAACCTTACCATTGGCAAAGGTCATCATCGGTTAAATCCGTTCCCCTTATTTTACTCCGCGGTTCCCAGTACAGTGCTATAATGGCACATGGGAATTATTTCGCGTATGTCCCCACAGTTACGAAGCTCCTGGGTGCGGGCCAGGCTTGAGCTGTGAGTGGGCTAGAGATGCCCCAAATAAAAGGTGAAATGCCTATCCAAAGCCAAGACCTTTGCTTCATAATTTATAAAGTTGCATACTCAGAAACTGCACCCCTTCCTCGGCATTATATCGCTGGCACCACCGTACATTTCCCTTATTAATTATTTAAAAGAATTCTATTAGTTAAATGAATTTTTAAGTCCGTTCAGTATAGCTCGATCTTATAATTTTGTTAATCATTTCACGAGTGACTCTCAGTCTCCATTTAAGATTTCCAATTATATATATAGTTTTTCAAATTCTGTTAAAGACTTTACGTGACTTGCATATGCTTACCATGTCACTATATTTTAGACATGTTATCTAAATGAACCCAAGTACTAGGTATCAGCCATCTTGTTGTTTATTGTATAGCTATCCAATTTATATAGCTAAACTATTTTCTATATCAAATTATTAAAATATTATTTGTAAATTTATTTCTTTTCTTTATTTATTCGGGGTGCAATATAAATTACATAGCACATTAGACTTATCTTGGGCACATCTATAAGTTATTGTTAAATGAACCTAGGGCTATTTTAGATTTAGAGTCTTTTGTTTTCTCCCTGATCACCGGCACCGGCATGAAATTATACTATTAGTAGCATCAAATGTGTTATCACATAGAGGGCATTGTGGAGTTTGGACTTTGGATTTGAACTTGGGATTTCTGGGAGGTAACCCTCCTAGTGTTGAGTTCTATGTCCCGGGTTTAAATTCTGCAGTGTGTTAGTGAGATAGACATGTTTTGACCATTACATAGTATTTTTTTTTCCGGGTCCATGGCGCTTTACAACACGAGGCTTCGATTTAAACACCCACAAACCCCTGATAGTATTTAGTTCATTTAATTACCCATTTCCCTGTAGTTCAATATTTTCAATATCGTGATTTATATTTTAAGATATTATTATATGTATTTTGTTTGGCTTGGGCATTTAGACAATCACTTGGAGAATTTTCAGTTTAATATAGTACGACACGAGCAATATATATGTAAACTTTTGTCAGCTCTGGTCATATTATAAAAATATATGTGCACTAATTACTGTACTAAACATAATTTCAAAAAAATAGTGCAACATATATAGTTTTGTATCAAATAAGAATTGTAAAAATAAAAATGTATGATTGTCTAATTGAACGTCCAGAGTCAAATGAAATAATTAAGTTAAATATCCCTGGGGGAGGTTAATGATATAGATGTGGCCACAGATGGGATTGCACCTTGAAATAACGATGATGAACAGATTGGTTCATGCATGTAAAGCTGTAAAATTCGGATTTGGTCATTTTATGTATAGCTACTTATGTAAACAAGTTTCTGTAAAAAATCATAATAATAATATTTTGTAAATCTATCCATCTGAAATCATTGAACAAGGGGGAATGACAGTGAGATACCCATTGAGATACCCGAGTCTAGCAAATAATTAAATAGGACACCGCCAAACAGTTGAGCAAGCAGCAGACAAAATCTGAGTAATAAAATAATAATATTTTGTTTCATATTTCCAAAATAACAAAGAAGCAGCAGAATGAAATCAGTACAGGATAAAACAAGGATGCACGGAAAGGCCAGAGACCAAGTGGAAGACAGCCAGTCACCATTGTTTGATAAAGAAGTTTAATTAAAAGGACTTTAAAATTATAAATATCTAACAAATAATAATAACCAGAAGATTCATGATCCAGAATTGCCTCTTATAGCGAAGAAATCATAATAACGTTCAAAAAAAAAAATCGAAATGGAAGAAGCCAAAAAAGAAAAGAGTGAGTTTACAGAACTAACCATGCTCATGATTAACAAAATCAAACAAATCAAACAGAAAGACATAGACACATCTCGAATTTCCAGAGCCTCCAACAGAAGTAGCAGTAATAAGCCAGCAAATGACAAATACAGACTTTCAGTTAAAACATATAGAGCAACTCTTCAGACAACAAACCGAAGAAGCTAGAATCAGGGATGAAGAAGACCGAAAAGAAAAGCATGAAATGAGAGAACTGATCCTATTCCTACTTAATGAAGTCAAGAAACTCCATGAGAAACAGGGAGTTCTCCAACAAAAAATTGATGAGAAATATGAAATAGAAGAGAGGCCCACCCCAAAATTAAATGTGGAAACTTTAGTTCTAAAAACAGAAGAGAGTAATCAAAACAAAAACACCCCAAACATTCTACTACTGGTCAATGAAGACAAAAATACCAAAAGCCCTGAGGTCACCAATATCAGTAGAACCATGACGCCTGACCCAAGCATTCAAACCCAGTTGGCCAAGGTCATCCACACCAAGATATTCTGAGAGGAGATCGAGGAAAACCCTCATTTGCACATAGAGAGTTTGAAAGATTTCTTCACATTCTCTGAGACAAAGCCAAAAGACACAGAGGAGATGGCAGAATTCCTGACTACAGTGGACTTCAGTCCTTGGGCCAATGAACTACCAGACAAGGAAAAGAAATTGCACCACCCAAGAGGACATTCTGTGAGTATGAGAGATTGGCACTACCCACCTGATCCAGGAGAATAACAAAAATATATAAGAAGGCCACCACAAAAAAGGACTTGAACTTGGACACTCTTGCATAATATTTGATCTACAATAACTTGAATTTGGACATTTACCTACACCTGAATTTGGACACTTTCGTATAGACTTTAAATTTTTTATATATATATATATTCTAATTTGAATTTGAACAATCAAAAAAATGCTTCAATATATATATATGTATTTGCTAGTGAAAAAAATGTTGAAATATGATTCGGGTATATCATCAAATCTCATTGCCTCTTGTCAAATTTTTTGTGCTGATATTCAAAAATACTAGTAAACACTGGGTGTAAAACCTTTTTTTTTTTAAATTTTTTTTTGACATACTAAGGGAATGTGAAACAGTAAGATATGCCTTACCAATCTTAGTTTCACCTTGCTTTCCTGTTTCCTACCCTCATACCTTATTTAAAACCCTAATTTTATCATATTGTGTGTGTACTGGGTATATTTACCGAAATCCCACCTAAATTTATATGTCTAATGGGGTGCCCGGGGTTTTATAATAATTAAAAATTGTCTTAAACGGTTTTATTTTCAAATCATCGAGTATATATTACATATATATGCTTGTACAATAAAGTAGGTCACATATTCTCATCTACACACATACTGCGATAATATTTAAAATTTATGAAAATATTTTATTTAAAATTTGTTGTTTTTGAATCTGTTTATTTTGTGATGTTATTTCGCTATAATTATTTGCATTTAATAAAATAATATCACTGATAAATATATTCTGGAAATTAAATTCAAAAGAGAGTTTTATAAATATAAAATGTTATTTAGTTTTTCAAAAACATGCCATTTTTCTTTTTAAATCAGTGAGGGTAGGGAAAGAACAATAGTGACTAATTTTAACTATGTTGGCGCCAGTTTTTGCTAGTAGATTTGATAATATTAAAACAGTGATTATGAGCAGATTTAATTAAAAAAATGCAGTCCGTGTTTTCAAATTTATTAATAACTTAAGGAATGGATTTTACCACCACAGGGTTAGATTGTAATCAGAGAGAGTATATAAATAGGGCTGATTGATTATTATATTTATTATAGAGTTATTAATTAATCTGGCTGATATTGTGACAGCAGAAGTTATATTTTCTGTAATTTTGAAATTGATTTTCTATTAGCTTTTATTTGCGTTATCAGACTGACCGGCTTGTTGGTTAGTTTAGAACAAGTTGTAAAATCGT
This sequence comes from Epiperipatus broadwayi, assembly GCA_028023455.1. Taxonomy (NCBI): domain Eukaryota; kingdom Metazoa; phylum Onychophora; class Udeonychophora; order Euonychophora; family Peripatidae; genus Epiperipatus; species Epiperipatus broadwayi. The sequence continues at coordinate 171,523 of JAQFVV010000777.1, read as the reverse complement.
TTAACCTTAGAATGACGGGTAAAGGGGCAGTAGGCTGTTTTTCCCTCAGGAGCCAGTGCCTTGGCCATCCATCATTCACCATCCGATGCCCTGTCACTGTATCATCAAGCCCAACTGAACTAGCCCAAAGAAATGCTGCTCCTGAAATCTACTAACTGCTGCTGTGGAACAATGAACCAAGGAGAATCATAATTTGCTTAAGAACTTTGTTACAAATTTGGAAATGCCCATGGACGTATTTAAAAGAATGAGGTAATTAAAATCAACCCGAGATCTCGGAAACCTTCATGCTATATAGCTAATCAATTTTGTATATTCCTTAATATGTATTTATTCAAATGTTTTTCTAATGCATGCTGAACTTGTGCTTGGGTTGATTTTCTATATATATATATTTGTAAATGTCTTATTTCAATGTATTGTCACGAATATCTTATTAATTTCTTTAGGCAAATGCGAGTTATGTAGGGAAGTTCAAATGCGTGGTTGCCATCTTAGTTTATCTAAACCACAAACACGCATCCCCCTCCCATCTCTTATATATGTTTTAAAGTATTTCTAGCATATAATAACTTTGTTAAAATAAATATTATTTCTCTAAGTTTTGTTGAAAGTCTGCTGGCCATTAAAAATATGAAATTGGAGAGGAGCTATTTCTGGTCTTTCATAACTTGCCCTTTGTTTTACTAAAAGTATTTTAAATTCTGTGTTGCTAGTGAATATGCTTGGGTGCTGGAACCTTACCATTGGCGAAGGTCATCATCAGTTAAATCCGTTCTCCTTATTTTACTCCACGGTTGTCCAGTACAGTGCTATAATGGCACATGGGAATTATTTTGCATATGTCCCCACAGTTACAAAGCTTCTGGGTGCGGGCCAGGCTTGAGCTGTGAGTGGGCTAGAGATGCCTCAAATAAAAGGCGAAATGCCTATCCAAAGCCAGACCTTTGCTTCATAATTTATACAGTTGCATACTCAGAAACTACACCCCTTCCTCAGCATTATATCGCTGGGACCACCGTATTTCCTTATTAATTGTTTAAAAGAATTCTATTAGTTAAATGAATTTTTAAGTCCGTTCAGTATGGCTCGATCTTATAATTTTGTTAATCACTTCACGAGCGACTCTCGGTCTCCATTTAAGATTCCAATTATATATATATAGTTTTTCAAATTCTGTTAAAGACTTTATGTGACTCACATATGCTTACCGTGCCACTATATTTTAGACACGTTATCTAAACGAACCCAAGTACGAGGTATCAGTCATCTTGTTGTTTATTGTATAGCTATCCAATTTATATAGCTAAACTATTTTCTATATCAAATTATTAAAATATTATTTGTAAATTTATTCCTTTTCTTTATTTATTCGGGGTGCAATATAAATTACATAGCACATTAGACTTATCTTGGGCACATCTATAAGTTATTGTTAAATGAACCTGGGGCTATTTTAGATTTAGAGTCTTTTCTTTTCTCCCTGATCACCGGCACCGGCATAAAATTATACTATTAGTAGCATCAAATGTGTTATCATGTAGAGGGCATTGCGGAGTTTGGATTTTGAATTTGAATTTGGGATTGCAAGGAAGTAACCCTCCTATTGTTGATTTCTATGTCCCGGGTTTAAATTCTGCAGTGTGTTAGTGAGACAGACATGTTTTGACCGTTACAATATGTGTACAGTATTATAGATTCAGTAATTATATATATTTTAACTTTATATGTTTTATAATCAAAATACTGAATGCAGCACTAACATTGTGTTTTATGAATAAAATATTGTATGTGCTATACAATTACAGCAAAGTCATTACCTGTATACGTATTACAGTAATGTACTTTTGTTTTAGGTAAAATGAATTTAAAACACCTATTCTCTGATGTTATCAGTGATGCAAAATTGAAGATAGCTGCCAAAAAAATTAAAAAAAATTTTTTTTCCCCGATTGTTATAGTGAATAATCGATTGTAAATCGACGTAGTGGGTGCAAATTGATGATGATTGCTAATGTGAAATATCACTAAGTGGGGTAAAGGTGTAATTTTTCCTTGTTGCTTTGCTTTTATGCCGATTTCGAAAATTATAGAACCTATTCCCCATTTTTCAAGGTAAGTTACATTTATTTTTGTGTGATTTTTTTTGTGCACATTTTTTGAGGAACCTATCTACGCATAAAATGAGACCCAGGTGTATATGTTAATTTAAGAATTATTTTAGAATTGATATGAATATTGACATGTGTTAAGAAATTTATTAATTATTTGATTTATGAAATGCTCATTTAGTATCATGTTAAAATCCTATGTCATTAAAGTGTTTATTTTATTAATGTTTGAAGCTCTGGCATTTTTTAATTCTCAGCTCCATGCAGTACTTGAAATATACAGTGTTATTCAATATATATGATAATCAGATTTTAAATTTAGCATATGGTAATTAGTGACCATAATCAATAAAGCTAGTATTATAGGTCATAATGAGATGAATGTGTTTGAGGTAGATTAATTATGTGATGGTCATGTTTCTGTAACTCACATTATGTGATATTTATGTGATCATCAATAATAAATTCAAGCCATTATCATTGAATTATTCAAAGACTAACTGATAGAAAGATGCTTTAATAATTTGGTTTTACCTGAGATGTATAATTGGAGGGTGATGTATTTATCATTTAAGCATTTTGATTTATGAAATCATTTTATATCATGTTCAAATCCTATTTCATTAAATTGATTGTTTTATTAATATTTGAAGCCCTTACATTTCTTAATTGTCAGCTCCATGCACTAATTAAAGTATACAGTGTTATATATATATATAAATGATTATCAGATTGTAAATGGAGCATATGGTAATTAGTAATCACAATCAACGTGGTTGAGGTAGATTAATTATATGGTCATGTTTCTGTGACCCACATTATATGTGATATTTATGCGATCATCAATAATAAATTCAAGCTATTATCATTAAATTACTCAAAGACTACTTTAATAATTTGTTTTTTCCAGAGATGTATTATTGGAGGGTGATGTATTTATCATTTAAGTATATGAAATTATAGTTACGATCACTTGGAGTAGTACTATCATCATTTATTCAGCATATGCCATTTAATTGCTTCAGCAAAGAAACTTATTGTATTGCTTGGAAAGAAATCAATTAGATGTATTTCAGATTTTAATTTTGATCGATTATAGTAAAATTTATTTTTCCAATGTATACCTTTTATAAGTTCATTATATTTGGCACATCACTGGAATCATGTGCTATGGATATAGTTATTATTTATTTTGCTTTACTTTCTTTATTTATTATGCCCCTTCTGTATGTATCATTGCAATATATATATATGATTATCTTATAATCAGTTTGGGAAATGAAATAGATGACAAAATAGCAAAGAATGAAAAGGTTACTATAAAAAATTTGCTAAAAAAGTATAATCAAAGGAGATTTGAACCCAGACTTTCAATTTTCCTACAGTCATCCGTTATATCCAATATAACCAATACACATGCATGTGAAAAAGATATTGGATGGAGTGGATGACTGTAGGGAGATTGAGATTGAAAGTCTGGGTTCAAATCCCTTTTAATTATACTTAGATTAAGTATCTACATTATACACGTATTTCAATATTAAAAAAAATTTAAGCCCGTAACTAAATAAGTTCTTACACTTTTTTTTAAAAAATATATTTTTATTTACAAGCAATAAATATAAATTGATTGATTAGATGAGAAAAAATAATAGTAAAATCAGATACTTTTAACTTCAGTCATTTGAAACTCATTAATGTAGTTTTAATGAAATTGAATAAGATTCAAAGTAATTTGTAATATCTGATTAATTTTTTTAAATTAAAATCAATGGCAACGGCAGCATTCGTCTTTGATGTGGGAATTGAAATCGCTTAGCTCATACGAATTCAAGCGTCTATAGATTTCGGTCTCTGTAACTACGAGAGTTTGTCAAGTCGTTCTTGGTTTGCTAAAATTAAATGATTTGAGTATTGTAAATTAAACATATTAGTCTAGCATTTATTTGATACATCAAATCTGTTTAATATAATTTTTTTGTTAAAAAAAGAAATAAATGTTTTCAAAATTTTTGTAAATTAAAAAAAAAATGCGGGAATGAGGGAAATTATATTTAAATCTAAATGAAAAAGATTTTTAAATTTACTAAAAAATAAAGAAAAATTTTGATTAATTCATTCAGAATATTTTTAAGGAAACCTTATCAAATTTTAAGCATAATAAATTAGCTGAAACTTGCATAAAATAGAGCAATTTAGAATGTAAGACAACAGGAAGCCGATGAAAAATAGAGTTTACCGATACGCATGCGTATATGATTATTGATATATTTTTGGAATTAAAACGATTTGAAAACGAACTTTGAATTTTAATCAATTTAAAAGTGTTAAATCTAACAAAAGACTATTAATGAATTTTAATTATTTTATGACATAAGTTTTCATTTTACTTGCACTACAAATTTAATTTAATAAGTCATAATGTCACAATATATCAATAAACAAAGTAATATTAATTACAATAATGATTTTCTTTGTTAATAAAGAAATAGAAGTTTGTAATAAGTATAATTAAACTACCAAAAAATAGTGAGAAACCTTAATAATAAACAGCCACTCGTAGACGAGGCCATTCTAAACCCCCCCCCCCAAAAAAAAAAAAGAGGGAGAACTAATCTAAAAAATGAGTTTTGCGATGATTATACAAACCAATCTTGATATATCACGTTATCTATTAATTTCTTCAACAGAAATTTTTTTTTTCTGAAATACGTCAATACCATGTCTAATTAAAGCTCTTCAATGTATTCTATTTACTGCAATATCTTACCAATGGAAACAATTGACATTACATTTCTTTACAATATCTTTGAGATAATCCTTATCACATAGGGTCTATCCAAAAAAAACTGTGCTCAAGTTCCCATAAAACACTCTTTTAGGAAGTCTTGCATTGTTCATTGTTTTACATGTCCATCCAATGAAGGTGTGATTTTATAATAGCAAACTATATAATATCACATCCAGAAAGTTGAAAACATATTGATTAGCTTATGATCTTGCTATTGTATGTTAAAAAATTATACAGCATCCTTAAATGAAACTTTACATTTTGCCAATAGATTGTCCAAGTCTCACCTTCATACAATAAATTAGTTAAACGAATGGTTCTACATACAGTTAATTTAATTGCAGTAGCTATTTCCTTATGATGAAATACCCTATCTTTTAATTCATTAAAAGCCACAGGAACATATTAAAATGTGTGTTGTACCTCAATATCAAAATTGACCTCTCTAATTGTAAAATTACCAAGATAGTTAAACAATTCTCAAATTTATAATGATTCAAATTAAAAGTTATTGAGGATTTTTCTTCAATTACCAGCTGATTTATGAACAATAATTAATAAAGTCTTTATATAATGAACAATATTTCTGTAGTATAATTTTCACTACATCACTCTTATACAATGTAGAGACTACTTTTATCCACTTTTAACACAATGTAGAGGGATATGATCATAAATATATGACCAAAAACAAGTGAAAAAGATGGATTACCAAGATGCACATTTCATGCTGAACTAGCCATCATCAGTTGACCTAGATCATAATATCTCACACATGTCCTTATCATTGTTCAATATATATATATATAGAAAATTACTACAGTTGAAGTGGTAAGTATCAAACTTGCTGCTCTCACAACTTTGACACAAATCACTTAATGATGAGAGTTTGTATTAATAATTAGATATTAGAAATTTATTCATTTGATTGCAGATTATCCAATAGTGAACTAATGATTGACTAATAATATAATTATTCACTACAAACTCTCATGCATTAAGTGATTTGTGTCAAAGTTGTGAAGGAAGCAAGTTTGAAATCAATTAAACTGTAATAATTTAGTATCTATGTATACTGAACAATGATAAAGATATGTGTGAAAGATTGTGGTCTGGACCAACTGATGAGTGCTGGATCAGCATGAAATGTGCATTTTGGGGAACATACATCTTTTTCACTTGTCTTTGGTCATATATTTATGATTACAACACTCTACAAGGTATTAAAAGTGGATAAAAACCAGTCCCTAACATGAATGAGACTGGGGTAGCAAAATACTACAGAAATATAATTCATTATTTGATAATCTCTAGTTTAATGAGCGACTAATAAAAATTATTAAAGTCTTTATATGTTGCATTCAAAACATTAAATACATTTTGTAAATTATCTTTTGAATAATATTTATAATTATAAATATTATAGTAATAATAAATATTATAATAATTTTTATATTTAAAAATAAAGTTTAAGTAGAAGGGATGAACCGAGACTTTCAAGTTTAAAAATAAAGTTTAAATAGATACACAAGACCACCTACATATGAAAAAGATAAATGACTCCAATAAATACATTTCATGCTGAACTAGCACCCGTCAGTTGGTCTAGATCATCATCTATCACACACATATATAAACAGTGCTCGTTTTGTATTGAGATAGTAAATCTTCAAACTTTAATAAACAGGTTTCAATTTTCTCTACTTTTCAACTCTTTGGCCATTCACATTATTAAAAATCTGATGATGTTATGTTTAAAGTCCTTGTTTGCCAATTTTGTTGTTATACCTATGTTGACTGTAAGTCATTCTCATCCCTCATATGTACGACATTAAGATCATTTAAATACATTAAGCTAGATGTAATTAGAGGGAATTTGATACCAAATATTCAAGTTTCCTTCAATCATTACACAACCAACTACTTCATGCTCAATCTTATTCTTTACCTCACATTCAATCTTGTTACTATTCCAGATATAACGGTTTTTCTTTGAAAAGTTAATCTTGACAATGACAGATGCTATTTCATCAAAACATTAAAAAGTAATCAAAACTAACATGTGGTTTAACTCGAAAACTATTGTATTTACATCATATAACTTTGAAAACATTAAATATTTTATATATAAACATAAGTATGTAAATCATCTTTTGAACTGGCATGAATAGAACAATCATAAGAATATTATAAATCCAGGATCCAAAAAAAAAAGATTTTGTTTTTGATGGATTCAAATTAAAAATTCAGTCATTAAACTTGTATTATATCTTGATATCTGTTTGATTAAACTGCTTGTAAATAATTCCAAAGACCACTGTCATAAAAATTGAAAACAAAATTGAAGAAAGTACTCATCTTTGTTTAAAACCAATTTTCATTTCAAATACCTCAGATTTTCCAACTGTAGTTATAACTCTTTCTCTCACTTCATCATGTAGAAACTATATAATATGAATAAATTTTGATGGACAATGTCATAGAACTGTCCTATTAATCTGAATTAAATGCCTGACCGAATCAATACAAGCAATATATCAAACATTTTTTTGATTCCAACACTTCAAATTTTTTAAAACATACCTGAACTTATTTAATTTATGTTAATTTATTATTGACAAAAAAACTGAAATTATTACTGCAATATTTGCTAAGACACTATATTATTTACTTATAAACATAACAAAGACATAAAACATATTTTAAAAAAATTTACCGTAGAATAAAAGCAACTTTACAGGTTTCCAAAGAGAAATAGTGAGGAAAACATAGCTCACTAAGTTTGTTATTTAACAAAATCCTATTTTTACTGTTAGCTATTTACTGACTAAAATTGTATAGCTAGATAATTTATTATAAATTGCCTAAAAGAAATCTTACCACTTGTTTAGAATATAAAAAAAATTCACATTTGTTAAGTCCAGATTCAAACTTCACATCAAATAAATGATAGTTAAATATGCTGACTATTCCATTATTATTTTCTTAATTATATTCCTATATAAAATATTAAAAAACTTTGCTTTCTTTAGTAAAATCATTTCATCTATAAATTTTAATGCATTATTCATACATAAGGAGATCAATAACTATTCCAGGCAGCAACAATATAAAATATCATGCATAGTTGATCATAATAAATTACTAATATTCTACTGCTCTGAGAATCTTATAAATAGAATGAAAGAACAAAATGTCATCCAAGAAAGAAGACAGCTAATTTAGAAATAGTCAAGAATATTTTGCAGAACAATTTGCATGTATGACATGGCTAGATTAAAAACATTGGGATGTTTAGTTGTTAAAATTGCTAAGTTGAAAATGTGAATCAATTTAAATATCTCTGAAGTTTTATAGAGAGAAAAGAAAATTTACATGTTAATGTACTATGTAAACTCAAACATCTTACTTTTGTATTTTACAAATTAAAAAATAGATTATCATAATGATATAAGAACTTCAGAAGATGTTTGAACATTTTTTTTGTTTTATGTACTTTAATGCTATTATATACCAATTGATGCCTTTTAAATCTTCTCCAAGATTCATTAATATATGATACTTCATAAAATAAAATAATTTTATATTTTATGTTAATTTTTTTGCTTTTTTTAAAACCCTGTCTTTAGTATTATCAAGTAGTTCATTGAGTGGCATACTATACGTACCATTATAATGCTCAAATCAAACACTTTTCATCCCTTGCTGCTGTTTTTTGCATTAAACTGTATTGAAATTCATTTTTAATTTTATTATAGATATAATGTGACTTTCTTCTAAAATTTTCTATCACTTCTCTAATACAGTTAATATCATATTCTATCAATACTACTTCCTATGTATAATGTTTAATATTTGCATTTTTATCATTTTTTTATTACATAATTTTTATTTATTATTATACAACATCTTAAGCTAACCATTTATATATGTAAAAGAAACTATAAACTTTATATAAAAAATGTAGTTAAAGAATTAATTAGATCTGCTTATAATTATATCTAAATATTATTTTTCTCTATTATCCATTTCAAATTATTTAGTTTATTTATATTTTTCTTTAGATTACATATACTGTCTTCTTTTATTGCAAACAGTAGTTTTGATTTACAGAAAATACATATAAAAATAAATTATTTTACCATACATATTAAATCATGAAAAAAATACACACACAAAAAAAGAACAGTCAAAACATGTATATCCATCTAACATGAGCTGGAATTCACAAAATGTACTGCAAACCCAGTCAGGCTCGAGATTTAGGTCAGGGACCAGCCTGAATTCGAACCCACTCTCTAAGCCCCAGATCAAACACCTAATGGATAACATAATAGTGATGGCACATGAGAATTAATTTTTAATCCGGCCCACCAGCAAATCGGAGAAGACAATGAGACATCTATTACTATGACTAAACTAAAATACATATAAGTATGGCTGTATGTTTGGAAGTGGAGAAATGAGAAATTCAAACTACTCAGACAAGTTGGATAATACAAATTAGTTTAATATAATGACAAATTATTATACATTTACAAATTAATTGCAAACATTAGTATGTGCATGAATGAGCAAGCGGTAGATGATTACATAGTGTCATTCACGCTATTATTTCTCATATGTTCTTCATTAGCTAAATAATATATGATAAATAAGCACACATCTTTGGTGGGTCCAATATTAAGATGCCAATCGATTATTAGAAAGAATTACATAATATTGCTATTAACGCTTTAATTTACAGTTCAGAAACATGGTGACTAACATATATATTTCTAGAAGCATTCCGAAATTCATTATACATAAGATATAAACTATTTTCATGCCATTGAGGTTGTGAAAATAAACAAAATACATTTGAAAGATTATATTTGAATCTATGACAAAATATTTAATGAAAAATTATTTTAACAATAGTAAGATAAATGCTTTATTTTCCCCAAGCCATATACTCTTAAATACAGTAATACATTATGACGGTGGGACTGTATAAGATTGAAATAATATTATAAATTAATAAACTTAGTAATATTCAGCATTTATATATATATATTGAGCAGAGCACAATTTTAATAATATTACAGCACTAAAATTAGGTCATAAGCAAAAGAAATAATAATAATACGAAGTTTTGCATGGTACTGACATAATAGCCAAAAATAACTAAGAGGAAATGGTTGTACTTCTGGATGAGAACGAAGTCTAAGTCCCCCTTCTTGGGCAGTGCTTAGAAAAAAGTGGATAGGCATGCCGTGGACGTTCACTGATGTGCAGGCCTTGTATACAAAGAAAGCAGATAGGCATAGCATGTGCTAGACTTAGGGATCATTGCCAGAGGCCTTTTTATATGAAAGTTTGGTCCTGAGTAGCTCAACTATCAACAGGACAGAATATGAAGAAAATCTATGGGTTCGAACTTGTCGTAACCCCAGATTAAGAAGCACACATATATATAAAATCATGAAGATAAAGCCAAATGTCAGTAACACAGTATGGAAAATGTCCCTAATGACATTGAATAAGATTTACTGCTTTAAAAATAAATGACCCTAGTTTGAATGCCATAATTTATATAATTAATTTGCTATGCCAATAGAATATATATATATAGAGATTTCTCTAAATAAAATATACGTTAAGATTTTCTCTAGTAAAAGAAACATTAAGATTTAATAAAATATAATTAAGATTTGACCCCCTCCTTTTCCACTATTTAAAATAAATAAATCCCACCTTCATTGATTTTATAATAACTGGAATATTTAAATACTGTATTTGATATTTTAAGAGTATATAAAAAAACTAGCAATTATATAGAAAACAAATAATAAGTCACCCTTTTCAGAATTGAATAACATTTATAAAATAAATAAGGTTTCAAGGCGTTGATTAGCTTGAGTTCTGGATTCACCCCAGGTAGAAAATCCAGAATTAAACAAATATATATTTTTTATACTAAAACATAAATAAAATGTTGGCTCATAAAACAATCTGGTGAGTGTATTAATTAACAATACATTATATTTTAAGGTAACATTATTAAACTTAATTAATGAAGACTTACTTAAAAAGAAGAAAGAATTTTAGAAAATTTAACTAGTCAGATAGAATGAGATTGGCATATTAATAAAAAAGCATATATATAAAATCAAGTAATAAATAACTATAAATAAATGACCGCACCAAAATTAAAGAAAGTTAGAGCATATGAGAAAGAATTAAATTTATAGAAATCATTTGACAGCAATTACATATTAGAAAAGTTACAAAATTAAATTATACATTAGGAGAAATTGATAGTAGAGTTTGAGATTAGTTAGACTAGTTTTACTTGCGGCTTAAAAATTTACCTTGCACTATTTTAAGAGTCTGTATTTTAAAGTCTGCTCATTTAGTGTTCCAAAGTTCTCCATCAGGCCTTTACTTCATTCTAGGGAGCATGATATAATGGCAGTGGCAGATGATGACCCAACAGGGCCAAGAAGGGTGGTGGACTTACTACTATATCATTATTTTTTTTACTTTCATATGAGTGTAGGTTATGTTCACTGCAGTTCTTTCAATAGTAGCTAATCTATCTTGATTAAAAAAATTCGGCCATTTTATACTTTTGCCCAGGTATTTGAAGAATGCTTTTAATTACATAGTTTTATCTTAAAATCTAATCTCTGATCTAAAATCTTAAGTTTCCTTTGTTCATTGTTTTTGAAGATGCAACAGTAAGATAATGTCCAAAAATAAATTCAAATCTATTTCCAGATTAGAAAGAGATTTGACAAAAAATGTTCATAACAAAAGAAAATCTTAATCCCATTTTAAGTAAAAAAAATTAATTAAAATACCTTCCCCAGATTAAGACAATAGTGTTCCAACCCTTTAATTATTTTTGGACAACAACGGTTGCATCTTCCATATTGGATTTTACAAAATATACATTTTAATAAAAAAGTACTTTAAAAAGAAAAAGTTTAAAAATGACATATAATAAAATATTTACAAAAAATCAATATTTTGTTAGTATTTTACTCCTATATATATATCTGAGCCACACCTATAGTACTTTAATAAAAAAAAACCCTAATAATTAATAAAAAAGAATTAATAATAATAATTAAAAAAAAATTGTTAGTGAAATGTTAAAATTTTATAACGTAGGAGCGCATCTCAAATATATACATAATATATATATATATACAACAAAATGAGTGGGATGGGATATAGGGTTTAAACACAGGTTACTAGATGGAACTATGAAGCTCAATCTTAAGCTAAGATTGACTGCCTCAATATCACTATGGGACAGAATAAAATATTTAATTGTTCAGAAGCCAGTGTTTTGGTTTAATAAAAATCTAACATAGAACAAACTCTGATGAAGCAGAGTTATCCATAATCCATCATTTGAGAAAAAATGTAAATAGATAATAAAAAGCAATAAAAAAAACAATGATAGATATTATAGTGTATTCTTATGCATCAAGGATAGCAGACAAACTAAAGAAAATTTGCAGTCAATATTATATCAGAACAGCTTTCCAAACCATAGCAATCTCCTAGAAATTGTAATATTTATAATCTTAAATTTGAAATGCTAACAAACTATAATGCATCTATGAAACACTATGTGAAAGATCATATATCAGTGAAAGTAGTACCTTATTGAGAATCAATTACAAAACAAATTAATAAATAGATGAGCTATATGTTTAATTGAGGAAATGCAATAATATTTGTGCAGAGAGAACAAATAAAAAGATAACTAAAATTAAATGTTTTCATGACTATGGCAAATAATCCCATAAATTATTCTGATGTGATAATCTGTAATGTTAAAACCTCTCATTATATTTGCTCTTAAAAATAAAGAAATCAGGAAGACAATCATAGATGAATATATAAAATTTCTAAAGACTGTTGCCTTTGATAGAATAACTTAATTCTTTAGAACACCACATTAAATTCAGTATCCACTAATCTAAATATTACCATAATGGTACTGTCACTGCTAGGCCAATCATACCTGAAAAAGTTTTGTACTATTATTATCAGTTAAATGTATTTGGAAAATTGTGAATAAAGTTTGCATTTTTCTAAAAGTGTTCAATAAGTAAATTAGATGATGGAAATAGCCCCAAAATGTAACCAGAAGTATTGATTATTTATATTTACAAAGATCTTTTCAATAGAATTTTAAAATAAGCTAAGAGATAATATATGACTGGTTTGAAGTACATCAGACTATATTGCAATAAATTTTCTTCTGAAAATCATATCATAATAAATAGAATTCAACACACATTAATAAAAAAATAATTTACTGATATAAAAACATATGAAAATTTATAAATAAATGAGAAAGATTATATGTATATAAATATAAAATTGAACTTAAAGCTGAAGAACAACTAAAAGAAAAGCATAAAAGATATTATAATAATATAACAATATTTATTTATAGGCAATATATTTTTAATTAAAGTAACTCAAAATAAGATTTGCTTATTTTCTTAGCGCCTCATCATTTACAACTGTAAGACCATTAAACATCAATGGAAAGTTTTGCCTGTTTTAACAACTGTAAAACGTAATAGAAGCGAATATAATTAAAATATTAATGATTGACATTAATCACTATGCTAATGTTTTAAATAAATGTTCTTTGGCTAATTTTTTAAAGTGTCAGATTCATTTTATCATCTATTTAAAAATAATTTATCATAAACAGTGCAGAAGCTTTATTCGTGTATATAATATTTTAATTATAATACTACTATTGTATTTGATAAGTTCATCAAATAATCAAAAAGATTAGTTAAGTAAATGAAACAGTATATGATTAATAAAAATTGTGAAAGTGTAATGTGACTCAAGTATTGTATCCATCTTAAACTGTTTTGATTGTCAAGAACTGTTTCATGGGTAAGATTCATTTTGATTACTATATTGCATGTTGGTCAGTGACTTATAATAGCTATTCGTGGAGTCTCTCTTTAGTCATGCAATGCAAGAATTGTTTCAATATGGATTTTTCTAAATAACTTCTAAAATCAGAGGTTGCCAGTTTTTGCAATGCAAAATTGAATGCACTAATATTTTTACCTCTATTTTGGCAGCAATTCTAAAAGTAAAAGTGGGGTACATATTTAATTTAGTGGATTTTGAGATAAAGCAATTAAATAGTAAAGTAATATAATTTTGAACATTAGTTCTTCAAGTCTTTTAGGTTTGCATTTGCAAATTTTATGTCTCCCTGACCCCTAAGCACATCAAGATGGTATTTTTTTAAAATTATCTTTTTTGATGCTTATTCATAAAATAATACTATGAATTGGACATTCTGATGCTATATACATGTCAAATGTATCTATATTTACTTGCAACATTTTATACTTGCCACATTGTGATCAGTTATCTTACTTCAATACACCAACGTTTGTCAATTCCAGTTGTGGTGTGTGTCTCTGCACTAAACACAGACTTTTTTTAACAAAAAACATAGCTCAAATTTAATAAAATTAAATTAGTAATCATTTATTTATAATCTGAGTAATTTATACATTCAATGATGTATATTATTATATACATGCAATACGATGAGCAAGTTCATTAGCTATCTAACAACATTCAAACTAATTCTATTATGAATAATATTTCTCCACAAGGTGTTAAAATTGGATAAAAACCAGTCTCTATCTTGTGTGAAAGTGGTGTAATGAAAATTACAACACAGAAATACTATTCATTATGTGGATAATCTCTAGTCTAATGAATGACTAATAAAAATTATTGATATAATTTTATTGTGATCTGAATTATTTCAGAACAATATGACCTTTAGGCATATCAAATAGTAGTAAGGGTGAATCAACCTATACAATCTTGTGCTCACTTTGGCACGTATAGTAATAAACAACACTGGGAAAGTAACAACTTCTTCTGAACACCTTCTGTTTTGGCTCCTCAATCTTTTGTCCTTCTTCAACAATTAACTATTATACTCATGAACGATTTCAATTAGATCCCTAATTAGTTTACTTCTTGGTTTTTATTTTAAATCTTGCTACAATTAACGTTTTCCGCATCAATAAATAAGGTATTTATCGATTTTACTATTTAATCCTATAATTAAGAAGGTGTGCTTACCCTAGACATAGTTAATTCCTCAACTAAAAAATTATGATTAACTTAATATAATTAGATTTTTTTATTTATTTCCTTTTTTCTCTCTCAAAAGACAAAGTAGCTTGTATATATAATAGTTGCAATGAAGTTTTTTCTTAAAAAAAAAGTTTTATATATTATAGAGAGATTTCAAATATTAAATTTTTAAACATGGATTTCTAATAGACTGCAATTTTCTTTTTTAAAACAAAATAAGAAATTACATTCACAAAGTAGCGAAAACGAAATTATCCCGGGAAAAAAATAATTAAGTGAAGGAATTAAAGATTAAAGTAATCGATCCATCGGGGAAAAAAAAGAATAGTGTGAAAATTAATATTTTAAAACTCTTGTACAATAGTTTTTTTTTTCATTACAAAATGTTTTATGGTGGGGATTTTACCATAACGTTAGTTGATAAAGATCATTATAGATTATCACAGATACAAATCACGTTAATTAAATACTTCCACTCTAAAAAATTATATAAAAAACCTCTGTTTTAAGACAAAAAAAAACAAAACAGAAAAAGATGTGTCGAAATAAAACAAAGAAAAAAGAAATCTCTGGTCGCTTGAAAATAAACTTGAAAGATCTTTGGGGTATTATTAGTAGACTAAATAAATATTCAGAACACTTTTGTTATTGGTCAGAACAGTTTTTTGCTGTTGTTCTACAAATGAATATAATCATCTGAGCAATTAATCATTTGATTATATATATAATTGTTGTTTTTTTTTTGCTAAACATTTAATAAATCTTGAATGTTATTAATAGCTGTTATTCAAAAAACAAAACATATGTTTTTTTCATACTAAATACCAGATTATCAGTGGTTTTACCTATTATGCTTGAAAGTGTGATTTCAAATCCCCTATATTTACTATTATGCCAATAAGAAATTCTCTTTATAAGTATTTCAATGCCATAAATTTTATTTTTAAAAGTATGAAAGTTATTTTATATGTTTTCAATTATATTATTATATAGACAGCTATTACCATTATATTATTAGTGTGAAGTAAATATTTTGGGTTTTAATTAAGCTGATGTTGTGATGGTTTATCCGATAAAATACATATTCTATAACTATAGTTGCAATTTATTCACCTTACTATGAACACTTTTTAGCAAAAATTTGTTTATTGTATATATGTCTATCCAATAAAATTTCCACTGAGATTAGATAATTTATGAAGAAAAGAAGAAATATAAAGATATACAAAAATAATGCATTAAAAAGGATTGAATATCTCAAATTTTGTAAAATGGTGCAGAAAAAAGTTGAAAATGATATAAGAAAGTATAACTGTGAACTAGCAAAAAAAAGCTGTAGAAGAGAATAAAAGTCTCAAGAGTGTAAAACAACATTTTGGTATTGGTAGGAAATTTATATCTGCAATAAGAAAAAAAGATGGAATTATTACTAAAAAGATAGATGACATCGTGAAATGGGTAGAAGACTTCTATCAAGAATTATATAGTAATAAAGAATAACTGAATTGCCCAGAATTTTAAATGAAGAAGTGAGACATGCAATTAAATTTATGAAGAAAAGAGAGGCTCCAGGTAATGATGGAATTATAATTGATATATTATAAAGCAGGTGAAGAAATAGAATTTTTTTTTAGCAAAGTTATATACCAAATGTCTAAATGATAAAGATGTACCAGATTGTTGGAAGAATGCAGCATTAATATTAATATTTAAAAAAGGTGATAAAGAAGATATTAGCCTTTTATCAGTTTTATACAAAATTTTTACCAAGATAATTACAAGTTGTCTACAGAGAATATTGGATTTCAACCAACCAAGAAAACAAGCTGGATTTAAAAGTGGTTTTAGTACTGTAGATCATATCAAGGTATTGAGAGAAGTTATAGACAGGACAAATAAATATGAGTTGCCATTATGCTTTGGATTTGTAGATTATAAAAAGGCATTTGATTCTATAAACATTTCTTCAGTGATTAAAGCATTGGACCATCAAGGTATAGATCCAGGATATTGTCATATTTTAAAGAATATTTATAAAAATGCAATAGTAACAATTAGATTATATAATGATACTAGGAAAGTCAACATTGAGAAGGGTGTAAGACAGGGTGACTCCATATCTCCAAAACTTTTTACAGTAGTGCTGCAAGAAGTATTTTGTGGATTAAAATGGAAAGCTAAAGGAGTGAAAGTAAATGGAGATTATTTAAGTCATTTAGATTTTGCAGATGATATAGTTGTTTTTGCAAATAATGCTTTGAGCTGCAGAAAATGTTGCAGAAGTAATCAGATGAAAGTAGAAAAGTAGGACTAAAGATAAATGTTAAAAAGACTAAAGTAATGTTTAATGAATTTTCTCAAAATATAAAAATAAAGATTGATTATGATGAGTTAGAAAAAGTTAACAGCTATAAATACCTTGATCAGATTATAATACAGATAGAAACATAATGGATAAAATTGTAATCATAGAATTAAATTTAGTTGGAGTGCTTTTGGTAGAAATAACTTGATACTAAATGGAAATATGCCTATGTATTTAAAAAGAAAGGTTTTTAATAAAGATGTTTTACCAGTTCTTACCCATGGATATGAGACTTGGACACTTAATAAAAGAGCAATACCGAGATTTCAGACCACTCAAAGAAGTATGGAAAGATGCATATTGGAACAAGAAGAGATCGAAAATGCAATATATGGTTCAGAAAACAAACAGGTGTTATTAATCTCATTGAAAAAATTAAAAGACTGAAGTGGAGTTGGGTTGGACATATTTCTAGAAGAGATGATAATAGATGGACAATTGAAATCTTAAACTGGATTCCAAGAGATTGTAAAAGATCCAGAAAGAGGCCACATGTGAGATGGATGAATGAAATAAGAAATTGTGATGGGGTGATGTAGAGAAGAGAAGCTAAAGAATGAAGGATATGGATAGAACTTGAAGAGACCTTCATCCTGCAGTGGATTGATAATGGTTAATGATGATGATGATGATACCCAATCCTACATTTTCACTGTCCCACAGTTTTCTTGAGAGCCAGTCCTATTTTGATTTCTTAAAACTTAAAAACATGCAGTTTTACAATTCAACTGTCTTGCAGTCTTCTTCAGAGCCACTTTTATTTTAATTTCTTAAAACTTTTAAAAAATGAAGTTTTAAGAAATTAAATAGGAGTGGCTCTGAAGAAGACTGCAGGACAGTCAAAATGTAAAATTGTGTATACATATATACAGTAAAAAAAGGTGTTCAAAGTAAGGTGCATAAATTGATTTAGATATTACAGAAAATTAAAGAAAGAGGTAGGTTTAGTAAAAATGTAAATAGTTATTTAATAGTGTCATATATATATATATATAAATAGAATTTAAGGTTCATTTGTAATTTAGCATTTTAAACAGCAATAAGTGACTTTTCTTATTAGTCTTGAAATGCATTGACAAATATTAATTATTCTTTATTAATTTAATTAAAAGGGATTTGAACCTAGATTTTTAAACTCCCTATAGTCATCCACTCTATTCAATATAACTGATACACATGACCACATACATGTGAAAAAGATAAATGATCTCCAATATATGTACTTCATGTTAAACCACCACTCATCAGTTGGTTTGGGTCATCATCTTTCGCACAAACACACATATATAATCAGTGCTCAGTTTATATTAAGATAGCAAATCCACACACTTTAATAGACAGGCTTCAATCCTCTCCAATTATTTACCCATCCATATCACTGAAAATCTGATGATGGAATCCAATTACTATCATTATCAATATTATCAACATATGCCTATTCTAATTCTTGAAAAAAAAAATAGAGAGAAAAATGAAAAGTTAAAAAATAAAGATTAGAAGAAAAGATTAAACCAAAATTGCTGTATGTGTAATTAAAAAGTGAAAATACGGTATCACATACAATGAAAGAAAATAATTATTACATGAAATGTCCTAAAGGGAGTACAATAAAAGAAAGTGAAAGAAACAATAATGATAATTAATTCAATTATAAATGTTAGTAATATTTATTAGCGAATCAAATTTCTTGCATCCAATCAAAATTTACATTTTTATGTTCTGATTCGATTAGGACTTTCTTTTATTTTCTTCAGCTGCCTCTAACTAATTCAATGAGTTATACTTCACAATTCTCATTCATCATCAGCAAAAAAAGAACAAGAATGATGACAAGAATTTGGTATTTGTTTTATGTTTATTGCTTATCATTATGTAATGTGTTTAATATTATATGGTTTATTTAAACAGAATTTAAGTTGCTGACTAAAGAATCAAGTTTCATATTCCAAAACTATAATTATATTATGGTAATAATAAAGAGTTACTTCTGATATTATATTGTGTGAAATGGGTTTTTTTAATACTAGTAGAGCTGAAAATCTGGCAATTTACTGAAAAAAAAACATATTCTGTAGATAAATCTTTCATGATTTCTTTATTGTTGGCAATTTTCAAGATTTATTTAAAGTTTAGCACTATAAAAAGTGATTAGAGTATCTATCATTAGGAGTTAATAGATTTACAGTATTATTTATTTATATTAATTTAGTAGATATCATTCAAATGGGTTTTAAAATTGTTGTCTTTACTTTAAGTAATATTTTTAATAATTAATTACTTAAAATCATGATGATTAGAAGAAAATTAAATCTCTTGACAGCCATTTATTACTTAACCTGATAGCAGATGACTCTAGAATAAGATGAAGAGATTTGCTCTTGAAAACAAATGACTATGCTAAGAAAGTCATGTGATGTTGTTATTAGTATTAATTTTCTTAGGTAAAGGATAGTAAAGTCCTATAGTTGACATGAAACTGAGGTTCTTAAAATATACAAATATGATGTGGTGTCAGATCCATGTAACTATATAAACAAATTGGTTTGGATTCAAAACCATAGAATTTTTTTGAATATCAGGCTACCAGCTTAAATAATATTAAGTAGTAAAATATAACTGCTAAATGTCTAATGACATTAATTGTAGTTTAAATTCCTAAGTCCTCACTAATAAAGGTAAAAACCAGAAGGTGGTCTGGGATATAGATGTTATATTACTCTACCATCAAGTGTCCATTGAATTTCTTACGCTTATAGCCAAGCACTCTAGAATTAAATCAAGAAAATTTTTTTTGAAAGTGAAGTAACTAATAAATATATTTCATTGAGATAGTTATAAAAAGAGTTATTATAGCTATAATATTGTATACAAGGATATTTTATCCTCTATGACTGCTAATAAAATCATGGATTAAATGGAAAATATGTATCAGAGTAAGGTTACATGGATTTTTATATTCTTATGAATGTTGGTAAAATATAGCAACAAGTGTAATTTCAACGTTTATTACACATACATATATATGTGCCTGATAACAGTAAGCTTTTTTTTGGCATATTAATCAGATTGAATATTTGGCACTCTTCACAGTTCATAATCAAACAGGCACTGAGTGATTGGTTCCCAAACATGAGGAATGATTCTATTGTTTATAACAATTCTTTGCAATTCTTCCAATCAATTGAACTCCAGGTATGTTTTTATTTGCTTATCCAATCAGACAGCAGACATTGAAATCAAATTTACATCATGCAATTAAATTAAAATTTCAGTAATAACTTGTTATGTTGAAAATTGTAATATAAGATGATAATTATGAGTAAAATACAGCACCCAAAATTAATATTTATTTAAAATCTATAAAATAAATTAAATATGAAATCAAAAACATAAACTGATGTTATACAAAAAGATTAAAAATTACATAAGTATATTTCAACAATGACTAATAGTGCAATATCACAATAAATAAATAAAACATTTATTTATCTTAAATGAAAAGGTAGAAAACATTTGTTGTATCAATGTTTTTCCTTTCTTTCAAATAAACTAAAAAGAGAGAAAATTTATAAAATCAAAAATAGGTATAAAGATTATGGGCTTTATTTAATTATTTTTTCATCTGATTTAATTTGTTTCTCTCTTTCGATTGATATGACCATGTGATTTTTTAAAGAAAAATCTTAAAATTAATAACAAAATAGGCAGAAATAAGAATATTCAAATAGGATTGATAACTTAAACTTTAATCAAACTACTTAGTATAACATTCATATAATACAATATAAACATTTTTTTCATGAAAAAAAAATAAGTAAATAAAAAATATATAAAAGAAAATAAAAATATTAAATATTTTCAAGGACATTTTAATAATGAAAAATGAAAATTATACAACAATAAAATAAAAAAAAAGACAAAATAATATTATTGTGAAAAGGGGGTGATATCATAAAGTACATGGTGCATTTTACAAAAAAGCCCACAAAATAATAAATAACACATAAACAAAGTAGCTATAATAATTACATCTTTGAAATTCCACATATTTTAAATGAAGACGTGAGAAAGACAATAAAATATGTGATTAATGGAAACATTTCAGAAAATAATACAATAATTTTGTATATTAAAAAAAAAAAGTGAAAAATTAGTGAAATTATTTGCAAAGCTACACACTATATGTTTAAATATTAAAAAAACAACAGATAATTAAATGAATACAATAGTAATAGTAAAAAAAGGAAATATTAGAAATTGAACCATCAGATTTTTAGCAGTTCTGCATAAAATGTTTACTAAAAGCAATAAAATTGGTTAAAAAAAAAAAAAAAAAACTGGATTTAAAAGTACTTACAAAACATTATCTATATTAAGAAAAATTATGGAAAGTATCATTAAAATATGAATTACCATTTTGCATTATACTAACAGATTATGAAAATGCATTTGATTTTGCAAATAATTTGGTAATAATTAAAGCATTGGAGAATCGTGTCATAAACTCAAAATAATATCAAGTATTGAAAAATATTTATCATAATGGAAGAACAGTGATTTAAATACTTGTTAATATTAAAAATATGTTAAAGAAATTCTATCTCTCCAAACCACTTTATAAAACTTTTAGAAACATATTTTGTGAATTGAAAGTGGAAATGAGTAAACTAGAAATATAAATAAAATTTATTAAACCATGTAGAATTTTGAAATCACTTGATTGATTTTGAATTTAATGCTTACAAAATTTATTATATTTTATGTTTTTTTTCTTAGCTGATAGATTAACAAATATATATCATATACTATCATAACAAGAATTATACAGGATACAATAACTAATGAGAGGAGTAATATAATATTGATTCAATGCAAACAATTTATATTCATATATGGGATTTAATATTTCTACAGATAATGTGTTTTTTTTTTTGCTACACAACTTTTTGTGAGATAACATTGTATAAGTGATTTTATCTTTAATAAAATTACTTTTGTGATCTGTGTGGTGTTTTAGGTTTATCAAAATCATAATAAGATCAAGGTGATCTGTTGAGAATGTATATATGGCTCATGAACCTATAAGGAGTTATTTGCTGAGAAGAGATGCCCCATGATATTTTCTTCTGTTTCTTCTCATATGTTTTTGTTTCATATCCAGAAGTTCTGATGGTCTTCCAGCTGATATCTCTGTTGAAAAAAAAAACGTTCTTTCTGTTTTTTTCTGTCATTTATATATTAGCTTTATTGTCTTTTCTGGAATACAATAGTCATAATACGACAGATGCAACTTACTCTCATTAATATCTAATTTGATTTAGTTTCACTCAAGCACATTAATTAAAGTTAATATCATAATTCTTGTTCATTTAAATATAAAGTTGATTATTTACTTTTTATTTCAATACTTCCGCATAATTTGTTTTTGTTTTTTAATAATAAAGTAAAGCTTCTTTAATAATATTCATATTGCTCTATTATTTAGTTTATAAATATTATTCATTACTATTCGCTTTCTCTTCACATTTTATATTCGGTACCAGTAGCAAATTAATACTATAAAGTCTAGAGTCTGTAACCTACTGTTTTTCTAAAAAGGAGAATGAATGTATTAATAATATTAGATTAAAGTTAAAAACTATAACCATATTATTGAAATTATTAATATAACTGAAAATATAATGGATAAAATGAAACTTGGCTGAAACAAAATTTTGATGTATATGACGTCATTGAAATAATTAAACGGCTGAAATAGATAAACAATTTAAATTTTAAACTGAGTACCAAGAATATATCCACATTCGAAGTGGATGCTTGAGACAAGAAAATTATGTAGAGACTGATTAACAAATCTATGGATTGGAGATACTTAACTAATCCATCTAAATAACAAATTGTAGACTGAAAAGAACTATCCATTTTTCAAAAGAATGATTATTGCTTCTGCATTGTTTTCTGTATAAAAATGCTGAAAAATCATAGGCCTTTTAGCAGTGATGATTTTTTTTCTAAAGTTAGCTATTTAAAAGCTATTTTATATTTTTATATATGCACATATATATATGTAATTAATAAATTAATTAAAAAAGTTATTTTTAAATAAAAAGAAATAAGGACAAAAACTTATTTAACGCTTCAACGATTTGACAGAGATTTTCTTTTTAAAAATAAAAACTACTATAGATGATGTTTTTTTTTTTTTATCTACAAAGAAATCCAGTCACGTAGATGAAAGATCAAATAAGTTTTTTCATTTTATTTTTTTAAAAATTATTTTTGTTAATTAATTTTTATTAATTATTTTTTTTTACACTTTATTATAGATTTCACGTTTTTTTGTCATTATATATATATTTAAAACTTTCATTTCATCAAGCATTCTTGAAACATGAATAAAAATATCTGATCTCTTTATTCATATGTTTCAAAAATGTGTGATGGAGTGAAAGTTTTAAATATATCTAAAAAAGATATTATATAGTAAAAAAAAGATGAAGATATTTTATGTGTTTATGTTTAATTAAAAATAGATATATTAATTAATTTGTAATTGATATTTAATAAGTGACTGATGTCAAAGTTGTGAGTGCAGAAAGTTTGTTGCTTGTAAATCAAAGTGTAATATATATATATATATGTTGAATTAAATATTTTTATGAATTGTTATTATAATGAAGAATAGGAATAAGAAGATTATATCCATGTAAACAGAGATATTTTGTCATTTAATGTTACCAGGAAGCTATCAATTACTTCTAATTGGCAATGTCCTGAGGGTAAACAAGCTTTCTTCTTTAACATGTAATAGCTCTTTTGTTGACATTTTTGTGTATATATTGGTGCAGTTAGTTTAAGATGACAGTTTTATTAAAGGAGAGACTACTAATGTAAAACAATAAAATAAAATATAATTTTATTTTATAATATTAATATCATCTATGTTCTTTATTACTTTTATAATGCATTATTTTACAACTGAAGTTATGATTTGGAGATATAATTAGGGTCTATGGTTGAAATGTTCTTTTGCATTTGATTTATTTATTTAATAGAATCTTTCTACCTGCTTAATCATAAGTTTCTATTTCTAAACAAGACATTAAATATTAAAAATTTTGAATAAGTAAATTAATCATTTAAAACAATATGTTCATCAAGTAAAGTGGGAAACTGAAAATATTATGTCCATTTATTGATTGATAAATATTAAAATCATACTGATTTCTATTGATAATTTGCAATATTTAATTTTTGAGTCTGATCAGAGTGACTGTAACTCAAATGACTTAAACAAAAAAAGTAATTCATAAAATACAACCTTTTTTTTAATTGACCAGACTACTTTTTGTTTCTCAGCTAAAAGTTCAATACAGAAGTCTTTAGTTTTTGACCCCAAAAGTCTTACTGCTGGGTTAACTGCTTAAGTCACATTTATAGCAAATTTATGCATTCTCTTTTCTCTTATTCTCTCCCTTTGCCCTTTCTGATATATATATAATTAAATATCACTTGTAATAAATATTCTAGCAAAATTATTATAATCTTTAGTTTAGTTTTAAGCATTTAAGCAGTTTATATATATATTGTGCCATTACAATTTGGTCACTAGACAAATTTATAGTAATGTGCATGTAGAAAAGGTAAAACAAAATCATCATCACAATTTTATATAACCATAAAAGAAGCTGTAGGGCATCCAAGTTCAAACCCTACAAGGTCCAGTTCTAAAAGCTTTAAACAGAGAATGGGACAACAATTATATGCTTTATTTGTTTGTGTGTTGATAGAAAGGTAATACACACATTTAAACTATTTAATATTTAAATTTTCTGTTAAAAAGCAAAGTTATAATGCATACATATAGGCAATGTATGTGTAAATTATTTAATTGTTTTTTATTTATGTTACAATATATTGTAATGATACAGAAAGTAGGGGTTATCTAGGATGATGGCATTCATCATCACCACTCCAGTTACTACAAGTCAACAGGATTTTAAATATAAAATTTAATATAAAAGTAATATTAAGTAATGAATATGAGATCACTCTGGGAGATGAACACAGCTAACTATATATATAAGTGCATTAACTATAAGTTCACCAGCATTACCCAAAAGTAATAGTCATTCACCATCATGAATGATTAACAATAAAAGTAAATCAACAGTCAATCTGATGATTGTATTTAAAATAGGTCTTTTATAAATCAAGCTAATTATTTAGCTTTTTCCGGCTTGAGGCAGATTATTTAAATATTAATTCACATGCACAAACTTAAATGTGAATCCATAAGAATATATAACAATAAAAACAATAATGCTAGAATATTAAAACATGCTGATTATCGTCACTGCTCTGGACAGTTGATACCATTAATGTATTAGCCAACTATAAACTTAATTTCTAAATAAATACTAAACTAAATAAAATGTAGTGCATGGACTTTAAAGATTATCTCCTTTGCACCAATCCAGGACCATTATCATCAACAAGATACCTATAAATACCAATATAAACTCCTTTGATATAATAGACTGTTATGCATGACTCTAGCTCAAGAGATGATGCAACATATAATATTCTAAAAAACTATTTAGGATTGAGTAAGTTCATTGAAATAATTTTAACAATGAAATATCAGTTTATTAACAACAATAAAAAATGAAATTAAGATCTGAAGAATATGGCTATATACATATAAATTAAGCCTTCTGATTTGATTAATATACAAAAAATGCTATCACATTGTGATTTACATATATATTCTAATTGGTTTACATAAAACACATATATTAGCACATAGACATACAGTATAACAATTTATGAACATACTTGAATTGTCATATAATAATAAAAAATAATTAATTTTTATATATATGTGTCTATCTGACATGCATTGATATATGCACACAGACATGCAGTATAATTTATAAACATATTTGAATTGTCATATAATAATAATAAATGATTAATTTTTACATGTATGTGTCTACCTAACACACATTGATGTATACACACAGATGTGCAGTATAATTTATGAACATATTTGAATTGCTATAAACCTATAAATAAAATTCATTTTTTTATAATACATAATTAGTGACTGATCTAGCATATATGTATGTTCATATGGAAATGTATGTGTATACTGACATTTATAACATATTTTAATTTGTCATCATAATAAAAATTATTAAAAATATATTTTTTACTATTAATTCTCTCTTGAAAGTATATATAAAATTCATACACATGTGTGTATGTATATATATATATAAATAGTAATATGAACCAGTAAATTCTTTAATGGCCCTTCATAAAAGTTCTTTTCCTTTTTTAAAAATAATATCAATCTTTGACCAGTTACTTTTGATTAATTATAAATGTCTTTAAAAAATATTCTAGCAAGTTCCTTTGTTTTCCAATCTAAAAATGCTTTAAAAATCTACTTTATCTTTTATAAAGTATAAAATCATCCATGAATTAATTCTTTATTTTAGACTTTTAACTTAAGCAAAAATTATTTTACTTGTTTTACTTTTAAAATGTCATTTTAAAGGAATTATTTAAAATAATTTACCAGCTATACTTTATATACATACAAACTGCATGTTTATCTGTAGTTTTCTGCATATAGATAAAACAGCATATGTATAACTATTTATTCAGCATGCTGAAGGCTTCTCTTGGTAAGCTGGTCTCTTTTAAAATAGTAGACTGGCTTATAGTCATCATTGGAAAAGGTATATTTCAGGTAACTTTTGGTATTCAATCAACTCCATTTTTGCATAGACTTCAGGCAAGCAGATGTATAATACACATTTTGTACAAGCTAATGAACACAGAAAGCTGCCACACCCTCTATGTGAATCAAAACTCCAATGTTGTACTAGCAGCTTCCAGATCCACTGTCTTTTGTCTTCAATTATTTCTTCATGATAGTTCTGTCATAATCTGTCTAACCCTTGGAACTCTTAAGAACTATACAGAACCACCTTCTAATCTTGTTTCAACTCTTTTATAGTCAGGGTGTGGAAAAAAATACATTAATGTAATATGTTTTTCCTATCCTGTGATTAAAGAAGTTAATGAATCTTTTCAATTTACTTTAATTCTTTCAAAACAACTTTGTGGAATTCTATTATTAAACTATGTTATACAAATATTACTTAAAAAGATTGATCCTGATTTAGTATGCACTCATGGTCATTTTTAATTCTAAGAACCACTCAAAACCACCACTAATACTTCCAAGCAATACATGTCATTGAATAATCCATATGAAGTCACTTGGATGTGTCAGAATTGGTTTTGGGGTAATCCTTAGAATTCAAAATAGTGGTGAGCACACACTAAATACTAAATTTTTATAACTTCTAAAAAATTAATGTTGTTAAATAATGATGGCACACTTATACTGGAGTATGCAGGGAGGGAGAAGGATAGCTTGGCCAATATAAAGTATTATCCAAAAAATGCAGAAGTCTGATCAAACCATGTTTATAATATTCAAATACTAAATGATTATAATTTCTAAAATATGAATGTTATTAAATAATGATGATGAAGATCACCGGATTATGCAGGAAGGAGGAAAAATGTCATAGATGGTATGAAGTATTATCCAAAAGAGCAGAAGTCTAAAAGATCAATATTATTTTTACTAGCTTATAATTTCTAAAATATGAATTTAGAGTATACTTAAACAAAAAAAGTAAAGAAAAAAAATAATGGACACATATATTAATTAAAAAACCACATATTAAAATAGATGTAAATTGATTAACCACATGTTGAAATAATGTAAATGTTAAATAAACATAGAAATAACTGCCAAAGCATATTAATTCTATAATTTATAATAAATTGAATCTTATCTTAACATTAGTCAAAAGAATAATTGTCTAAAGAATATTAATTTTACAATTAAAAAAAATAATAATCAGATTTTTAAAAACAAAAGTGAATAAGGCTGTGTGCTTAATTTCTCATATGTCATTATTAGCTTATAGATGGATAAAAAGAATTAAATAAGAAAAATTTATTCACTAAATTTTTCAAAGATGATAATGACATTAAAAAGGTTAGTGTTTATAATACCTATTTTACATTTGAAACAATCAATAAATTAATTTTAATATAAATTTGTTGATTATTTTAAGTATAAAATAGATATTAGATTTTGAAAGAGATAAACACTATCATCTTTAAGAAATTTAATGAAAAAAATCTCTCATTTATATTGTTTTTATCTATCAGCCAGAAAATAAGCACACAACATTACCCACTTTGGTAAGAAAACATCTGATTTATTAAATTTTTATTAATTGTAAAATTAATATTCTTTACTATAGACAATTATTCCTTCAACTAATGATAAGATAAAATGTGATTTATTATTAATTATAGAATTAATATATTTTGGAATTGTTTCTATATTTAGTCAATATTTGTTATTTCAACATGTGGTTATTCATTACTTCTATTTTTATATTTTGTATATTTTAGTCATGTGATTTGATGAAGTATAGTTGTACAAAATTTGTGCCTTAATTTTTTAATTATTGATGTTAATTATGATTTAGTAATGAATGGGTTTATCATGATTGTGTAGACTATTCAATGCCATTTATTGGTTCGATGTGTCAGCAGTAGTTTTGGCTGGTCTTTAGATTTCAAAAATGGCCATGAGTACAAATTAAATTGGTACCAAATGATTTCTAAAATAAATAGTGGAATTCTATAATTATCAGTATATTTATTTTAGCATAAAAACCTGCTTGCTTTAATTTCAAAATCAGAATTAATAAAATATTAATTAGACCTTTTTAAAGGTTTAATTTACAATAAAAAAAATTTAAATTCAAAATTATTTAATCTTTACTGTTATTCCACTGTAATGTAATACATTTAAAGATCAGCCATTTCAAGCTGATCTTTAAATGTATTACAATTATAAACATAGCGCTATAAAAATAATTGCTTATCCACTGTAATGTAGAAAATATCTACAAAAATATTTGTCTGTCTTTATTTTTCCTTTTCCTTTCAAGTTTATATATGTACACACACTACTATGTAGTATGCCATAAAATCCATAATGCTTTTATTTATATATATATGTATATGAGTACCAAACTCTCCATACAGTAGTGCCACCAAGTGTAAGCCTATGTAATCAATGGATACAGAAAAGTTGGTGCATAAAATCCCTATGTAGTGCTTACTTATCCAAAATCTGCAGACTAGTTTCTAGCTTGTGGCTTTCATAGTAAGAAGTCTTGGATTGGATACCACTGCACCTAGATATTAGGATCTAATGCAATCTTCAACCATTACTTTTTACTATTTGGTTAACTATTAATCTAGGAGCTCAAGATGGAAACACCATAATGTTTGTAACCCAAGCTTATTCACTTATACAGTCATATAGATCTGAAATCAGATAAGGATTTTATGCACAAACCTTCCTGTATCCATTGATTACAAAGGCTTGCACTTGGTGAACTATTGTATGGAGAGTTTGCTTTTCTCATTAACAGCATGTGTAAGTACATGAAATGATGATTATTTAATATATATATAATGAATATAATAGTGATAATATATTATAAAATGTATTACAATCCACAGAAGCACTTTCTGTCTATCATTTAACCTTCTTCACCTGAAAGTATTTGTCTGGATTATAATACTTTTTATAATATATTGTCACTATTATATTCATTATTATTTTTTATTAAATCCATATTTTTAGATCATTAAAATAAAACTTGGTTATTCATTTAAATCTACATCACCCAACATGGTATATTTAGAATGTAATGATGCAAAATGCAGGGTATAAGAAGCTTGGAACATTACCAACAATACAAACACTATAAACAAAAAAGAATTCTGCTTCCTCTTCTCTCAAAATTGGGCCATATAAACCCACTCCTTTGCATATTATTTAGACTAACTTTAAATCACGAGTCACCTCAGCTTTGTGGGTATACAACTATGATCATGATAGCATTATAGAGATATCAAAAACATGTTCAACTTCAATATATTAAGCATATAAGAATTTCATTTTTATTTCTTACTTTTCATAA
Organism: Epiperipatus broadwayi; assembly: GCA_028023455.1. NCBI lineage: Eukaryota > Metazoa > Onychophora > Udeonychophora > Euonychophora > Peripatidae > Epiperipatus > Epiperipatus broadwayi. Next base: position 140,992 of record JAQFVV010000777.1, on the reverse strand, counting down.
GAATTACATTTTAAGCTTTTCTTATTTTTCACTTCCAAAGCACTTAGCTTGAATTATGATATTTATTACATAATGGACACTTTATTTTATTTATATATATATATATATTTATGTAAATTAATTAGTAAATGGGATCACCATTATATATGCATATGAAGTTAAATCCATAACAAAGGTGTATTGATGTGCAACAACCCAATCATAACTAATTTTGCAGGCTGAATGAAAACAATAGCAAACATATCCAAGCTACTACTAATCAAAAAGAGGCCCTCTTTTGATCAGTCACCCATCTTTTTATGTATGAGCTAGTAGCTGGACATTATAGCTATAACAGTTGAGATACATTGTATATATATAAAATAATCCAAGTGCATAACGCTATACTGAAATAAATATACAGTAAAACTGACTTATAGTAGTCTTGACGCTTCGTCCTCTATTTTTAAAAAACTTAACTAAATTTTTTTTCCTACTAACTGTATCCAACTTTAATCAGTGTATCTAATTCTAAATAAACTATATCTAAGTATAAATGCTAATAAAAAAAAAGTAATAAAAACCTTGCATTTTGATGCATAGTTTTCACTTGTATATGTAGCGGTCTTTACTGTATATATAATTATAAATAAATAAACAAACTATATTAACTATAAATGTTTTTACATAAAGATGAATAAAAAAAAAATGTACATTTCCTGCAGGCAGAGTCCGTGTTTCGAACTATGTTATTCTCACTATGTAATTGCAAAGTATATCTAACTATAAATGTATTTTTTACATGAAGATTAATAAATAAAATGTAATAAAACTTACATGTTTATGCTCTATGTAGAGATATGTTTGATGCCTGGCAAAAGTGCGACCAAAAAAGTTCCTACTGTCAAAATTATGAACTACTTTTGTCACATGTAATTTTTGCCGCGTGTAATTCCCCCCCCCCCTCGTCCATTTACTTTTTGCCGAAAAAAGATTCAAATCAATGTTAAAATAGTTGTTCAAATCAATGTTAAAACAGTTGTTCACAATTTGACATACTTGTTTTTAACATTGATTTGAATCTTTTTTCAGCAAAAAGTAAATGGAGGGGGGGGGGGGAATTGCACACGGCAAAAATTATACGTGACAAAAATAGTTCATAATTTTGACAGTAGGGACTTTTTTGGTCGCACTTTTGCCAGGCAACAAACATATCTCTACATAGAGCATAAAAATGTAAGTTATATTACATTTTATTTATTAATCTTCATGTAAAAAATACATTTATAGTTAGATATACTTTGCAATTACATAGTGAGAATAATGTAGTTTGAAACATGGATTCTGCCTGCAGGAAATGTAAGTTGTTTTTTTATTTATTTATTCATCTTTATATAAAAACATTTATAGTTAATATAGTTTATTTATTTATAGTTATATATAGTGAAAACTATGCATCAAAATGTAAGTTTTTTTAAATTTTTTTTAATTAGCATTTATACTTAGATATAGTTTATTTAGAATTAGATACACTGATTAAAGTTGGATACAGTTAGTAGGGAAAAAAATATAGTTATGCTTTTTAAAAATAGAGGGTGAGGTGTCGAGACCGCTATAAGTCAGTTTTACCAAATATACAAATATTAAACATTAAATCACCCCACGTGGTTAAGAAATCCAGTACTGACTTCTGTGAACTAATATATAAATACATTAGAGTTCATATTTCAAAATAGCCAGATCAAAATTGAAATAAGAACTCTAATGTATTTATAAATTAGTTCACAGAGGGCGGTACTGAATTTCTTATTTTGATCTGGCTATTTTGAAATATGAACTCTATGTATTTATATATTAGTTCACAGAGGGCAGTATTAGATTTCTTAACCATGTGGAGTGATTTAATGTTTAATATATATATATTTTGAGATACACTGTATAGCAACATTTTTTACATTCCAACAGAAATTAAGATTCCCCAATCAGGAAGTCCATGTATATAAATTTAATATTTATTGGTTAATATAGATGCAAATTAATTAGTAAATGTGGATTTAACTTTTATATATATATAACAGTGATCTCATTTACTAATGAATGTACATCTATATTAATCATTAAAAATATTAAATTTAAATACACGACTTGCTGATGTGCGAGTCTTAATTTCAGTTGGGATGTAAGAAATGTTGCTATATATTGTATCTCAACTGTTATAGCTAGAATATTCAGCTATTACCTTATATATAACATCATGAGTGTTTGATTAAAAGAGACCTTCTTTTGATTAGTAATATCTTAGACATACTTGCTACTGTTTTTTTCAGCCTGCAAAACCGGTTATGATTAGTTGGCATATATCAATAAACCTTGGCTGCGGATTTAACTTCACACACACATACACACACATATATATATATAATGGTGATCCCATTTACTAATTAATTTACATCTATATTAACCGCCAAACCTATTAAATTTAAAATATATATATATTGTTTATCAATACCATCATACGTTCAGCAGGGAATGATAACCCCCTCTCCATAAAAATTTGTCACCTAAAAAATAAAATTTCATCAGACATTAGTTAAAATTGACATTAATATATATATATTTATGATACATCTGATAGCAAATCTGATTGATATATTTATAACATAGTTCGAATTCAAGCCTGATAAAACGTATCATTTTCTTCAGGCTTCAATCAGATTTAGGATTTGTTTTTATATAGTTGACCCATAGCCAACCTAGATATCCAGTCAATATTAGATTGTATGAATATTTATTTTTAAGTAAAAGATCAAACAATCGGACAATTCCTTTTTTATCATCATTTAAGTGGCAAGCTTGGTGATTCCTTCTCTTAATGACTCCTATAAGAGACGATGTTTGAGACACATTTACCATGCTGAAAACTATTCCACAAGTATTTAATCATTTTAATTCCCTTATACATAAATTAAATGTTATTCGGGTATAACAGTGTATAATTAATTGTAGTAAAAATATATTTATCTGCAAATATTTTGGCTTTGTTACACTGGTCATCAATTGAGTAATAAATATTATATATATATATAATACTTCTGCCTATGTATGTAGGTATGCTTGATGAAGTGGACTATTTTATGTCCTTTCTGTTTTATTATCTGGCTGAGAATTACTATAGTAGCCAAAAAACATTTCTTGGCAGCAAAAGAATTAGTTATAAATTTTGATTTAGTTTTGACTAGTATCAATAATTTTAAATAAGTTATTTATGATAAATAAGTAGTTTAGTTTTTGACATAAAGAGGTTATGCACAGATACTTTATATATGTATATATTTTTTAAGTTTTTGTTTTTATCAGTACATTTTTTATATGAGTTCAATCTTTTCACAAAATAAATATCCTTCAGATGAGAAGTCAAGTCAACCTTCTTTATTATGGAGGTACTTTTCAAACATTAATTTCATTTTTTCAAGTGATCAAGACATACATAACACATTATAATTTAACTTCATATAAAAAGGTTTATAGCATTATTGCTCAGGAGTTCATAAGAACTTAGAGCATCAAACCTCTGAGTACCAGAATTGATCCTGAGGTATCCTAATCCCAGTCAAATGCTCTAACACAGTTTTAAGATAAACTTAAATTTAACTTAATAAATACATTTGTAAATATACCCATTTACCCCACTTAGTGAGAGCAATTGGTTTCCTTTAACTCAAAAGCAAGGGGTCATAGTGGTTTTCTATGGGATAACATTTAGTGTGTTACTGCAGCTAAACTTTGTACAATAAATTGTGAATATTGTATTAACTTAACCTAACATATATATATAATCAATTTAAGAAAATCCTAATGTATACTATACACATGTGTACACTGAACTATATTTGTATTATGCAGGTATACCCTCAAAATATGTATGTAAGATAATGCAACTTAAGTCTATGTAAGAAACCTTTTAAAGTTGTTCTTTTATATAATCCATCCATTCAGATTCATCATTATTCAGTTTTCTGAATCATCGGTTGCTCAATTCAATAATTCATCATTGTCTTCTAAATCCTTTGGTGATCTTGGTTTTTTTTAGAGGTGTATCAAGTATTGATAGCTGAGGGTCTCTTAAAAAAGTTTCAAATGGATGGTAGAAATGCTTTTTTGAATTTTTTTCATAAGATCTCATTCACTGACTTTATGTTATTAACAATCTCATGATACAAATCAGATCCATAAGTTTATTGATATCCAAGTTTTTCTCTTGATTCTTATCCCTTTCCTTCTCTTCATTGCCATTCTTTTTCTTCATCCAGTTGCATTAAATCCTCATTAGCTCATTCTTTCATGGGTGATTTCAAAGCAGTTCACTGCTGTCACCATCACTTGCTTAGGTCAAATACCATTTTCCATAAGATTGAAGTAAGATACTTTTTGACTTCTGCGCTTATTATTAGTTGCTGGCAGACCCTCTTTTATGTAAGATTAAAAATTATGTTAGTGATCTTGATCATGCATTGCTTATAAAATCAGCAGCAGTTTTTAATTGATGTGCTTCCAGAGTTATGGACTTGTCTTATGAAATCAGCAGCAGTTTTTAATTGATGTGCTTCCAGAGTTATGGACTTGTTTTATCAGGATCTTTATCCAAAGTATTAACAAAAATGATACATTTATTATTGTAGGTAGTACATCCATAGGTTAAAGAAATAATGTGGAGTTCTGTGGCATTAGTGGCTCCTATGACATCAGTTGAAGTTATATAAAACTGTAAACTTTATAAAAAAAGCAATATGCAAAAAATTTCAAACCATTGTTTTGATGTATTCTCTACAAGACTGCTTTATTTTTGAAATCTCTAAATAGGAAAACTGGAATTGGTTTTTATAAACCACTGGTCAGAAAATAGTATAAATCCCACTTGTTAAATTTTAGATAAAAAATGAACTTATCTGCTAGAGTATTTAATGTTTTCAAAACTCATGCACACTCTTTGATAAATATGCTACAGAAATCTAGGTCAAACATTATTTTGTGTGCTTGAGATTTAATTTATTTATTTTTGAATTTAATAAATTATGAGTTATTCAAAATTATTTTGGTTGACGTTTGTCTTTATGTTCTTTTCTCAATTGTCTGAACAATGTTAAAGATCCCTTTCTTTCTCTGGGTCTAGCTGGTAGCATTCATCATCATAATCAACTTTTGATCACTGTAAATTAAATTTTCTAGGTATTAACTGACCTAATGGTGCCCTCGGTGATCAAAAGAAGTGAAGTAACCGATACAACATATATTATTTTAAAAATTCGAATCTAAGAAAATGTTTTAAAAAATGATGATCATCATCGTTTTTAACATTATCAATACACTACAGGATGAAGACCTCCCCAAGCTTAATTCAATTTTTCTGATCCCTAGCCTCTCTTTTTCCAAACCAGCAGAACTCATTTATTTCATATATTTGTCTCACATATGGTTTGTTTCTAGATTTTTTATAAATTTTTTTAAATGATAGAAAATCTGATAATTTGAAGTATTTCATATCTTACATCATATTAACTTTATTTTACTTTCAAAATTAAAACTTTATTTACACCGTAGAGTAGATACAAGAGAAATCAATGATAGCATAAAATTATATCAAAAAAAAAATTTCAATGAATACATATAAATATGGCATGCAAACCATGTATATAGAAAAATCAAAAGTTGTATTAGATTAATAACATAGTCTCAAGAGCTGTATAAGAAAATTATGATAGGCAAATTAATGCAAGTATGAAAGAAACATAAATAATTTTATTTTATTTAATAGATTATAATATAAATACTAAGCTGATAAAAATAGATGCTTTAAAATATACATACTACACTTTCTATCTAAGCCAATAGGCGGAGAAGTGATATGCTATTACATTTAATATAAAAGATTGGAAATTAATAATTTACTATTAAGCAAATAATTTCGCTTGAAACTGTTCTTTTCTTTTTTTTTTTTTTAAAACAACCTTCTTTGCATTTGAAGGCACTTAATCTTCTTGCTGGCGTTAGTAAACTTCCTTCTAATCTTTCTGTCTAATAATACTGCTGAATGTTTCATTAACTCTTTAAATCTGAAACAAAAATTTCCTGTTGATTTTTTTTTTTTAGTTTTATCAAGAAATTATCTAGAAACAAAGATTGATATGTTTTCCAGATATCGATATTAATATTCTTATAAATAATTATCACTTTTAATTTTGACTTTGCTTATCATAAAATGTAAAAAATATTCATTGTTTTATAATGTAAATTTATCATCAGAGCTTATTAAAATTTATGATAACAGCTTCAAAAACTTTCCTTAGACAAAGAGATTAATATTCATTATATACTAAATTATAATGACTCTAGAAATGTAAGTTAATTTAAAATTAAAAAAATAAAACAAACTGAAATTTTAAAGCTATTGCTTTATTCCAATAAACATCACATGATCACCATTTCCTATTTGAAGAGATTTTATTAACTGATGCGACTCTCCCTTATAAATCAGCATCATTACATTTCTATCCAATTTTTAAAAAGAATATGAACAAAATTAGATAATAAAGACTTGTATAAAAATAAACTAACTATAAATAGGCTAGTACATTAAGTAACGACCTTCCCTTCATAGATCAAAAGCTAAGACGGCCCTATCCAGCATGTCTATCAATAGTCAGTTGGTAAGTCTTTGCTTATTTTTTTCTTAATCTTTGTTTCACTCTCTAGTCAAAAATAGCTCAATATTCATTTACTAATCAATATTGGATGATTACTAGGTTGGTTTTAGGCCATGTATTTGAAAGAAAAATATAACTGTGATTAGAATCTGAAAAATATTTATGTTCTACCTGACTTTGTTCCAAACTGAGATTATAGTTATAGCAAGTAGAGGTCCTATTACTGCATCTTGAGGGACTTTTATGTCTAGTGTCAAATATATGAATAATATAACAAAACTAACTATAGATTTTCCAGCCACACAACATTTTTCTTACATGTCCGATCACTCAAAACACTTTGCTTTATTATATATAAGTTTGTCTTTTACAATAAACAGACGTAATATACTTCTGTCCTAAATAAAGCATTGCATACAATTTTATTATGAGAAATGAATACTTACCAAATAAAAGGTAATGTTAAATTTTTACTACAATGTACATTGTATTTCTATTACAAATAAATGAAACAATACATAAATTTTTTTTTTTTTTTATGTAATTAACAAGCAAAAACTAAACTGTACAATAAATGAAATTTTATAATTCAAACATTATTTTGATGTATGCAGTATTGATCTCATCATTATATTTGTTTATATATATTATTGATTTTTATTATAAATAGGGTGATTATATATTATATAATAATATAAATGTGAGCATGATCACTTTAAATTTAATAATTAATTATTTGTGATATATACTTTTAAGTATTGATTCTAAATAATTTTAATAATTTAAATTTAAATCCTTATTAGTACTTAATAAAAACTTGTCTGCATTTAAGAAGCAATTGTTTTTTATTATAGTTTTTATATTAAGGTTCAATCTCAGTCACGATGAAATTATTATTATTTAAAGTATAAAATGAATGCATGCTGTTTGTGATTTAATAAGTGGGTTTAATATATATTTGCCACAAACACATGAATGGGTTGTTTAAATATACAAAAATTAAATATCCATATATGTACATTATAATTGACAGCCAACACCTAATATCCATGAACAGGTGGCATCACTAGACCTCTAGGCTAAAAAATTTATAATTTACTGATGAAAATAACCAAATGTCTACCACCACTATACTATAATATATATCTACTATTGCTGCTAGATCACGGAGAGTAGAGATTCTTGGAAAATCACAATTGGCATGGCAGACAATAGTAAATAAATGCTAGACAAATCTAACAATTATCAAAACCATATTTATTAAAAATAGGTATACATCAAAGGTAGGGTTTAAATCTAAAGTATTTCAAATATAATGTGGTTTAAATAGTAATTACTCTTTAAGTCAGTAGCAAAGTATTTGATAGCTGATAGTTTATGTTAAACTTGTCTTTAATGTTACCTTTCATACAATTAATAATCCTTTAATTTACAAAGGTTTGACCATTTCCTAGATGTGTGCATATATATATTTGCAACAAGATTAACCCATAATTTTCAATCAGGAGGTCTAATCACTATATAGGGTCACACACACTGACTATTACTAAACAAAACTTATATATGATGCATTGGATTTGACCATGAAAAACAACTAGGCCCACAAATACCCCATGTTAAAAAGAAAAAAAAACTTAGGAAAACATGGAGAAGGCACAGTACTTTACCCCAATGTGAAAATTAATAAGTACAGGAAATTTCAAGCATTAAATAAATCATGGGTTCGAACACATAATAATAACTTATGTAAATGAGCATGGGAAGGAAAGGTCATTTCATACTTTTCAAAATTACCTAAACCCATCTATCTATGTGGCAACCAAAAGAATAAATCCCAGGCTGAATATATAATATATATAATAAAACTTTGCATGATATATATATATTGTACCCTTTTGTTTAGGTTAGAATGGATTATTTCTAATAATTTACTGAAAAATTTTAAATTTTGAAGTTGGGTAAGGAATGATGTATGTTGTGTTAATAATCTTTGAATAATTTAGTTAAGGCAAGTAAAATAATTGATGTATAATATTGGGTTGGTATTTGTAAGAAAACAGTTAACTAAAAAATCATTATAAGATTGTATGGTTGGGAGAACTGGCCATAATAAATACTGATTTAATAAGTCTTATAAATAATAATTAGGGTAAATTTTAAAAGTAATGCTTTAAAGTTAAACGAATAGATTTAGTAATAATAATTGTATTTAATGGCTATATGTTTAAAATCATTTGCTTAAAAAATAATAATGTGGGAGAAAAGTGTATTTTTTTTTGGTTTTATAATATTAAAATAATTATTTAAAATTGTGCTATAATAGTGATTATGTAATATTTTATAAATTAAATTATTTCTTTTAATTTTATTTAAATTATTAGCGTCTTATTTAGTTTTGTAAATCACGTGACGCACACCTGTGTTTAAAAATAAAATAATATTATCTGTTATAAATGTTAAATTGGATTTTTAAAGTAAATATAATAAATAAAATCAGATTTATGTTTTTTGTTGAAAATAAATACGTTAAGTTTAAAATAAAGGTAGAAATGGTAATAAATATTGAAATATGATTTTTAAAAGTTATTTTAGAGTCTTTAGTAAGTGTAAATAAAATGTGAAAATTAATTAAGAATTGAATAATATAATAAAAAATAAATATTTAGTAAATTATTATTAACTTTAACTTTAAATCAACGTTCATGGTCCCGGATAATTTGAGGTAAGGATTGTTTAATGAATCAATCAGATTTGGAATCAGCTTGAGTATTTAAGAGCTGTTTAAATTTTGGTAGATGATTATTGAGCTGTTATCTCATTCTACCAATGTACTATTATAACATTGTTAGTATTTCTACAATTTTGGTAAAGTATTTAGTAGTGTAATAATCAATTTTGTTTAACTTCAATTTTATAAAAGTACAGTAGTCTATTATTACAAGATCATGAGATATAGAAATGTTTTGCTAAAAAATTAAATTATTCCTTACTTTTCCAATCTGCTTTGTTCAATTTGACATTAACTTAAACATGAAGAAGTCATCACTAAATATAAAACGATTGATGGAAATATTCAAGTGTTATTATCGTATAAAGCATATAATTTTGCCTGTGTTAATAGGTCATATTAATTTACGACTAAATTTCATAAAAAGAACATCACAGAGAAAATATTAAAAAAAATTTCATTAAAAGATATAAAGTGAAATTATATAATATACTTTTATGAAGAAAATTTATTTAAAATATGATGGAAAAATACTTTTAAAGGAAAAAAAACTTTTAAATTTGACCAAACAATTATTTTAGAATGTGGAGATAATTCTTTCTGAAAAAATATTTGAAATATTTTAAAACTGGAATTTTCCTAGAAAATATAAGATCATTTGCAAGTATGTGACTTATATCATATTTAAAAAATATTCCAAGTTAGTAATTAAAGTGTGCTGGACATACAGAAAGTTTCTGAATTTTTTTAGAAAAATAAGTTAAGTTAGTAGCGGACATTGGAGGACGTTTATTGTTTATATCAGAAGATATTGAACCTCAGTAAATATGGAAAAATTACAAGAATTTGGAAAATTATCTTGACGAAGAGTATTAAGAATATTTAAATTAAATATTTACCTAGAAATAAATGCTTAAGTATCTTAAAGTTTTTGGAGGTAAGAAAAATATTAATTATATTAGTTTAAGTCTTATAGAATAAAAATAAACATACTGTATTTAACTTGAACTGTCATTTTGGATTATATTTTACAACGTTAAGAAGTAAAGCATGCATGATTATTGACATCAAAAGTGTGTTATTAATGTTTTTTACCAGGAAAAAAGATACTTCCTGTAATGAACTTATTATCAAGAAAAGAACATTTCATCGCATAAAATTCTAATAAAGTTATTGTAAATATGGTTTTAAAATTATTTTTTACTAACAAAATTATAGTAATGTTATTCATAGTATAAATATAGGTGTAGGAACATAAGACATTAAATTATTTACTAACTTAGTAATTAAAATTTTATTGTAAAGAAAAAACTCTTTAATAGTAATTTTTATTAAAAAAACTTAATATATTTTAAAGTATGATAATGTGGAATAAACGATAATAAAATGTTTTATTTAGATCGTGATCCAGAATATATCGAATAAGTAATTGTCAACAAAAATTACTTATAGTAATAATGTAAATTATTAATAGTTTTAAAGTGTGATTTGTTATTTTGTGCAAATGTATGGATGCGTATATGAAACACGATACCTACACATAATTTGTCATTTGTTTAGTTATTTAAGAATATGCATAATTTTAATGATATCGTAAAGATATTTAAACATAAAAGAAATATAAGTATATGATTCTATTATAACTGAATTGGATGTTTTAGTTGAATAATTTAAAGTATTAAAAATATGACATTGATTCTGATTGTTTATGCTTAAGTTTAAGAACTATTAAAGAATGAAATAATCTTGTCTTATTAGTTAATTAGATTGTTATTCTAAAAATGAATTTATTTGTTATTATAGAAATGAGAAGATGAATTTAGTGATGTAAAATGATAAATTTTAAATGCTAATATCTTAGTATTAAGTTATATAAGACCAGGATAATATGGTATGTAGGGTTTACTTATATGGGAAGAAGAATATACTATATTGATGTTTATACAAGTATAGATAACATAGCCCTATATCTTGTGTATATTCATGGCAGTGTTTATTTTTCTATGTGTTAAAGTTTAATGTGCCATAGTGCAGAATAAATAGCCTGGACATTATATTTGGTAGTAGAGGTTATTAAACAAATAAGTTATACCTCATTTCATGTACACTGTGCCCATGATGGTTAGTTGATAAAGGTGTTAAGTTGAAGTTATAGTTTATCCCATATGCCTACTAGTTTTGGATGTTATTGAAATTTATTGGATTACATTGTAAAAGATGATTGTTTTAAAATTGGAAATAATAAAAAGGTTTGGAAATAGAGAAGTATTAAAGTGGATAAGATAAGTTATGTTGCTTAGAGTAAAATAAATGTAAAAAATTATAAGAACATAATTTCATCAATGAAAGAATCATAAAACTTTTATATTTAAAAATAACATTTATTTATTTTTTATAAAATAAATAGTTGATAATTTAAAAGGATTTATAATGATATTACTTAATTATTAAGAATTTTTTTTAAAAAAAAAACATACTTATAATGCATATTTTTATTTATGATTAAAGGTAATAAACTGAATCATATTTAATGAATGCAAGTAGTCATAAGTTTTACAAAAGTAATTCCATAACAACATACTAATACATACATGATATTTAAAGTTTAAAGTAATAATTAGTAAGTAGCTTAGTTTGATGGTACTTTATGAATTAAGGTTGTCCACATAAATATTATTGAAGAATGACTATACAGAATAATAAATTATTTTTAAAATTAAATAACAAGAATAAATTCATAGTAAAAGTATTACTTATATGTTTTTAAAACCTATGAATTAATAAAATCTAATAACTTTAATAAAAAAATTATATAATGATATTTTAAAAATAAGAAATATTTCATTTAAGAAAATGTTCTGTATCTTATATTTTAAGTCATTTGATTTGTCTTGGAGAAGTACCTGAATAGGAATAAATAGAATTCTATTAGAATGTAAATAATGTAAATAATTTTATTGTCAAGTTTGTTAATAAAATTATTAAACTTGTTTTATAAGTCTTGGTGTTGACTCAATTTCTTCACGTTACAATTACATAATCACAGATAATTATAATTAAGATATAATATTTGCACATCATAAATAAAATTTTTATTTAAGAGTTATATTTTATTGATATATTTTATTTAAGAAGTTTTACTTATGATATTATTATGATGGTCATGGAATAATTACCAAAGATTTATATTAAATTATATTAGTAACGATTGCCACATATTCTCAGATTATAATATCATACTAAATATATTTATCTAAGATGCCATATGAATAATAGAAAGTTACATTACATTTGATTGTGTGATATCTAAGAACAACATTATAAGTAAAAAAGATAGGATAGTGAATTTTAGATTAAAGATTAGTATTACTATTTGTTATTATTAGTATTATTAAATTGTAGTCAGGAATGATATTAAATCCCTTATCATACTTGATTACAAAAGTTATAATTAATTTATCATTATTTTACGAGAACCTGAGATAATTTGAGTTAAATTAGTTTTGAGAAAGATATTTAAATTAATTTGTTAAAAGTAATTTACTTAATTAGTTTTGATTAAAGACATAAGAGTACTATAAATGTAGTATTTAAGTAATAGGAATAATGATAGTATTCTTATGCCATTAAGGTGATATCCAGTGGGAGATTAGCTTAATGTATTCGCTCTGCCACTTGTAAACTCACTTCATAGTCTCATGATTTGATTAGATATTGATTTATTTCATTTTATAAACCAGAACTATATTATTATTTATTAATTAAGTTAATTTAATCATTGATATTCTTAAAAATATAGTTATTGTTAATTTAGATACAGTTTAAATAAACATAGTTATTTATCTGAGCTAGATCAAGCGATTATAATTATATATTTCCTGGAGGTGAGGATACAATATATATATATAAGATCCTTTTTTAGATGCTTACAGAACACATGCTTATCTATTTCTTTACTTTCAGATGCATATGATATAAAATAATGAGCAACTTCCAACATTTTAAAGTTTAATTAATGATTTATATATATATATCAATGAACACATCAAACTTCTTTTTAAAACTTGTTTTTATATGACTGTAATAAAAATACAATACATACAATGTTTTGACTATTTTATATAGTCTTTTTCAAGGGTTACTAAAAAATATATATCACATATTCCAAACAAATGCAAAAATATTAAAAAATACTAAAAATTCTTTTTACCTTGGCACCTTTTCTATTACAAACAATCTCAAGTTAATCACATTTTTTTACAATTATGTACATATCCAAAAATGCCTTAAAAGATTTAATTAACAAACCTATTATTTTCTTTTCTATTAATAACCTGCTTAATTCAAGTTTAATTTCACTAATGTAAAGAGAATTTTTAGTATTTTTAAATATTTTTGCATTTGTTTACTTTCTGTTTTTGTTTAAACTTTAAGAGGGAAGAAAAATATTAACTTTAATTAAAAATATCAACTACCAACTATATTAGACTTTGAAAATAGAAATATTACTAATATAATAGAAATATTATAGTACATAAAAGACGTATATAAAATATACAATAGATAAAATTAGAAATATAAAATTACATTTTTTCTTATATATCACTGGCTTACTGGTAATGTTTTAACAAAACTGTTTATTACAAAAGTTTTACCTTAAGTCCAGGGTGGAATTGGTCAAGGGATATTACTTTCCAGAAAAGTGAAATCAGATTGACTTATATAAATGTGTATAAATGCAGTCATGTAGATATTGATTCCCTTGTCTTCTTTCTTGGTTTCATTGGTTAAGTATTAGAGTTGGTCTAAGAACTGCTTCTTAAGGTAGGGAGAAGAGTATTTTTACTATGGTCTCTTCAATGATAATAGTTGGCTTATGTTGTTGGTCATTTAGCAAGCAAGGCTAAACATGCAATACAGGTTTATTCTGGAATGGGAAGTTCATTTTTTAGGTGCTTTAGCAACATATAATTTTAAACACAGTCACTGGAAAAAGTTCTGAATTCATTATATAGCAGAAAAAAGTAAAATACAAGCAGAATCACTGATAAAATTAGAATGGAGAACTGACTAGAACAAAATGTAGAGCAGAGACTAGAAAAGCATGATAAGAATGAATAATAATATAATTATCAGGTGCTTTTTATAGACTGAAAGTTAATTGATTAGACCACTCAAGAATTTTAAGAATTTCCTTTAATTAGCAAACCAGTGATTACAATTTAAAACCCAGATAAATCAGCAACTTCTTAATTAATGGATTTACATTTTTGTAAAATAGATCATGAACTGATAATAATTTTCAGATTAAGTATTGTTCCTTGTCATATACAAAAATCTTTTACAGATTGATAGCTACAAAATATACATTTAAAAATTTTTTTTTACAACTAAATAAACTAAACAAACATTATAAAGAAATTTATTAATATGTGTGCATATATAACACAATACATGGAAAAATCAAAGATTAAAAATAAAATTAAGCTTATGCTTTGCCAACCTAAAATATTTCACATAAATTATATATTAAGATAGCCAAGTTCCATCTCAATGTATGATATTAAATAATAGCACATTTTGGATATTAACAGATGAAACAATATTGTATTATAGTCTCTATCAAATATATTGTTAATAAAATTAAAGTATGTTTTTTTACGGTAAGGAAAAAAAAAACAATTTTGTCTTCTTAAATTGATTTTTTGTTAGTCAATTCCAAAAATTCTTGAACTAGAGCTACATATCATATTTTTATCTATTATGAGATAATTCAAGACAGTATTGTCTTTATACTATTATTTCTATTGTGATTTTATAATAAATATTTCCAATAAAGTTGAAATGAATCTATATTTAATTTTTGATTTTGTACTTAGATGTCAGGAGTCATTAATAAATGGGAAAGGTTTATAGTTCAAAGGGCAAATTGTAGAATTTTAGTTGTACAAAATGGTACCATCCACATTTATTTGTAAAAAAATAAGATTCTAAGGTAACTTTTTTGTTTCATTTGTTTTCATTTATTTGAAAGTTATTTTTATTTTAAAAATATAAAATTTATTTTACTTTTATAATTATATAATGAGAATAATAAAAAAATTTACGTTATTTTAGCTAATGTAGAAAAGTACACTTTTCTCCTTCTTTCTATAAGTTTGTTGCTCTTCAAATTTTTTTTAGTTATATTTACAAATAATATTAATAAAAATAAAAATAAAAATAGTTTAGTTTTATTACAATCTCTATCCAAACCTAAAGTCACTTATGTAAGTAACTAATTTTTGAAATTAGCCTATTTAGTTGGGCAAAAATGATGTTTCATTAATTTAAGTTTATTACAAAAACATTGATACAATATGTCAACTAAAATATAAACAAACATATCTTAAAGAATATTGTTCAAATGTTATATTGTGCTGCCATTCAAAATCAATCAATCAGGGGTGATATCATAGAGCTGTTATCAAGAATTAATGCAACTCAAACATAGTACCCTTGTAATGAAAACTTACATTCATTGCATGTTTTAGTTAAAAATAGAAAAGTCCTACTATTATATTTTGTACTTCAAACCCATGTAGATATTTCTAAGACATTTTTTATCATTATTGAAAGTATCATTGAATTTTACTAGCATATATTCTCTTGGTCAAAGAAAGAGAATTGGATAAAAAAGTCACATATGCCCAGTGTATCAACACTGAAGTAAAGTTATTATTAAAAAATATCAGGTATTGAAATGAGTATGAGTTAAACCTCAACTATCAGTTTCAAATATGAAATATCATTTTATAAAGGTTTACATCATACATGGAAGCTATTATGCATCATGAGGAGATAGTAATACAAAATACAGATTTATCTTACATATGTGTTGTATAAACAGAAACTAACAATATATATGAAGCAAATTAGCCCTTAGTACATTATAATTAATTAAGAATAAAATCAGAACTTATTTAAAAGAAAAAGGAAACTAAAGTTCCTGAATTTCAAAATAAAAGAAAACCTAGTCGAGAATAGTTAAACTATATATTTGAAGTAAAGAAAGGACTTTCTTAGCATTTATTATATAAAAGAAAGATAGAAAAAGAAAGAAAAAGAAAGAGAAGAAAATGTGATTGTAAATATCATTTTTATTTTTATCACCTTAAGTTATTGTGAGTAATAATGATTGCTTTAATTATTAGCTCTTATCTTGAATAATCGCTTTTACAAATTAATTATGAAAGTAATAAATTCATGATAAAATTAATACCAAGAATTTGTTTCCATTTCTGATTTAAAAGGGTAGTAAGAAAATCTGCATATTAACCAGACTTCCCAATATAAGAAATGAATGATACATGAAAATTGTTATTCATATGATTTTCATCCAAGGAAAATAGATGAGTTATTTTGATTTGATATATTATATGTTTTCTCAGGTGATTTTTATAGATATTTAAAAAAAATAGAATGTAGTTTCAAACATAAATTGTGAATGATAATGAAGATAACTGTTTGAGTATCTTGTTCTAGGTTTCATAAGAATCCAGAGGTGCTCAATAAATGTTTATAATTAATTAATAAATAATTGGTTATATAACATTTAAATGTCCATACATGTATGCACTTTGAAGTCTTAAATTTTTTTTCTGAAAAACATGCATCCTTCTAGCAAAGTGATGAACATTTCTTACATTCCAATGTTCACTAGGCTTTCTTCAATCTATTTTCACTAAGAAAAAGTTGAGATTGGTATTATATATATATATTGAACTGGATACTTTATCCGATTCAAGGGTTCTATCATATAAATTAGAAAAATAGAAAAACCAAGTTTTATATGTGCAATAGCACACACACTTATTTATCTTGAAATCTTATATTTTTAATTCTCAGTTGATTTTAGTATAAAATATTTTTTTTATGACGCTTGTTTTCTTTTAAAATAATTAAAAGCAAACAAAGTTTAATTAGTGTTCTTATATAAGTATTTTATTTAAACTAAAAAAAATTAATGTTGATTTATTTTTAAAGTTGAGATTTAAGTTTGTATTTTTTTTTTATATAAAAAAATAATCATTTTTGTAAGATAAAGCCCTGTAAGATATTGTTTTTCTAATTAAGATTGAGTGGGAGATAGAGATCTACCTTGGTTGAAAGTTGCAAAAAAAGACTGCACAGGAGATAACAAAGGACATAAAGAGCTGGGTAATTTTTTATTACAGAGGAGGATTCAGAGAGACTATTCTGGTCATTCAATTTTTTTTATTTATTGCTCAGCTTACTCAGCTTCTTGTTATTGAGGATCGATCCAGATTTTAGCTGTTATTGAACTGTTGCATTGTTAAAGTGACTCTAGTTTTTTTGTTTTTTTTTTATATTGGTGCCACGGGAATCACCAAGTTGAATTTCCATTGACCGACAATAATTCTATTTGCCACAATAATAGCAGCCATTCAGACACCATGCCTGTAATATACAGCACGAAGAATCTCCACAACATGATGGGCTGAGCCTTTCCAAAGATTAACCTCCGGAGCTTCAAATTATGACTTCAATCATGACCTAACTGTCAAGTCCAAAGTGGATCCCGATAATGCCTCCAGACTTCTGAATCTGTAGTAAATGACAGCCATTGTAGAGGACTCTATAAACTGAACTTTGTGTGAACAACAGAAATTAATATTACATCGAGGTAACTTACCTTTCCATATCAAAATCAGGGCTAAATCTCTAATTAAGTCTCTAGCAAATCTCAGCTTAATCTTAAAAAGAAATTATATTTATGTGTAATTTATCAATTTAAATATTAATGTATTTTGTTTATTTTTACATTACAATCTTAGTAGCAAGATTTTCAATCTTAAAATGTTACTTGTTTGAGAGTTTATGGTGAGTGATATTTTATATGCTTAATAATTTCTCAGTTCTATGATTAACCCTTTGTTAAATATTCAGACTGACCTTAGTAGTTTTTTTTTATTTTTGTTGTTTGCTTCGTCGTTAAACTAAATCAAACTTGGATTTGGCTGGAGATTTATAGAATATATGATTTATTTATTTTTTGGTAAAGATTTATTTGCTATAATTCAGATTACGTAGTTCATAATGTTTTTTTTCTTGTGTGAGACTAACCTTGGCTCATTTCAATGTACTTGTCCATGAGCGTTTTGCAGAATTAGGACATTCTTGGTTCCAACGTTTCTTTTTGGACTAAGAAAAGCTCATCTGTGCTGTCCCGATAGTCTCCACAAACATCCATCTTACTAAATCTCTATAGGGAAAAGGGAATTGGTTGGATGGACCACTGGCAGGAAGATATAAGCCCTTATTATGTTATAGATAAGAAATGAATTTGTCTGCCTGGGTATTTAATGTAGTAATGCTCGCATGTACTCAGTGTTAAAATCTGCTAAGTAAATGTAGATCAAGTTTCATGTTTATTTTGTTATTATGTTAATAAATTTTAAAAGTTCTTGTAAGTATTTTGGCTGACATTGTCTCAGTGTTTTCTCAATTGTCTGAACCACATTCATTAGCTTTTGCTCTCCCTGGGTTTAGTCCGGCACATTCATATTCATATATCCTGCCCACCCTTAAAATAAATGTCTAGTTCCAATCTTCAGACTAGTGGCGCCCTTGCGGTCAGGATATATGAAACTAAAACCTTTTGTCCGACACAATATATATATACTGAGCAGGTTGTAAATAAGTTTTTTGCTTGGAGTCTATTCTGTGGTTTTACAAATATTATAATAAATGAACATTGCAATTTTATACTTCTTACTAACTGAATTAAAAAAGGCTTAGTATTTTTATATTGTGATAGTTACCCATTAGTTCAATAATATTATAATAACCCAACTTTAATTTTTTTTTTATATTAAGAACATAATTTTCTTTTTCTATTTTATTATAACTATAAGTATAGCATTGGCAAGGGTTACCAAAATAGCAATTGTAAAGCTAAGACCTGATAAAACAAGTTGCTAAATTATAAAAATCATGGCAAATTTAAAAGCATCAAGCATTGGTGGTTGAGTGGTCAGCACAGCAACCTTACAAGCAGTTGTCTCGGGTTAGCGGGTTCGCTTCCCGGCTGATGCTATGACACATGGAAAAAAAAATTTTTTAAAGCAAGTAAAAACATTCATTAAATAATTTAGATTATCAATCCCATATTACACAGATATAATTTATAGTTGAATATCTTGTAATAAAAGAAATAAATTGTTTGTAACATAGCTAATTTCAATGAATTATATTCGGTTTAATATACATGTAGACAAACTTTTATCTCCACAAAACATTTAAATGTGAGTCTCTGTATTTGTTTATGTGCATAACTGTGATATAAAACTGTTTTCCAAAAAGTAAGAATATATTTAAGAAAAACCATAGAGATAACAAATAAGCACATAAAATATGAGAACAATTTAGAAATTTTAATCTTGTTGATTTTAGTAAAATTAGTAATAATTTATCATTTGGTGTAAAAAATAAAAATAAATAAGTGCATATTTACTCTGAAAATAATTTTATTTGAAATAATTTTTTTATATAAATCGTATAATAAATATGGCTGATTTACCACAAAAAGAACAAGAAGAAGAACAATATCATCTGAAACAAAGCTGTTGCCAAGCCAACCTAATGAAATTATCAGGTACAAAGTACAAATGAGTGGAAAAGGAGTTAGAATTTACATCACTTTTCCATCACATGCTGAACACTATATAAACAAGTGTTAACAAAGTGCAGTGCTTCTTTTCTCTTGTTCTTTCACTTGAAAGAACAGATCTCTTGTTCTTTCAGTTGAAATAACTAAACTTAATTTTGTCATTTTAATCCTTTATTATCCATTTTAAAGTTATAATGGCCATCTGAGAGGACATCGTTGAATGTTCACCTTTAAGGGCAGATCATCGGCCTCATTGAAGTGATTTTTCAAAAATAATTTAAATTGCTATTTAATATCTGGAGCTAATAAAATTTTGAAAGAAGAAATTTTACCAATTGAAATTTTTATAAAAATATGGAATTATTTAAATTTATTATCGAAGTCTTCAATCTTTTAAAACTATAGAATGATTAGCCTGCTATGCTTAATTGGATTAAATTTTATTGTATTTATTCTTCAAAATTATTATTCAAATTCATCTGCAAAATTGCTGATGTAAAGTAATAGCAGTGATTGCTGATTTTTGGAAAAAAAACTAGAAAACTGTAAAAAGTATAAAAGTGATGCAATATTCCTCACTCTTTTTTTGAATTACAAAGAAAATATAATTGCCTAAGGAATCGCCAACTTAATTATTCTCTTAATGAATTATTTTTAAAAAAATTTGTTGTAAGCAAAATTGTCAATATTCTAATAAAAACATCATACCATGAATGGATTTAGAAGACTAATAATATTGTTTTTACATTATCTCAATTAGGAAATGAATTCTTTAAAATGGATAATGTTTTGGTATTTGCAATATCACATATCTTAAAAATTTAAATTATAATAATTGAGCTTATCTTAAGAAATTTATTAATATGAAATCATGAGAAAGAGTAAAAATGTGTGCATTGACATGTATTAAAACTAGCATAAATATTTGTGCATGATAACCATTATATGTATGGTTTGTTATTATTATATATATATTTGTAGAATTTAAAAACAATGTGTTAGTAAGCATTTATGATTAATTAGCATTCTCATCCACCATAAGAAGAGCAGGTAATATGTTTTATTTATTTAAATTAATGTGATAGTGAATATATGATATTAAAGATAGATAATCTTTTGAGTTGTCCTATTGGACATGAGATTCTCATCTTATATACTTTATACTTTATTGATGTATTTTTTATGGTATCTTAGTATGTATATGTTTATAGAAAAGAATAAATAACATTGTTTAAATATATTAATTTATTAAGTGCAAGCAGATGATATAATAATAATGTGAAAGGCTGAAACCTTTGACAGATGTACCTTAAAAATGCTTATATGATAGTCAATCAGATGTAATAATGACTGCACAGATAACTCTCAAGTTAAAACACAAGGCAGAGATTTTACAAGAAAAAGATGGTTGCACCTTCTTCTCTACTTAAATTTATATGTAAATAAATCAGCGTCAAGCATTTTGAAATAAGAGTGTGAAGCTTTAAACACCTTCACATTTAATTCACTAAATATTATATATAAATAAACAACATGAAATCTTTTGATTTACTATGAACTAATTGACATTCTGTTTATATATTTAAAGCATACTTATAATAATAATAATAGTAAGTTTAATAGATGATAATTATTCCATGGCTACAAGTTGAATAGAATGTTTTGTTTGATATTGTATAAATGGGCCATGTGAATATTGCACTCATTTAGTGCAAGATAAATGTTTCCTAATGGCTTGGGCTCTTTGAGCAGATTAGCTGCATGTCAGCTGGCATGTTGTTGTTTTTTTAGTGACATAAAAAGTATAAGCATGATGTCAACCAAAATTAATAGCTCTCTGTCATGTGATTCCAAAGATGTCTACCTAAAAAAAATCCGTTGAAATTTGGATTTTTGGCAGCAGTTTTAATCAAGGAAGGTATTTAATTTATTTTGTTTTTGATAAATTTTGTAATTATCATGAAGCAATAAAAGACAGAAAAGATTTAACAGGCTGCAAGTTAACATTTCTCAGGTATTATTCACAAACAAGGCCTACAATGGAGCTTCAACACAAAGACTTGTAAGTATAAAATTTTAATTTTTTTTTTAATTTTTTGAAAAAATTATCTTTTTTTTAAATTTTAGTTTGCAGTTAGGGTGTGTTAATATAAATTATATATTTATTTATGCTCATATATCTACCATAATTTTCTAAAGTTCTAATCCACTTATTTTATAAAAATAATGATTTTCAAAAAATTTAATAATTTATTATTTATAATTATGTTTATATAATATGTTTGTGTTTACAAGTAATGAGTTACAAAACCAATAATCAAATGTATAGAAAGATTGCATATGCAGGCAAATAATCAAATCTGATTCTTGTTTATGTCTTGATACTCATGCTTTGGAGTCACTGTGGTTTTGCTATATGTTTCATCACATTATTTTCATGTCTATAGCTAACAAATAGACTATATGCAAATAAATTATATCTATGTGATACAATAAATATAACAAGATAGCATCACTTGTGTGCATAAAGAATATAAACATCACTGGTATCCATAAAGAATATCAACATCACTGGTGTCCATAAAGAATATAAACATCACTGATGTACCCAAAAAATATAAAATGAAGAGATGAAATTCATTTTATCAATGATATAGACAGTAGCCTTTAATTTCTAATTTTAGATAGACAAGAAGCCAATTGCTATGATGATTTCTTTTGTATCTTTTATTAAGATGAATCTTTTTTTTTATAGATGCCTTTGACATTTGGAACTTTTGTGGTACAAGATAAAAATGAAGAATTCATATCCGACTTCTTTTGGAGATTATGAAGCTATAGATCAGGGATGCCCAACCCGTAGCTCGCGAGTCACATGTGGCTTGCGTAACTGTTTAATGTGGCTCGAATTGCACTCTTCAAAAAAAATTGATAAAATATTTTATGTTCCTTGATGGCACATGCACACACTAAAAAATAAACATTTTTACAATACAAACAATAATGATATGCAGTGTCAGGTTTCACATTAAATAAAATATATTTTTCCTGTAATTGTAATTTATATGTATGTTACCAAATTTTTAATAAATAAAATGTATTTACATTTTATTTTATTTTTAACATATTACACCATTTTTTTTTTTTTTTTTGCTGTACACGTTTGGTTTGGTGCTATATATATATATATTGTGTTTAGTGCTCTTGTATATATTGTTGTTTTTATCGAGAAAGATCCTTGTAGACGTTTGGTTTGGTGCTGTATATATATTGTGTTTAGTGCTGGAAATAGTTTTTATCGAGATAGATCCATGTACACGTATATATTTTGCTGTATATATCGATGTTTAGTGCTGTAAACAGTTGTTTTTATCCGTGTACACGTATATATTTTGCTGTATATATATATTGATGTTTAGTGCTGTAAATAGTTGTTTTTATCGAGGTAGATTCGTTTACACATATATATTTTGCTGTATATATTGATGTTTTCATCGAGAAAGATCCGTGTACACGTTATTTTGGCCACATTACAAACGGCGGATTGATACCAATGTGAATAGGCCGTCCCCCCCCCCCCACCTATCTCCCTACATTGCAGGTTTAGTATCCAAGTACCATGTTTATAAATGTAATATGAAAAATGTAATATATAATTGTGGCTCCCCAAATTTTTTTAAATTCTCAACTGGCTCGCGTCAAGTTAAAGGTTGGGCACCACTGCTATAGATTATCTCAGGTAAGACATGTTATACATGTTTAGAAAGATAATTTTATAAGGAATACAAAGAAATTATCACTGAAGATGTAATTTAAATTTTAGTTAATGTTAATTTCCAAATTATGAACAAATAATAAAATAATAATTATTTCGGATGTAAAATTTTTTTTTCGGCCTTATTTTTTATATAGTTATCACTATTTATCTTATGCTTATTGTTTGCCTTAGTTTTTCTAGTTTCTATTAATGTAATTTTTTTGCTCTAACATAATTAAAACTGAAATTATTGTGAAAATTGTGTCTCAGATCAGTATTTTAAAAAATTCAATATGGTGATTTGGACCTAAATAGTTTCTCCTAAATAATAATTAATAATAGGATATCATTATAATGGTTTATTGGGGCTTATAAAATGAGGAGTAATGTTTGTTTATTTAATAAAACTTAAAATACTTGGGACATATTAGAAATCTTACTACAAACAATCTTGTTTATTGATTTGTGCATTTATGTAAACAACATCGTCCGTTACACATCAGTGCATCTACAGCAATCTTTTATTTAACAGTGCTTTTTATTAAGGACTTTATGTTGTAAGAACGTTGAAGAAATATTAATCTAGTTATTTTATATACTTTATTTATTCTATTTTATGCAATATATTTTCTTTAATAAATTGTTTGATTATTGTTTAAATAACGTCTTTGCATTTTATTCTTCATCATCACTCACGTTAAATTTATGTTCATGTTCAAATTATTAGTTATAGTAGCATAATTTTAGTAATAAAATTTTAGTTATATTCTAATCCAGTTTTTATAAGGGAATATTATTTACGTTAAAATTGTCTTATAGCTCATTCGCCTATTGTTCCAGCTCATTTTATATGTTAAAGTATGTGCTGATATAATATCAAAATTTCCATTTGTATTCATACCTAACTTGAGAAAATATTATATTAATAGTTAAGAATCTTATATTATCTGAAAGATGTTAGAAATAATACGTAGATAAATATTACTGTAATACTCGTAATGTTACGCTAACCACATGTATCCTGTTTTATTGTTAGTGATTAAAAATTTAATTTATGTAATAAATGCAGAATAAACCTTGAGATTGAATATAAATATTAACGTTCGCATATACTAGTACAGCAGCGGATGTTATTCATGTGACAAGTATTTTTTGCGTATTGATTGAAAGGTTGGGCTAAGTGTGAGACAGTGACCGCTTGGTAATTGGGGATAATTCCGTTACAATATATATGTTTGGTTTAATATATATATATTATTTTCGTAAGGTTACTTTTATGTACTTAGTTAAGAAAAATTCTAGTCAGCTTTATAAATCAATTTTGCATTCGCTTCGAAATGTGCAGTAGAGAAATACGGCAAACCAATATCTTTTTCAAAAAGATTTAAGGCAGACAGTATTAATAGACCAAATAGTTTTCAGTCATGTAGATAAAAATTTCTCCGTAATAATCACATACATATGTACAGAAGATATTTTAATAAAAAATCACAGTTTTTAATTAAATAAAGCTTTAAAAAAAAAAAAAAAAATCTATAAAATGATTTTATAGATTTTTAAGAAAATATTTTTTTCATTACTCTTATAAAAAATAAAAAATCTATAAGGTGCTGCAAAAAAAATGTAAGAAAAATAACATTGATTATACGTTTCAAATAGTAAACAACGTTAGTTTAAAGAGCTAATAATAAAAAGAAACGTTAACTTTTTAAAAATCTTTTAGGTATATAAGTTTGCTAGGAAAAATAAGTAAATACAACATAAGACAGAAATAAACTGAATAAGCTATATAAGATTTAGTAAATAGTAAATAAAATTTCAAACACCGTACTGATAATTTATTTAAAAAAATACAAAACGCTTCAGCTTTTTTTATATATAATAATTAGTTCTTAATGTTTCAGAAAATTAACTGGGAGATTGAATACTGATAATTATGTTTATTGAAATTTTCTAATGAACTTGTCTATAGATAACTTCCAAAGACTATTAGACTATGTGAACGTCATGTATATCATGTAACAATTTTGTAAAACAACAACTACAAAGCTTTTTTTTTTAAAAAAAAAATTGTGGAAAAAATAGTAAAAGTGTCAAAACAAGAGAACTAAAAGTTCAAATATTTATTTAGATGTTGCTGTTAGATCACCATGTAATAAGTGCATACTTTAATTTCCATGCTGTTAATAGTTTAAGTAGATTCCTGAATTTACTGGTTTCACATAGAACTTTTTCTGTGTGTATACATATTATAATTTGTTATAAATGAATGAAAAAAAAAGTAAAAATTATGAAAAGTTCACAAATCTGTTTTTCAATCTTGCATGTGATTCACGAAAAATAAAAATAATGATGTACTTTTTATGAGAAATTTTCTTTTATAGTAATACATTTATAATAACAAAAAACATTTATTATTTTTCTTTTTAGACATATATATTAAATGAGTGTATATTTTAAGAAATATGGGCACTGATTTAGAATGAGCTCTCCACCATTTTTTTTTTAAGGAAGCCTCAAATCTACCACTGATACAAAAAAGCAATAAAGGATGTCAGATAATATTCCATTCCTGTTAATACAAAGTATTCCAGTATCTATGAAAATTGCTACTTTTTAACTGTATTGGACAAAATGACTGGAACACATTGTATAAATGAAGACTAGCAGACAACACATTATAAATTACTATCAAAATATATTATTTAACTTTCTATTTAATGTAATATAGATCCTCTACAAAGTTCAGACTCACCAATCTGTTTTAAATTTAGTAAATAGTTATCATTTTAATAACTAGATTAATTTTCATCATCATTATCAATTTTTTGATACAGATCAAAATTTAGATACAGTACATTAAAAATTCATCTCCTGTCATTTTTTTTTTGTTCTACTTTTTAAGTACATATTCCTCACAATAAATATTTTTATTATTAAGAACATTAGTCACTTTTGTGTTTTTTACTCTTTTTTTTATATGTTTTAAGAGTTTTTACATTTGTTTTATAATTCATTACTTCAATTTCTTTTCATCCTTAATTTTTTTTCCACTTAAATTATATAGTGTGCCCTTATATGTAGGTCATAATAAGGTAGAAAGGTCAATTACTAAAAAATTTTAAATTTTAAGTTATATTTGTAGGATCTATAAATAATAGTAGGATAATTAAATTTTATAGTACAATTTAAAGCTGAAAATACCTGGTATATAACAGTGTAATAAATTATTTTAAAAGAAAACAGTTAAATAAAGCTTAACTATATCCTTGCTTATGGTTGTAAAAGCTGGCCATATAAAATAATACAGCTATGAATAGTTAAAAGTATATTAATAATTTGAGTATAATATTTTAAAACTAATAAATTAAATAAATGCTAGATGTAGTGTTATAATTGTATTTAATAATCAAAATTAATAGAGTATATTTTATTATAAACTTTGGGATGGTGAGAATTATATTTGGTTCTACAAGTTTTAATTATTTTCCAAATTTTTTATAAAATATATCAGTTTTGGTAATTTAGACCGAGACATAAATAAAAAATCATTTGATAAAGTTAGTAAACACGTGACTGTATATTATATACCTTCACACACACACTTGTTAGAATAATA
This sequence comes from Epiperipatus broadwayi, assembly GCA_028023455.1. Lineage (NCBI taxonomy): Eukaryota > Metazoa > Onychophora > Udeonychophora > Euonychophora > Peripatidae > Epiperipatus > Epiperipatus broadwayi. The sequence continues at coordinate 113,536 of JAQFVV010000777.1, read as the reverse complement.
ATAAAGTTTGTGAATATGAAACTAAATGTAATTGCCATCGATCATTAAAGTACAAGTTGAAGTATTAAATATTGTTTTGATAATTATTTTAAAAGTTTAAATAATTTTGATGAAACTAAAATTGAAGTTAAAAATACTAGTCTAAATAATATTTGAGACATGACGTCATCAATTCCTTATTTTAAAAGTCTAATCTGTTATAAAACTAAATGTGTAAATCTGTTCGCGCTAAAAAAGTCATTAACCAATCAACAGAGGTAAATTAGCAGACAAAATATAAGAATTAGACGAAGCGGGGGGAGAAGTAATGTGTAAGTGAAAGAGAAAGTAATATATTTTTTGGCTGATAACACCGTAGCTGGAAAAGTGATATAAATTTAAAATTTTGTATTTATTTTAAAAGTTCTTCTGTAACATATAATATATTTTGACTGCCTCGACATGGATTGCTAATTTTAAAAGTTATCTTACCAGGGAATTTTATTCAAGTTTAACCAAAAGCCTACAGTAAAATGGAAGTACAAGAAAATTACCTAAAAAATATTGCTAAAGGAAAAATATTTGGAAAGTGCCTTAATACAGCTTTATTTATGCTCAACCAGAAACTTATTATTATCACTCAAAGAAATATAATTGGGACGCTGTATGAAAATTTAAAAGAGAAGTTACTTGCCGTCAAGAAAAAAGTTATGACGCACCAAAATTATAAGGCTACTTTGAAGTTATTTTATTATTCTCTATGGAAAAATTTAATATGCGTTTTTATTACAAAGAAAAATTATGTAAATGTATAATGAAGAAAAAGTGTTCATCTTTTAAAAAGCAACATTATAAAAATATGGTATCTGAATTTTAAATAAAGAAGAAAAAAGTTATAGAATAATATGAAAGTACTATTATACGTTTTATGGAAAAGAACAGAAAACTTCCTCTGAGAGGAATTAATTAAATATTATAAAGTATTCAATGGAAGAAATGCTTGATTTAGAAAAGATAAAATTAAATTACTTAATGAAAATGGATCCAGGAAAACAGAAAAATTTACTGAATATTTAAATAAAAGTACCCTAAAGATGCATCGGGAAAAGTCGCGCGGGAAAATACTAGCAGACAAGATTAGAAGAGAATATCATGATTTAATAATTGTATACAATATTGTGGAAACCAAGGATTGTCGTCTATAAATATTTGTTAAATAGAGTAATAATTGTTTTACTTAAAATAGAACACTAAGTGACTGAAGAAGAAATAAAATATTTTTTTTTAGCTTTAATATGAACAGTTCAAGAAAGTTTGATGAAGAAGTATCGTAAATATAATTTAAATATTTTTTTACTAATTTATTTTAAATATAAAATGCTATGTGAGATTAAGGAAAACATATAAACATAATTTTAGTAATATTGAAAAATTAAATATAATAGCTTAATAGAATGATAGAAATATTGTTTTAAAATAAAGAGTATGTATGGAAATCATATATCTAAAAGAATCAATGGGATGGTGAAGCCTACAGAACGCGATCGAGAATATAAAGATCGTTTGGTAACTTTGATATTTATTTATAATGCATAATGTATTTTTTTTTTTAGATCATCTATTAATTAAGAATGATGTGTGAAAGTTTAAATTATAAGTACACATTTTATACAACATTAAAACATATTATGAGATAGGAGTAATTTTAAATATGCATGCAATAAGTTATTTAAAGTATAATTAATAATATAATATAACAGAAAATTGTGATTCTTTTGAACTTTCATGTTGTAAAGTATTCAGATATTTTAAAATAGTTTGTATATGATAAAAATACGAGAAAAGTAGTAAAAGATTTTCTTAAAGAACAGCGGTATAGTTTTGAAATAAAATGAATTTTATTATTGTTAGAAATGCAGATAGGAATTTGTCGATGTACTGTATAGAAAAATCATGAGAAATAAGATCGGATAGTGACTTGGTAGTACTAGTGTAGAGGAAACCAAGATGATGTTTTTGTTAAGAAATAGGAAAATAAAGTATTTGGATCATAGTTAGTTTGTGTGATTTCAGTATAGTTAACTGTGCCCTATCACTGAACACATATATTTTGGACAGTGTTTTTGCATATCTTTAAACTTTTTGATGTTATATAAAGCTGAAGAAATAGCTTTAGCATCACTCCTATAATAGAGGTTGGTAGACAGACAAAGGTCACTCCTCTATAGTGTCTTTGAATTCACTGTGCCATTATTGTCAAGGTTTATGACGGATAATATTCTAGTTATATTTTGATCCTGTGCATCTATCTTCGCTATCCTTGTTTCGTGAATCTGCATCGTCAGAGAGATATTTTCAAAGAAATAATAAATAAAATAGAATTGAAGATACGTTATCATTTATGTAAGAATAGTTTATTTACTGGAATGTATAGAGTTGTGTAATTTTAAAAGTGAAAGTACAAAATATCATAAAGAGAGAAAGAATCATATAATACAGTTTTATAAATTAATTCGGAAATGAATATAAGATTTTTAAAGAGAAATCTAAACAAAGTTTTATTATAAAAGTGATAATAAAATTTTAATGTTTTAAATAATATTTAGAAAATAAATATTGCATATTTATAAGAAAATAATTCAATAATGTGTAATAGACATATATTTGTGCATGGTATGTTAATGATTGTAATTATATCATCCGAAATAAGGCTTTAATGAGTATATTAGGACTAATAAACATCGGATAATGAACTATAAAACTTAATACCGAATGTAGAAGAATGTTTGAATTTGTAGGATTCCATACCACCAATATAAAGCTAGAATTTTATTGTTTTGTATAATTTTACTACGAATGTAATTTTGTAAAATTAAAAATATAATTTTTAATAATAGTAGGGATACAAAGTGTTAATAATAATTATATGAGAAACACATTTTGTAACAAGATAACCATAATAAGAAATCCAATAATAATAATACTGTATTTTCTTAAGCATTTAAAAGATAAGAGTTAACTAGGAAAAATAAATAGAAGTTTGATTTTCATTTTATAAACTAGTAAAATAATTTTGTGATAAGAGAGTAAGGATATCCAGTGTACATAATGTAAAATATTGTTATTTGTTTATGTTATTAATAAACTTTGTTGTAAATTTATTTTAAAGCTTTGTGTCTTCGTTGTTATTTCTCCACATGGATGCATGATCTCACAATACATTTATAATTGAAACAGATATATAGTTGTTGCACAAAAAGGTAAACATAAAAGTATTATAATCATTTGAGAATTTATTGGTATGTTAAAATTTAAAAGATCATAATTATTTCATTTATTGGTCATAAGTCGATTGCCACAATATTAAATTAAAATATATGCTAATGTTGCCACACGTATTCTGTTGTCAGATTATTAAAATACTACCACGTACGTAATTATTTATTTCATTTAGGAAGTAATAAGATTATATTATACCATTGTTGTTATTATTATTATTTATTATTGTTAGTTACTGCGTAGTGAATTATGACATAAAATTCCCTTTTCATAGTTTGCTACCGTAATTTTAAATCAGTTAGAGTACAATTTATGAACCTGAGATTTATGTCATTTTATTTGATTTTATTTATTTCTAATTAATTGAGCTAGATTCTTATTAGAAAGAATATTAAGACATGATTATTATTTTAATCGTAGTGAAAAGAGCTTAGAAAGTCGTAAGAATACTATAAGTTAGTTATTTAGTATAGTAAAAGGGAGAATAGTGTTCTTATGCCATTGAGATAGTATCATGTGGATAATATCTCAATGTAGTCTATCTCGTTCCCCGTGTCGTCACTCCATGTCTCATGAAAATAGTAAATATTTGTTAATTCATTTTAAAAATATAACCGTATTTGTTAAACTGAGCTAGAACCCGGAATAAAACAGTATATAATAAATTTTGGAGAGGAAGGACGAGAGCGGTGGGGGGAGAGGTTAGAATAGCAATTCAGAATTTTTCATTCCAATATATTCTATTTACTTTGAAATTTACAAGTCTAAAGTCTCCATTTTTTATTGTCTATTTTTCAAGTGAACATATAGTTATATTCCAAACAAAACCATTACCATGACATTTTTAAATATCTAACTTCAATATAAAAAATAAAAATTAACAATTAGAAATATGTTACTATTGTCAAGTTATCATTATGATAGATGAAAATATAATACCTAGAATTAATCATAAAATGAAATTTGAATATAAAATGTTCTCAAAAATAATGTCATAATAAAGAAGATATTATTATAAACTTAAAGTATAAAAAGGTATATATTAGGATTCACAATTAGGTGTAAAAATGAAAAACAAAGGTGAAAGAACAATTACTTATTAACAAGGTTACTGAGATATTAAAACGGTAAAAGGAAGTTGGATTTTATATATTGTTAGAACAAACAATAATAGATAAAAAAAAAACAACTAAAATACTAAATGATTAGGTACTTTAAATGATTGATTAAAAAAATCAATTATGATATGGATGATAATGAGAGAGAATTTTCTGTAGTGATGATAAGAGATCTCTATTTTACATAAATTGACATGGGTTGAAAATTAAGTACAGTCTTATAAAACTTGTAATAAATTAAATCGATGATTATCTTGGCTACTGTTAATAACACATTAATTGGAAATCACATCTTTTAGTAAACCACAATTATCCAAAACATCTCAAATCAAGAAAACATTGATTTCTGAAAATACAAAGAAAAACACATAAAAAAGAAATATCATTAAATAGCAAATCTCCATTTCCAGGATACCAAAACTCTTTAAAAAGATCAGCTTCATTTGATAATAAATTATCCACAGTAGATACAGAAGTTCTTTCTGAATATTATATAAAAATATATAAACTTTGATAAAAAAAATTTTTTTCTAAGATGGAACTAATGGTGTCCCTCACTTGTATTGAAATTAATCATCAAGTTGATAATGAATTTGAAAGTAGTTATAGACAAAACTGCTACTGACAATTCTCTATGATTATAGATTCTAGTACTTTGAATTAAGATTGATGGGCATCAAACCAATACAGTTGATTGAAATGAAAAGTTGATGAGATTTATGAAAAATTCATCCAAAAATCAGAATAATATATTTAGCTTTTAATTAAACACTACATATAATAAATTAATTTCATCACTAAATTGTAAAACTTATGTTACATATTTAATAAAAATTAAAAAAATACTAGTATGATGCATTTCTTTTAGAACACCTTAAATGTCAATTTTTAAGAATTCCTTCCAGTTAATGTTTCTATAGAAGAGTTTTTATTTTTAAGGGTAATATGATTGACTTTAAAAGTTATTATATAGATTTCTAATAACTTTCTTATCTTTTATTATTCAAAGGCTTTCACTTGAATATATGATGGATAAAAGTAATTAAAAGCAAAAAAAAAAAAAAAAAAACAGAATTCAAACCCTGAATTATAAAATTCACTACATATCAAAGAATTCGAACCCTATTATATCTGTAAGATTATAAAAATGCCAATCAGTTATATTTATTATTACTCTCTTCAAAAATATTGCAATAGTGCTGGAATCAAATTGCTTCCTGATCAAATCTGAAAAAAGAAAAACCTCTCTTTAAAATTAATAAAATATAAAATTGACTACAATATTCCATACATACAAATACAAAATAACTTCTATGTACATTACACTTGAAGAGTAAACAATCTGATTATTTTTGCTGTTATAAAATTGTGGCTGACAACTACTCTGATAAATAATCACTGTATGAGTCTTTTGGTATACAATTACATCTGCAGTTCCTCCCTAAGATTGAACTATTGATAAAAGAAAAAAAAGTGAGGAATTGCAAATAACAATAATTCAAACCATAAGCAGTATTGCAGAGAAAATAAATAAAACTGATATATTTATTAATGAACATGAGCTACAGAATAGGATATATTGTAATGATTACAAATAGGTGAAATATATATTTAATAAGAAAGGCATTGTGATGATAAAGTTTTCTTCTAACTAAATAGTAACACTTATTTAATAATTTTTTAAAAGTGTTTTATATTCTTTGTTCAGGATATCTGAGTTTTTAGTTGAAATCAACTTCTTTATTCATCACAAATCAAGTGTGAAAGGGCAAATAAATTCTATTGAAGCTGAAGATACAAACAGAGAAGCAGTTTAAAAGTAAATTACTATATTAAAAATAAATAATGTGCTCATAAAGGTTATTTTAGCCATAAGAAAATATAAATCACCATCAAACAAAATCATTTTCTTTATTGACTGACTTTTTTGTAAAAAAAAAAAAAAGAAGATAAATTTTCTTATCATAGATTAAGACTGCAATACTAAATTAATCAAAACATCATAATAATTATATTAAACAAAATTCATATATTGTTTAACATTTTTTATATGAGCTACAATGCAATTGGACATAGAGTGTCTCACTTGTGGCTATTTTATAGCATTTGTTTAATGTTTTCTACATATTTAATAAAACAGAAACTTAATGTATATTCATTGATAATAATATTTTTTTCTTATGTGTCATAGCATCAGCCGGGAAGCGAACCTGCTAACCCAGGACAACTGCTTGTAAAGCAGCTGTTGCTGACCTCTCTACCACCAATGCTTGACAATAATTTAAATCAAAGTAATTAGCTATCAGCATTATTCAGAGAAAGCTTTGAGAAGTTGAGATTTCAAGTGAAGAAAAAGCAGAGGTGGGAGTTCAAGTAAAAAAGGCTTATTATTGACTACAATATACTTATTGAACTTGTGTGTGGCCTTTGTTCAAAAGCTGGAAACTGAAAAACATCAGTTTATAGTACTTTATTTTATTTTTGTAAAATAAAATCATTATTTCTTTTTGATGAATGTGTAATGTTTAGATTCACACTATTGAAAATTTGTGTTTTATAAAAATAAGTCAAATAACAAAAGTTCTAATGTAAAACAGAAAGTTATAGCAGAAATATAATTTCTGAGATTTTAAATGGTATTTTTCATTTTTTTGAAGTTATAAATTTAATATTTAAATTATTAAAAATATTTTAATAATTTGAATGTATTCTTTACTCAAACATGCAATATTAATTTAAATTTGGTTGATTTTTAAGTTTCATTTGCCTAAGAAGTCATTTATTTGTTGCAGGGACCAAAACAAAATCCTTTATTCTGGTTACTAATATTCCAACAAATAAGTGATATATACAAATAATTTAAAAGGAATAAAAGTTTATTTACTGAAAACAAACAAGCACAAAAGTTTACCAATATGCTACAGTAGCACTGTTTAAATTGTACAGTGACAAGATTAAATAAATGCTACTGATAGTAACACTATGGAGGGGGAAATTATATTTTTTTTTAAAATAAAAAGTGAAAATAAAATTTGGATTGAATGCATTATAAAATCCATTTTTATCATTTTAAACTTTATTTATTTCATTTCTTCAAAAAAAGAAAGAAAACAAATCCTTTTATTAATTTATTATTTATAGTTAAAAATTAGCCAAGCATAACATCAATTATATTTTTCTAATAGCAGTAAAATTGTTTTTATTACCTTTTTTACTTATGATTTTCAAACTTGTTAATTACGACAGATCTAGTGTTTGGGTTCAAATGGAATGACAATATATAAGTTCAAGTATATTTTATTAATTGTCAATAATAAATATATACACAATAATTTACTGCATTAATTTGTTTTAATCTGTTGGCGAGCATTAGTTTACAGGGTTTGCCATAATTATCTTTACATAACAATGGACATTAATAGCAGAAATCAATTCATTGGTTTTCTACATCTTAGCTAATAGGATGCTACTTAATATTCTGTCTCAATGACGGAGTTGTTTCATTATATTTATTATAATAGCCTTTACTTACCATGAAATTAAATATATTTATAATAATATATCTTGAAAAATATTTTACTTGGAAGTTTGGATTTGAACTCTACATTGTGATTATAGTAACAACCATATAATAAAACATTTCGGAAAAGTGTACATTTATAGTGAACACACAATATGGACTGTATCAATATACACTACTTATTCACAAAAATATAAATACACAAATAAATAAAACAAAATAAAAAATATTAAAATTCATAAACTAAAAAAAAAAGATTAAGAATCTGTATTATGATATCAGCAGCCATTTTTTATCATTAAATGCCATCATTAAATCCAACCCATAAGTTAAAATTATACAATCTCATATATTAACATTTTATTTGAGAAATTTAAAACAGTGTTATGATAGACAAATTGATAAACTTTAGAAATTGTTTTTTTTTTTAATGAATAAACTTTATTTTTCATAAATTACTTGCATATTTTAATTCATTTGTTAGAATATTAATTTTACAAACAAAAAGAATATCTTTAATATATTAACTTTGCATATAAATAAAAAACAATAATAAACTGGATACAACAATTAAAACAAAGCATTTTGGGTATTGTTCTATTAGCATGTTGAAACCACTTGATGGCACTGATCTCATCCAAATGCATATAAATATGCCATTTAGTGGGCCACAGTCAAAAATAGCCACAACTTTTTTTTCTGTTGTAATTAATGGCTTGTTTTATCTTGTGCAGTTTTTGTGAATGCACACAATATTATCTTTTAGCCATGTTAACACTTCGCTACGGTATCATTTCAGGGTGGGTGGATTTAAAGTTTGTAGATCTATTGCAATCTGCATTCAAAAGTAATTACAATACAACTTACCTAACATAGTATTGAAAAGTAACAATTATAAGCCCATTACCCCACTTCTGAACCCAATATGTAAGGTGTAAATAATTAGAAAAGTTTATGGAAAACCACAATTTCACTGTTCTCCTGAAAAAAGTCGCAGTTTGCAAGAACACCTATGAGAATTAAAGTGTCTGACTGTAAAATTTCTCATAGTTATATCCTGAGACAAAAAGAAATTGTAAAAAGAATACATTTCTTAATTGTAAAAAACAAAACAAAAAAAAACCCAATAGAGTTGGAAAATTATTAATCGTTATTAATAGGTGTGCCATTAATGTTATCCACCATACCTTAGTCACATATTCTTTCAAAGATAGCTATTAGAATAAATAAAGATTAATTTTTCTTTCAAAAATGACCAAAAAAGAAAGTCAAATACAATTCAGTAATTAAAGCATTTTCATTTTTTTCAACCACGATGTAGTCAGTTATCTGTCAAGCAATGATAGTAGACTTTTTAAAGTTTGCATGTGGCAGGAGGGATTTTCCCAGTGCAAAGCACTGGTGTACATGAGGAAATCTACTAGAAGGGAATATTTGCAATAATGTCTGTTAATTGATGTTTTAATTCTTGCAGATGTGAAAAGGCATAGCATCTCCCCCCTACATTGCAGGAATAAGATGAAATTTGTAAGCACTTGTTAAAGGTTTAAATTTATCATCATAAAATTGTTAATCAAATAAATTTAACAGGAATTTGTTAAGGAAATCAATCAATGAATTATGTTAGCCCATATGATAAAATGTCTGGGTGCAAAAAATTTCTCATAGTTATATCTAGAGACAAAATGAAATTGTAAAAAGAATTACAGTAATTTATTGAGGAAAATAAATAAATTACATTAACCCGTATGATTATTATTCTTATTATTATTTCACAAATAAGGTGGTCGATCTGGTAACTATAATCATAATAAAAGATTTTTGAAATTCAATATTTTATATGTGCATTTTCCTAGAAACAACACCATCAAGCGATTTCAACATGCTAATAGAACAGTACCAAATTTTCTTTCATTATGTGTGGCAAATAACTTTCTCAACTATAATATTTTCAATCCAAGATCATTAGCTTATATAGTCATATAGAAATAAGAAATGATGATCATGTGATGTTTAGTGTTTTAATACCAATCCTGCCTAATAGGATAGTGGTGGCTGTGGTTATTAAAGAACCAAAGACTCCAAAATGTATGGGTGCTGAACTGAGTTCACACCTATATGAATATATAAGCTAATGAGCTTGAATTGAAAAATATTATTGTGTTTTCAATTTTATTCTTATAGTTTTGTAGTTAAAGAGATAAAAGGTGGTGCTGGAGGGTCACATTAAATCTTAAAATCTAGGTGCAGTCCTCTTGATCCAAGGCTTCTCACTGATGAAAGCCACATGCTAGAAACTAATCTGGAAATATTAGATGAGTAGGCACTAGATAGGATTTTATGCACAAGCCTTCTGGCATCAATTGATTACTCTGGCTTGCACTGACTGGCACTACTGTATGGAGAGTTTTGCCTGTTTCAATTATTGGATTACACTGCATATAAATTTTTTGATTTAATTTTTTTCTTCAAAAAATGGTATACATGAAAAATTTTCTAAATCTAAAGCTAAAAACTTTATGGAATTTAAGAAAATTCATTATATGATTTCATTAAATGATAACATGAAAGTTATTGATTTAGTAGTGACAGAAGTGTTAAAATGTAAACTTTCTTATATTATATCAAAAAACTGTGAAAATTTTAACTCAGAATTTGAAATAGATAACCACAAGCAATGATAACTGTATAAATTTTAATGTGATATGGACTTAAGCAAAACGACTGAAGACCATGTTCACTAAAACCAGACTGCTACAACACTAAGGATTTAATTATAATAAAACTGGATTGTCTTGATACACTAACAACTTCAGAAAATCAAAGTTAATTCATTCACATTTTAAATTTTTTCATCTACCCCTAGTGATAATTTGAGTTAATAGTTCAACATTTTAATGTTAAATTCTTTATTCAATGTTATGAATCAATAAATTGGGCTTGATTTATTAACAATTTAAGTTTATAAGTAAAAAATTTTTTAAACTTCATAGTTGAACTTAAAAAAAATTATATAAATGTAAAATATATAAAAAGAACAATGACTTTAGTTTGCTATTATAAAAAAATATTGAAATATTAGTTGAATGAATTCCAGTTTTTAAATCTGAACAAATTATCTATGAAATACTTTTTTGAAATTGAAAATTGCATATACACCTGGGTCTCTTTTATGCGGACTTATTTAACACAATTTCGAAGTTACGCGATTCATGTTTTACCGGAAGTCGAACTCCGATAATGCACTATTACTTTAAATAATAAATTTTGCGCACTTACGTTATATTGAAAGTAATAGCACATTATTGGAATTCGACTTTCATCTTAGTAATTTTAATATTTTCAGTGCTTTATAATAGTAAGATTTTATGCAATAATGAAATTAAAATCATGATTTCCACATTTTATGTATACCCACATTAAATTTTACAAGATTATAATGTAAATTTGTTCAAACATTGTGCGTGTTAATTTTGCATTTTAAATCACATTCTGTTTTTGCTTTTTAAAAAAGAATGTAATCAATTATTAATCATTTAGTATCCGCAAGTTTATTTTTAAAAGGTGAGTAGTAGCAGTGAAACAAAATTTGATTTTTAAACGGAATTGAAAATTAAAGACAAAAATAAAAAATTAAAGACAAAAATAAAAATTTAGATACAGAAAAAAATGTAGAAAAAGATAATGAAACAGAAGTGGAACCTGTTCCTTTCACTGCAAAAATGATTCGAGAAGGTCTTCAACTTTCTAATCAGTTGGCAAATTATTTTCTTATAAATGACACTAATCACGAATGTGCTCTTAAATTCCGAGAGCTAAATGGTTGGATGTCTGGATATCTCATTCATAAACAATTAATAAAATCATCATCTCAAAGATTAATTACATTGTCACCAGAAAACAATTAACACAATATGAGAGTGAAGTTTGCAAATGAACCTGTTTACTGGTAAATAGCGATAATAATTAAAACGTGTATAAAAAAATGTATGCATAAAAATACATATTGTTTTGAATAAAATTAAATATTATAGTTAAAAAATAATTTAAAAAGTTTGTCTTGTATCAATTTTTTAAAAATTTGAAATTTCTTATTAGTCATATTTTATTTCCTTATTTTTTTTTTTTGTGCGAATTTTAAAGTAATTTTACATTGGTGCTTTGCTCTTACACGATTGAAAAATCACAGTCTGTATCCCCCCTTTTTCAAGGTAAGTTACGTCTATTTTTGCGCGATTTTGTTTGTGCGTGTTTTCTGAGGAACCTATCCATCGCGTAAAATGAGACTCAGGTGTATATTTATTAATTATCACAAAATTTCGGAACCACTACTATTTGATCAAATATCATGATCATAATTATTTCTGCTTTCAGTTTAATTAAATTACTTAAGTTTATTAACTTGTCTTTTTAAAAATGAAACAAATTAAAAAATCTAAGTGTAAACATGAATATATATATTTTTAATAATTATAATGAAAATATTTTTGTAAAAATAATTACAAATATTTAATATGCTACAAAATTGTGCATTTTTTATTATTAAAAGGAATAAAAGAGGAGGCTCTTAATGTTCATTTTCAAAAAATCAACCAATCATTGTCATCTGGTCTTTTGTTGGTTCATTTAATACTTCTTCCTGTAGATAGTTCTATGGAATACTGAAATCTTCCGATTTTTTTTTGCAACTAATAAATCAATAATTGCATTAATTCATATTTTTAACACAAAATGAATGTAAATAACAGTAAAGAAGGTTGAAAAATGATAAAACTGTAGCACAACACCACCATTACAATACTCCATAAGACATCAATTATATTTATAAATAAGTTTAGAAAAAGAAAGATATAATAAAGTAAGTTTTTTTATTATTATTTTATTTTTGTTTGAACTTGAACAAGAAAACACACACATACAGTAAATGTATATATGTAAATGGGATCTTTTAATTTATTATTAATAAGTACAATTTTATATTTTTAAAATTTTATTTGTATTATAATGTTAATTAGTATTTGCATACTTAATGTAAAAAAAGCATGTTATATGTATTGAAAAACATTATAGATATATAGGATAAATAGTAAATAGTATGTACTATACTATAAGAAAAACATTGACTAGTATCTGCTATACACGATATATGCTAGGGGTTTTGAATAAAATTTAGTGGATAATACAGCTCCATTTTATGTTCAATGCATAGAAAACAAATGGGAGATATAAAAGAAGAAAGAAAAAGTAACAAAAAAAATAAAGATAGAAATAAGAAGAGGGATAAAAAAGAAAGCAAGAGAGAGACCAATGGAGAGAGAAAAAAAAGACTGAGAAACAACATATTTTAAAAATTTTAGTAGAAAAAAACTTTTGATTTATTTTTATCTTTTTAATATTAAAATTTATTCATATTTATTTGTGGATAATCATTAATCAAAAACTGTATACAGGTATTTTTTAATTAATATTTTTCCTCCTCCAAACTATTTATTTTCAGTGGCAATAAAAGAAAAGAAGTTTCATATAAGTGATAAAAAAATTTAATGGTATACACTAAAGTAATAACATTTATGACTGTTAAAAAAAAATGTGTAGAACCGTAATTTTCCGTTGAGATTCGTTAATAAGTGCTTTTAATCATCAATTTGACAGAATGGAAGAGAGAAAAAAAAAACATTAATTAAAATAGAATTCTTTGCGAAATATTTATAGTATTGAATTTCTTGAAGTTCCAGTCAACTAATTTTTCATCTTAAAAGAAACGAGAAATCACAAAAGTCCTAATGATTTCAAAATAAATTGAAAAAAGAAGACATTTTTCTTCTAGGCAAAAATGATAGATTACTACTGACATGGAAAAAAGTGAATAAGCAATAACGAATTAAATGCATTCAGGTCTAAAAAATTCAATTTGGAATCACTACATTAATATAAAGTCAGCGCAAGTGAAGTACATACATATCAAGATGACAGCTTTGTCTGCCTTTCAGCTATATAGACCTCTAGAAAAAGCCTTTTACTTTCTTAAAATTTCTCCACTTCTAAGTTCAATAAATACTGTAGCATGTAGCAAACAATATATATATATATATTCATTTAAAGACATATGGAAAGTCGTGTGTAGCGACAATGCATTCTCCTACTATGCGTACTTGGTTTGAATTTAAAATGTTTTAATTATCTTTAAATCTTTTCTTTTAGATAATTAGTCCAAAATAAACCCGATGTAATCTTTCATTATTAATAAGTATATAGGAATCTAGCTATTCTAAATTAGAAGTTAAAAAAAAATCCCACCCAATCGCTCATCAAATAGATACCATCTTCTTCTCAATTCCTTTAGAAGAAGCTTAAACCTACATCTAACCATGACTTTTTATTTAAATACTATAATTGCATAAACTCTCCATACAGTAGGGCCACTCAGTGCCAACCAGAGTAATCAATGGATGCCAGAAGGCTTGAAGATAAAATCCCCATCTAGTGCCTACTCATTCAATATCCCCAGTCATTGACAAAGGCCACTAGCCAGAAACTAGTCTTGGGGATATTGTATGGATAGGCACTAAATGGGGATTTTATGCACAAGCCTTCTGGCATCCATTGATTACTCTGGTTGACACTGAGTGGCACTACTGTATGGAGAGTTTAGCCTGTTTTAATAACAGTTATGTGCTAGCATAAGAAATAGGGATCATGTGATATTTAGTGGTTTAACTTTTAATATAACCAATAAACATCTCACAGGGGATGAAGATGATTTCTATTTATTATACCAATAAAATATTTAATGTTAAGATAAATATATAAACATTTTTGGGTTGTATTGTGCATTAGTATTCAGTGTAGATAAATTATTCCACCCAGCATATAAAGAATTATGTTTAAAGTTTCTAAATTCTTAATCAAGGTCTTCATATAGTGAACAGAAAAATCCATCAGTCAATTAGATTTCCATCAATTTGATGAAATCATATTCATCTTTGTCAGGGCTAAAGCTGTGATGGGGAACTATTGTGTCTCAAGTAATAATAAGACTGTGCATAAATTGTGATTGTATGTGTCGGTACATAAATTTTAAATTATAATACATTTTTAATGATTATATTAATGAAATTAAGACACACATTATGTAACTTATGCAGCTTGTATTTATAAATGTAACATAAAGAGTGTGCTACTAACTCTAAACAAGCTTTTTTTTTTATTGGTAAAAAAATAAATAAAATAAGCTTGTTTAGAGCTATTAGCATGCTCTTTATATATATATAATGATTAAACATTATAATAAAATAAAATACATAAATCAAAATAAATCACAATTGATGGAGACAAAACTTGTTTTCTCCCACTATCAGATGTTTTACCAGGGCA
This sequence comes from Epiperipatus broadwayi, assembly GCA_028023455.1. NCBI lineage: Eukaryota > Metazoa > Onychophora > Udeonychophora > Euonychophora > Peripatidae > Epiperipatus > Epiperipatus broadwayi. The sequence continues at coordinate 98,266 of JAQFVV010000777.1, read as the reverse complement.
TTAAAAGATTTAATAATGTATATATGTATAATAAGAGCAGTTTTTTCACCCTATTTAAAGCAATCCTATTGTAAGTTTGAGTAATCATTGGAACACTCAATGCTGTAGTGATATAATATCTCCACCCCAAAGACCAGGTTCTGATTTTTTGCCTTTATCAATGAGAACAAGGTGTTAAAGTTGAAACTAATGCATAAAATGCATTTATCTACAGTAGGATAAAGAAGAGCAGCTCTTGGAAGCATATGAATAAGCATTTTAAAAAGATATGAGATTTTTTGTGTAAATTTAATTAAATATGGTTATAACTTTCTATTTTACCACATATACTTTAATCATGTGAATAAATATGTCTGAGTACAATAAAAGACTTTTTTTCAAATATCTTTATTCATATTATTAAAATATATGTAGTAAAATGAGATGAAAAGTTAAAGGCATATTTAAGATATTGCAGATAAAAAAAAACAAAGAATGATGGCTTTTTTTTTTTTTTGTTAAGGAAAAAAAATGCAGGTGACTCATAATCCACTACATGATGTAAATATATTTGTTTAAAGAAATCTTGAGATTGTACCACAGTCAATAACTCTAGTCTTCTCCATTGATTCATAAGAGTCTTTGAAATGCCAAATCCTTTAATTCACAGATCTTTAGAACTTCATCCATGTTGCAATATCTTTGTATATACCACATCTATGGAATTCATACTTTAAACTGTTTCTGAATTTCTGTTGCCTTCCTGTTCAGAGTCTTCTTCAAGATTTTCCTCTTGCAAGTTCTGCATCATCTGCAATTTCTTCCCTTCCATCAGAACACATCTTATTTGTTGATACCAATTGGGTTCTGCTTCCTATGACTGAATTATAGGTCTTGCTTAGTAATCAAGGATTCAGTTGTATAATCTGGCAGTTTGTTGTTAAACTTTGGAATGTTCTCAATAATTATTGCTTGAAAGAGGATGAATAATTTGCAGCTTCAATGTCTTTGTTTAGGTCTAAAACATCATTTGTACTAGTTTTGTCTTTGAATTATTATTTTTTTTGCACATGAATCATTTCATTGTAATTCTGTGTTGATTTGAAAACAATAATAATAATTTTTGAGGCCCCCAATGGGCTAATAACTTCTGATCTGATCATCGGAGAAACCTGATTTTCATGCAGAGAAATAGCTTGAGTTATAATCTATAATGTTCAATTTTAAAATTGAGATTGAATTAAAATTTAAAATAATTTTCCGATCTACACTGATGTTCAAGTAATTTTTTCATGTGTTTGTGTTTAATTTCAGTTAACATTTAAAAATTTTATCTGGACAAAAATGATATAATTTCTAGTCTCTTCAAATGATTAATAAAAGATTAGTATTACCTGTAGAAGATATGATCATAGTTGCAAGTGCAGAAAATTTGGCACTTTAGAGTAAAACCACTAAACATCACATGATCACTATCTCATACTAGCACATAATTGTTATTAAACAATTCAAAACAAAGCAAAACTCTCCATATAGTAGTGCCATCTCATGCTAACAAGAGCAATCAATGGATGCAAGAAGGCTTGTACATAAAATCCCTATCTAGTGCCTACTCATCCAATATCCCCAGACTAGTTTTTGGCTTGTGGCCTTCATCAGTGAGGAGTCTTGGATCTGAGAGCACTGCACCTAGATCTAATGCTATCCTCCAGCACCCACCTTTTAACTCTATTTAACTACAAAACAATGAGAATGAAATTGAAAACACAATTAATATTTTCAATCCAAGCTCAATAGCTTATATGGTCATATGGATCTGAACTCAATTCAGCACCCATACATTTTGGTGTCTTTGGATCTTTAACAACCATAGCCACCACTATCCTATTAGGCAGGATTGGTGTTAAACCACTAAACATCACATGATCACTATCTCATACTAGCACATAATTGTTATTAAACAATTAAAAAAAAAAGCAAAACTCTCCATATAGTAGTGCCATCTTATGCTAACAAGAGCAATCAATGGAATTGAGTTCAGACCCATAGACTATATAAGCTATTGAGCTTGGATTGAAAATATTAATTGTGTTTTCAATTTCATTCTCATTGTTTTGTAGTTAAATAGAGTTAAAAGGTGGGTGCTGGAGGGTTGCATTAGATCCTAAGATCTAGGTGCAGTGCTCTCAGATCCAAGGCTCCTCACTGATGAAGGCCACAAGCCAGAAACTAGTCTGGGGATATTGGATGAGTAGGCACTAGACAGGGATTTTATGCACAAGCCTTCTGGCATCCATTGATTACTCTTGTTAGCACAAGATGACACTACTATATGGAGAGTTTTGCTTTGTTTTGAATTGCACTTTAGAGTAAATTATAAATTTGACTGTGGACAAAATTCAAGCTTCAAAACTAGCCAGTATAATATATTTTAATGGTATTTAAAAAGAAAGCTGTGTTATTGGAAAATATAGCTAATTAAACCTCTTAGCTAAGTTGATCACTGAAATCTTTTTACTATCTACCTATATATATTGAAATGCTAATTGGTCATTTTTCATGAATAAGAAAGGGTGTTTTATTGTAAAGGGGTATTTATAAATCGATTAAAATATATATATTTTTTTGATTTGCAGGATAATCATACTGAATTTTCTAATAAAATAAATCATAAAAATGTATGATTAAATCAAGTATTTCCTGATTATCGTTATCCTCTAGGCTGGAATTAGTTAAGATAATATTTGAAATAAATCACCTCAACTTAGGAATAGCTTATATTTGGACGACAACATTAAAAGTACATTAATGAGCTATTTTAACAATGAGGCGGGATATGATTAAGAACTATATCTCAAGCTGATTATGAAAGATCAGTTTATAATTCTTTTTTATATTGAATAAGTTACTTCTAGGCAGTTAATTTAAAATATTATATAAGACTTATTACCATAAAATTAACTTCGAAACAAAACTGGTGAGGTTCTAATAATATATTTAAAAACAACAGCAATAACAAAAAACCCTGTTAAGATTCGATTTTTGTCTCCTCATTTGCTTCCTCATAATATCATTATGCTAATAATACCTAATTCTATAAATATACTTTTACCCCTTTTTCTGTATTAATTGTAATAAATAAATAAATAAATGTCTAATCATTTAAACAGAAAAGGCTTTCATTGGTTTAAATCTCGTTATTCTAGCTAAGCGTTTTCTATATTTCCATTATCACAAACATAGCTTTATGATTTAATTTAGCAAACATTTAATATTATCAGTATTTGTATATTGTTTGTCAGATTTTCTGGTATTAAATTTATTGGTTTTTTTATTTTATTTAAATCTATGTAGATGTTGTTTAGACCATTTTTTAGATAGAGGAATGATAGCTTTCTTTTTGTTTAATGCATACTTGTTTTTGGCTGTAGTCCATGTCTCTTTAAACTTTCCTTTTCTGTCATCTCTCTCAGTGCATACAATATCTGCTTTAGAGAGATTGAATTTATGGCTGACTGCAGCTCATGTTCTAAAAATATTGAGGAGTATTCACTACTTCTTTTTGCCCTGTTACATAAATAGGTGAGTTGAATTAGTCTTGTAGACAGGTTCGCTCTTGTTTCCCCACTAATATGCATTTAAGCAATTAGTATTTTTGCATGTATTTTATATACTATTGGTGTGCAGCCTCTTAACAATAAATTTAATTTATGCAAATCCAACAAACAATATACAAATACGGATAATATTAAATGTTAGCCTAAATTAAATCATAAAGCTATGATTGTCTATGATACTGGAAGGGCGACAGCGTTTAGTTAGAATAAAGAGATTTAAACCAATGAAAACCTTTTCTGTTTAAATGTTTAAACATTTATTTATTTATTACTATTATATATAAGCAAATAAAAAATATGAAATGACAAAATATTACAAATAAGAAATAAAAAAGTACACAATGAATAAAATGTCTAAGATTAAACAATCCACATAATAAAAATATTTACAGTTTATTTTACATATTTTTATAAAGATCTTAATTAATTATTAAATAGAATGCCTTACTAGTATTTTTTCATAAACAGATCAATTACAGATAATTTTTTTTTTTATATATTTTACTTTTGGGTGTCTTGACTTATATGATTTTTTTTTTGTTCCTGCTTGATTTTCCCTTGGATGATGATTTGTTGGGGAATAGGTTTCTGGTGAGTTGTTTGGGAATAATTTTTGCAAATAAGCATTACAGATATTTAGTTCATTGGTGAATATTCAGCAACAGACTAGGGATAAGAATATTTAACTGGTCAGAGCAATATTTTCATCCACTTAGCACATAAGTAGTCAGCAACGAACAGATGTACTATTAGACCTTCAGTCTACCTTGGAGAATATCTTATAACTGCATTTTATGGCTTTCAAAGTTTTAGATAAATAGAAATTTGGCTTATTAAAGTGTTTTTCTGAAGGTTTGTGATGACAGTGTTCTAGTTATATTTTTATATTGGACTATTTCCATAATCTAATATGTGTGTTGAATGTCTTTAGAACAATTTAATTTTATTTAAATATTTCAAATACATTCAACTGTTAGTAATATCACAGCAAACAGGTTAGTATATGCACAATGTTTCGAGAGATATTGTTCTCTCCTCTTCTTCCGCTGTAGCTGGCCTGACCAGTGACAGTACTAGTATGGGATTCAAACCTGGGTTCTTAGATTTTTGATTATCGAGTTTTAAAGTAATGATCTAACCAACTGAGCCATCCTATCAAAGACCCAGGTTAGAATCCTATGCTAGTACTGTCACTGGTCAGGCCAGCAACACCTGAAGAAGAGGGGAGAACAATACCTCTTAAAACTTTGTTCATATACTAACCTGTTTACTGTGATATTACTAACTTGTTTGCAGTGAAATTACTAACAGATGAATGTATTTGGAATATTTAAATAAAATTAAATTGTTCTAAAGACATTCAACACACATATTAGATGATGGAAATGGACCAATATAAAAATATAAATTGGCTTACTAAAGTTTGGTATCAGCTAATAATTGGTTACCACTGTCTTCATACTGATGATGTTTCCAGGTTTAATTATGCAGTGGATGATCAGTTTCTTCTCAGAAGAGAATTGATGCATCACTGTTTTGCAATAAAAATAATTATTTTACTTTTAATTTTTAATTTTTATTCTAGGAGTTGAATTTAGATTTTCAATCTTTTTTGAAATTATCTTCAGTGCACTTATTACTTTTTGTTCTCTATTTCAAATTTACTAATTTCTCTTATGTATACTTTGAATATTTTTAATATTTAGATGGATTTTCTGGTATATGGGTGTGATAAATGGCAATAAACATAGAAACATAATTAAAGAATAAAATCAATATTTATTACAAAGACTAAATATATTTCCTTTATTTACAATTTGACAACAACAACAAAAAAATGTATATAACTTTTTACTGTCATTTATAATAAAATGAATTTAATTTGTTTTACATCAATCAATACATAAATTAGACATAATCATCATCATCTACCATTATCACTTCACTGCAGGATGAAGGTCTCTTCAAGTTCAATCCATCTTCTCCAATATTTAGCTTCTTTTTTGACATCACACCTGCACACTTTCTTATTTCAACCATCCATCTGACATGTGGTCTGGGTCTTTTACAATCTCTTGAAATCCAGTTTAAGATTATTAATTCTTCTCTATTGTCATCTCTTCTAACAATATGTCCAGCCCAATTCCACTTGTCTTTTAATTTTTTCAATGAGATCAGTAACACCTGTTTGTTCTCTTACCCATATATTGTGTTTTCAATCTCTTCTTGTTATTCCTAACATGCATCTATCCATACTTTTTTTAGTAATATGAAATCTCTGTATTGCTCTTCTATTAAGTGTCCAAGTCTCAGACCCATAAGTAAGAACTGCAAGTCTCAGACCCAAAACCTTCTTTTTCAAGCATATAGGTATATTTCCTTTTAGTACTAAGTTATTTCTACCAAAAGCACTCCAAACAAGCTTAATTCTATGATTAATTTCATCCATTATGTTTCCATCTGTATTAGAAATCTGACCAAGGTATTTGTAGCTGTTAACTTCTTCTAACTCATCATAATCAATCTTTATTTTCATATTTTGAGAAAATCCATTGAACCTTACTTTAATCTTTATAACATTTGTGTTTAGTCCTACTTTCCTACTTTCATCTGATAACTCTGGTAACATTTCCTGCAGTTCTAAAGCATTATTCACAAAAACTATATCATCTGAAAAATCTAAATGACTCCTTTAGCTTCCCATTTTAATCCACAAATTACTTCTTATAGCACTGCTATATAAAGTTTTGGAGATATGGAGTCACTCTGTCTTACACTCTTCTCAATGTTGATTTTTCTAGTATCATTATGTAATCTAATTGTTGCTGTTGTATTTTTATAAATATTCTTCAAAATATGACAATATCCTGGATCTCTACCTTGATGACCCAATGCTTTAATCACTGAAGAAAAGTTTATACAATCAAATGTCTTTTCATAATCTACAAATCCAAAACATAATGTCAACTCATATTCATTTGTCCTTTCTGTAACTTCTCTCAATACCTGGATATGATCTACTGTACTAAAACCACTTTTAAATCCAGTTTGTTCTCTTGGTTGGTAGAAATCCAATGTTCTCTGTAGTCGAGTTGTAATTATCTCGATAAAAATATAAAACTGATAAAAGGCTGATAGGTGTATAATTTCTAATATCTTCTTTATCACCTTTTTAAAATATTAATATTAATACTGCATTTTTCCAATCATCTGGTACATCTTTATCATTTAGACATGGTATATAACTTTGCTAAAAAAAATTCGATTTCTTCACCTGCTTCTTTTAATATATCAATTATAATTCCATCATTACCTGACACTTTTCTTTCTTCATAAATTTAATTGCATATCTCACTTCTTCATTTAAAATTCTGAGCAATTTGGAAGATATAATAGATATAGGAGGTACTTATTCTTTATTACTACATAATTCTTGATAGGAGTCTTCTACCCATTTCATGATATATATGTATAATATAACATGTCTGTGGTATTTTCAAATTGTACTCATAAATAAATAAAGAAAAACTTCCTACAGCCTGAATTTAATAATCAATAATGCATACTCAGGGTATTGAGCACATTTGAATGGAATAACATCTTGTAGCTGGTAATATAATAAAGTATATATTGAAAATCAGTGCATAATTTCTTAGTATGTAATTAAAAATTTAAATGGTAGATAATATAATAAACATGTTATATTAGTCTTAGTTAACCAGAAGTTTATGGAGTAGAGGAGTACAAACTCAATATGTTACTCATCACATAACAATTTGAAAATGTATAATAAGAGTAGTGGAATATAATCATGCAAAGGTATTTTATAACACATAATTGAGAATACACAAATATTTATGGGCAATGATGATGAGAGAACAAGCCTATGCTAAAGTGAGCAGAGTAATACTGGCTCTATGCTACACATATGCATGTTTCCCATTAGTATCTACCACTAACATAAGGAAAGGTCTAATAAATAATATCTAAGCAAAATGAGAAATGATCAAGTTAATTGCCACAATAAATATATGATTAAAAGCAGATATACTAATAATGAAAAGAAAGACATTGGGATAATAATTAAATATCAAACTTAAACCATATCTACTCATATTTATAAAGCACATAACAAAATATAATTAAAAGACTAATACAAATGATTGTATGACTTATCAATAAATTTGTATGCAGATAAATAATAAATTGTACACTGATTCAAAGCAAAATATATGATATTATATTAAAATAGCAACTATACCCTTACAGAATTACAATAAAAAAAATTTAGTTACTGGATTGTACTTATATTTATTTTCTATGTGAAATAAACTGGTCACACTATATATATACATTGAAACAGACATGTTGTTTCATATATCCTAAAGTTGCCCCTTATCCCCCTTCCCATTTTAAAATGGTTTGATTTAAAAAAAAAAGAAAGCTGACCCAGTTATAAAAACAAAATGTGTAAATTTAAGTTCTCTAAAAAAAGAAGAAGAGAAAAATCAATATTTAAAATATATAATTAGAAATCAAATGGCACATTTAATTAACAAATTTTTATCATTAAAAGTCTATGGTATCAAATGTTACCAATATAATGTTTTTTTGTTAGAGCTGAATGTTTACGAATTACAATATAGATATGCTGTAATTAGTTCATTAAAAAAAGATAGCATCACTTTCTTGTCTTAGGCAAAAAAAATCAACATGTTTTTGAAAAAACATGGTGGTCAGCATGGGTGGGATAAAAAAGATGATAAAAAATCATGGGAAGTTGGAATATATAAAGCAAGCAATCGATCAATACCAGGAGTTGCTGTTGATTGATTGTAACACTTGTTTTGCAATAAATAGTAGTTTGGTCTATAGTGAAGATTTTAAATAATTGAAACAATTAAGTTTGGAGCGACCATGACCAGTAATTAAAGAAGTGTGCAGTTAAAGGAAAACCTGAGGTTACCATAAACTAATATGAAGAAACAGCTTATTTACATGGTAAATGCTAAAATGTCTGGCTAGTAGGAATAACTCACTCTTCTTCCCACACTATGAAGAAGTCATGAAGATGAAACATGCCTAAGTGATCACCAAAAGAAAATATATACCATTCAGCTATAAAACAAATCATTTTTAATGTGAATATTTACTAGTGGCAAATCGCCATCAGATAAATTTAAAGGTAAGAAAACTCTAGATAACATTTGAAATATTTAAAGGTACTTATGAAAATGCTGTAAGAAAAGCATTTCAGAAAGATAAAATGAATGAAGTTATTTAAAATTGATTAATTCAACAAAATGATAAAATGTTATGTTCCAAAATAATTTTTTATGGGATAATATAATTGCCATTATTGTTATTAAAGTTAACAGGAAAAAGCAGTAAATTGAAATACATCAACAGAAATGATGAAACGCAATAATGAATTCACTGATTTTTTTTAAATGATAAAACTTATAACATTGATTCAAAGTTAAGCTTTATAATAAAAAGTATAAGAAATATATGTCAAATTGTTAAAGTTCTACTTGCTAAATGTAGAAATTATAATGTAAGAATTTAATTTAAAATAGACATATCGCGATTTGTGTAAATGCATTATGTTTAACCAAGAAAGTCTATTTTATGTGCATAAATTAAATGTGTGTCTATATATATGAATTAAATATGCATCTGCATACAGGAATTAAATATGCATCTATATACATGAATTACATATGCGTCTACATACAAGAATTAAATATGCATCTATGTACATAAACTAAATGTGTCTATATATATATGAGTTAAATATGATTATATATACAGGAATTAAATATGCATGTATGCACATGAGTTAAATATGAGTCATATACATGGGTTAAATATGCATATACATACAGGAATTAAATATGTATTTATATACTTGAATTAAATATGTGAATATATTTGAATATAATTATTGGCTGCTCAATGATTAAATAAAAAGGATTAATCCAAATATAAATCAAATTCACCTAAGAGTATATTGCAATAGGGAATTAATAGACATGTCTATGAATATGCATACACAAAAAGAATATAAATTCACAGAAGGAGAATTTAAACTTGAGAAATGATGAGAAATATCTGTGATGTACACATGGATATCTAAATAAATTCCTACTATATGAATGCTGGAAGAACATGATTATGAAGTATAAATGATGGATACTGTGTGATCATCAATGATGGGACCAATCATCAAAGAACTGCAATGAACTATTAGAAGGAGGGTTATCCCTAATATTGTTATTTAAATAAATTATAGTTATATAAAATATCTAATCAGTTTCATTTCATGCCATCCATTTTTTAGTGTACTTGTTCACAGGAATCTCATGTTTCCTGAGCTATGTTTGGTATAACCTGCTGGGTGAATAAGCTTGTAGTAAACTGGAACTCTAGTGGCCACATTTGGGAAACCAAACAGATAAATTTCTAGATATTTTCAGCCTCTTTCATGCTACACCCTCTGATGAGCAGGAAATATTGTTGTAGGGGGCAATGTCAGGATTGGGTAACACCAATCATCTCTTCCTTCCTGAAATATGTTTATCAGGAAATAACTCAACCATCAGAGGGGATCAAAATCCAGTCTGGTTGTTTGTCACCCTAAATATGAGTCTTCCCATAGGCATAAAAAACTAGAAGGATTGTCAAGCATTGGTGGTCAAGAAGTCAGTGATGGCTGCTTTACAAGCAGTTGGCCTGGGTTAGTGGGTTCACTTCCCAGCTGATGCTATGATGCATGAGAAAAAAAAAACTAGAAGGATAAAAAAAACAAAGAAAAATAAATGAAGAAATATGGAAGGCAGAAGCAAATTATGATTCTGTAAGTTGTGAACAGTGCACAGTGTAAGGATGTGAAATAAAATGAATAAGGAGAAATTGAAAGAGCTAAATAAAATAAATGGTATACATGGAATAAAATAGGCATAATAGAAAAGTTGGAGCTAAATCATGGTGTGGAGGAAGAAGAAAGCTTACTAAAGTTAGATAAATAAAAGAAATCAATAATAAAATTATCAAAGAATCATTATCAAAAGAAAAAAGTAAATTGTAAGTTAATAAAATATAAATGATAACTAAAGCAAGGACAAAAATGATAAACACAAGCTGAGGAGAACCTTCATAGCAAAGAACAAAAGCAAAAAAGAAGTGACCTTAAAGAAGATGATCAGCAACAAATAGAATGAACCCAGAAAATAGAGTATGCTTCCATGCTAATCCAGCTACTAGAAATGTTTAAAGCTTAGAATAAAAAGAGAGACCAGCAAAGAGAAGACAAGAAAAAGCAAAATCAAGATGATAATAAATAAATAAAAATAAATAAAAAGAGAGACCAACAATGAGATGACAAGAAGAAGCAAAGAGAAGAAGATAACATAGAGACAAACAAAGAGAAAATGATAATAGATGCTAATCAAAGTCAAAATGAAAAGATAAAAAAACAGATTGAAGAAGTAAACCAAAGAATAGAGAAACAAATTATAGTAGCAATTGAAAGTCAAAATGAAAAAAATAATCAAATAATTAATACTGCCCAAATATTGAGAGTTAAAAAAGAGGTCATGGAAGAAATCAAAGGGTCTCTGAATGAACAAAAGGTTCAAATTTGTGAAGGCATAGATATAAAGATGAAAAGAATCCAGAAATCTATACCAGAGCAAGTGGATACCTTGACCATCCGAATAAAAAAACTGCAACTAAAAAGCGGCTGTATACTGACAGAGCAACACATGCCTGATAAGGAGCAAGAAAATAAAAAAAACAGAAACCGTCCCAAAAAACAAAATTTAGAAGAAAACGTCCACAAAATTATTCAAGTAGTGCCAATAGCCAACTACATACCAGGGATTGTAAACCAATCCCTTAAAATATGGATCTTTACAGGGGGGTCTAATGAAGAACCCATTGGGTACCTGAAAAGCTTAGAGAGATACTTCATCATTAATGCCATGACTGAAGAGACAAAACTGGCAATAGCTTGTAGTCATTTACAGGATGAAGATCAAGCATGGCTGGAATCACTATTTAGTCAGTCCAACAATTTCAATGATTTTAAAAAGGCACCCATAAACTGTTATTGGAGAGACAATTGTCAGGAGGGCATCAAATGTAAGGTGTCACAAGAGAAATGCCCACCTGGTGAACCCTTTCCCCCCTTCTTTTGAAAACAAGTAGTCAAGTAAAGGGCCTTGACAGCAGATCCACTAACAGAACTCAAAATCATCCAATAGTATGACACAGTTTTCCCAGCTATATTGAGAAGATGCGGATTGTGATGGATTGTCGATCCATTGAGCAGGTGGTTGAGTTGTTAGTGGCATATGACAATTACGGTACTTTGAAAACAAACAAAGGAGGCCCAAGCTGCCAAGTAAAGCCCCATATAGGAGGAATTCTGGGCCAAAAATAAGTGTTATTGGGTATAAAAAGAAGATACTTCCATGACACTACAGTAACCATGAATGCACTACCATAATATTATAACAGAATAAATGAATTACTACCATGGAAAAGGAAGAGGAGAAATTAAACAGGCAGCATTTATAGTCTACTAGACCTGAATAGTTAAAGGTCTAAGAGCAACACTGACTCCAAAGAAATAGAAGGAGAGGGGCAAGCCACCATAATCATGTCATGCCTGATAATGCCCAAAAATGGGACAAGAGACTAATCATAAAGAACTAAATTATAAAAGATTAAAAAAGGGAAGGGCCTCAATAAATGATTCCTCACCTAAGGGTCCTTGAAATAAGCTGAGGAATCAAAGAAAACAAATATAAAACAATGGCTAATATGATTTGTAATTGGGAAGAGAAGGTGCTCCAATATAATGTGCAACAATGCCTCAAAATTAAGATAATGCTAGAAGGCATTATTGTCAAAATCTTGTTGTATTTAGGGAGTCAAGTGTCAGTGATTTCTGAAGAGTTGTATGGCCAAATGAAATTTGTTAAACCCTGACATTAAAACCCTAAACCTTCAGTTGGAATCCAAACAAATATAGATTCAAATGTGGATGGGAAAAACCCAGATCAATCACACCTTTTTAATAATGAAGGAAGTAATATTATGAAGCTCTGGTAGGAGCAGATGTTATGTACGAAATTCGGTGCACATTCAACTTCAAGAAGTTTCAAGTCAGGTGCGGAGAAGAAGTCATACCCTTTATCCTTCAAGAAACACAGGTTGGGTCCAGAGGAGCCTGCCATGGCAAGTAATTAAATTAAAGATTCAAGAGACTACATTAATAAAATCAAGGCAGTAGCAGATAGAGCAACTACTTGAAAAAAACAAGACATTTTCTTAGAAGTTACAGGGATTATTCATGGGTATGAACATTAGATAAAGGTGACAAATGAGCAACTGTATCAATCCCAGTTATATCACATGCCCCATCAATATAAACCAGAAGTGTAAAAGCAATTGTTAAAAATAATGGGGTGGGGAATCATTTCCAAGTGTTTGTCTCCATTTAATAATCTACTGGTAGTCATGAAAAAGAAGGATGTACTATTCCTTTATGCTTCAATGCCCATAAACTGAATAGAATAATGGTGCCAGATCATAATGTACCACCTTCAAATTATGAGCTACTAATTGAGTAATCTCATTCATGAGACACACAAAATTATTGATATAAAAATTAGTTTATAATATGTGATCAAAAATTTATATTAATTTATCTCTATCTAATCATTAAGGATGGGCAATCTTTTCAACTGACATGAATTTCAAGTTTCTTCTTTTATATGAGAGCCATAATTTTTTTGTGAATTAAAAATAAAATAATTATCATTATTATTGACTATTCCACATTTAATGTCAATTTTTCTAATTCATCTTGAATCTATCTTCATGTCATATATTCTCAAACTTTTTTTATGTCCTAGAGAGATTAATTCTACTGCAGTTCGGATCCAGTCTTTTATAAACTTTTCTTCAGAAAATCATTTCAAATTTTTTACTTTTTTAAAAAAATAACTATGCTTCTCATAGAATGTTTTGGTCCATTTCTTCCCAAATGCATGGTTTTCTCTGTCAATCTTACTCCATGTAGTCATACTAATAAAAAAAAAGAAAAAGAAAAATAATAATAAAATAAAGTAAAATTTGAGTTTTATTTTTATTAGTTATACAATCATCTGTGAAAATCACTATAAAAACAAACAAAATGCTCTCAGCATTATAGTATCCATAGTCAGATAGATTTCACAATATAATTTGTTGAATTATTGAATCTCTAATAGAATAAACTAGAAAACTATTATAAAGGTTGGAGAGAGAGAGGGAGAGAGAGAGATGGAGAGAGAGAGAGAGAGGGAGAGAGAGAGGGAGAGAGATGGAGAGGGAGAGATGTAGTTGAGAAAATAAATATTTTATTTTACTTAATTCTTTAATTCAATATTTGCATTATGTGCATGTTTAAATAGAAGTTTTATACAGGTCAATTTTATATATGTTTATGAAAATGTCTGGAGCCTGGATTGAGAACTGTCAAAGGCCAGATGTCCTACAGGCTGAAGATCCCACCCCCTGTTTTAAGATGATTATATAGTCACTAAAGAATTGCATTTGACTGAAAGAGATTGAGATTTTTAATTCATGAAAGTTTAAATAAACTCCAATAAACAGGCAAGGGTGTGTACATTTGAAATTATAATAACCATAAATGATAACAATAATAATATTTAAATTAAGTAGAAGTACTCTGATTATGTTGTAATCACTATCAATCCAAGTCATGTAGACAAAACAAAACAAAAAAAAAAGCAGATATTAAATACTTTTCCAAAAACTGTATATATTGATAATAGCAGATTGTCTATTTATTCTACTAATTTCTCTTTTTATGACATCTTTCTTCATATAATATTCTTGTGTGGTTTGTATTCAAGGCAAATTTAAAACTGCAATATTTTTCATGATGAAAGAAAATTGAGGCAATATCAGATTGATTATTTCCAAAAGTACATATTGATTCCTCAATGTATAATTTTTTGTATCCACATATACTTTGATATATAATTTTTTTTTTGCATTTTAGGAATAGTATCTTAGAATTATTAAGGAATTAGTTTACATTTGGATGAACATAAAATAAAACATTGTATTTATCACTAAATATATACTTTAAAAAATTGGATTGAATATTATTCAAAAATGCCATGGATATTTATTTTTTATCTTTACTTATACTAATGTTACTTATTATTAAACTTATTTAATATATATAGAAATAATTTTTCTTCTACTATATCCTATATTTATAAATTCTTGAATAAATAGTTCAATATTTGGAATTTTAACACTTTTATAACTACATAACTTTTTATTACAATATAAAAAGATTTAAAGCCAGCCATTTTATATATCATTGGTGCATGTAATTTTTTTCCTCTGCAAAATTTATATTATTATTATTATTATTATTATTATTATTATTATTATTATTATTATTATTATTATTATTATTATTATTATTATTATTATTATTATTATTATTATTATTATTATTATTATTATTATTATTATTATTATTATTATTATTATTATTATTATTATTATTATTATTATTATTATTATTATTATTATTATTATTATTATTATTATTATTATTATTTATAAATATTTTATTATTATTATTATTATTATTATTATTATTATTATTATTATTATTATTATTATTATTATTATTATTATTATTATTATTATTATTATTATTATTATTATTATTATTATTATTATTATTATGTTTCAAAGCAAAACTTTATTGAGTCTAAAAAGTTACAGAGTCACATCTAGTAATATATTGATTTTTTACAAATGAAAAACAAATTACAACTTTCAGTATATAAGTCTTTATCTTTTCTGCATACTTTTTTTTCTTCTTGTTTTTAAATTTGTCTTCTATTTAGTTCAGTTTATGCTTGCATTTTTTTTAATGTTGGAAAAAATGCTGATGTTGAAAATGTCATCATCTATCTTATTGGCCTTTATATTTCATAGACTGGATCTTTGTTTCAAGTGTGACCATGTGGCTGCAAATACATCTGGTTGAGCTAGGATGCTGTCTCTTTTTCTTAACAGTTCTAGTTTTATTGAATATGTTGCTGGATGGCGTCTAGGGTTATTGGCAAGTGCAAAAGTGCATCTGGTACACCAGTAGGCATAAAGGCTGTATGTTGCTGCACGAATAGCAGGGTTGTTGCCTTTTTTAAATGTATTTATTATTTCATCAATTGAAATGATAGCCTTTCTGTATGTGGTAAACATTGTGCGACGTATTGTTTCTAGGGCACTGCAGGAATGAAGAAAATGATCTTGTGTCTCTTCTTCTCTATGACATAGCCCACACATGGGGTCTATATTTGTATAGAATCTACGAAATCTAAGGAAATGGGTTGTGGGTAGAGCATTGAGATTAAGCTTAAGTAGAAAATCAAATAATTTTGGTTCTAATGACCATTTTCTGAATTGTTGCAGTAGTTGCCTGTTGTCTATTCCAAGAACTGATGGATGTAGATTAGGTGTCTGGTTTGGATATAGTATATTATAAATATCCCAGTATGTATACTTGTTGTCATTATTGAGTGATATTTTGTTGTATATTGGCTTTAGTTCTTCAATCAGTGTGGATAGATATCCATATGAAGGGGGTGGTCTGTCTGTGGGTATTATACTGATTACACACTCCAGGTCTGGAAATCTTTTTATGGTTGCTGTTATTAGATTTACTGATTTCTGTGTGTAAAAAACATTGATTGTATGGAGTCCAAGTCCATTGCTATGTGGTGGTCTGCTCAGATTTTTTAAAGAGATTGCCACTGTCTTTCTCTTCCATATTAGTTTGTTACAGATTGACGAGATTTTAGATATGAATGTTTTTGCAAATTTGATTATAGGTGTGTAGTATGTAATTTTTGTAATTATAAGTTGATTAAATAGTGCTACCTTTGCGTATATTGACAGGTATGACTTTTCAAGTGAGGCTGTGATTTTTTCAGCATCTTTTTTTAATTTATTTTGAATTTTTTGCCTCATTCCATTGGTTCCAAGGTAGAATGGGAAACCAAGGAAAGCAGATGGTTTACCATTAAACATCTCTGTACAGTGCTTGCCTGTGTATATTGACCATGCAGCAGTTTTATTTGTGTTAATTTTTAAATTAAAATTTGAGGTATAATTCTTGATTATCTCTTGTAATATGGGGAGGTTCTTTTTAGAGGGGAGGAAAATGGTTACATCGTCCATATAGGCTATGCATGATATATTTAAAGCAGTGTTTGGAATTTGAATGCCTTTTATTTTTTTCTGTATCTCTATTAATAGAGGATTTATATATATTGTAAAGAGCAAGGCACTCAGGGGGGATCCTTGTGGGATGGATTGACTCGGTCTGAAGGCTGGTGATTTTTTCCCATTCAATGTGATGTGAATTTCATGGCTGAGTAGCAGATTGGCTATTATATATAGTAGGGATGGAGGTGTTGTTGTTTTTTTCAGCACGTCTAATAATTTGGCTATAGGCACTGAGTCAAAAGCTGCCTCAATGTCTAGTTGAACTATAATTGGTGCATATTTCTTTCTTTTTTTTTACTACTTCGATAATTGTTTTGTACATTAAGGCACCCTGGCCAATGGATGATCCTTTTTTGGCATATTGTGCTGATGATAACACAGGGAGTATGTGTTGTTCTATTTTTTCCTTTATCACTCTTTCAAGAATTTTTATTCCTAAAGGTCCCATTGAAATTGGTCTTAGATTAGATAAAGATGATATTGCTGTTGGTTTTTTGTTAAATGGAACCATTGCAATTGGGTATAGACTTTGTATGTTGTAAATTTTTTGGGATATGTAATTGGCTAGATCGCACAGGTATTTTGCTGTGAAGTGACTAAGATGTTTGAACACAAATTTGGGAATTCCTTGTGGTCCTGGGTGACATGTGTTTGTTATTGTTGCAAGTTGAAATACAATGTCAGTTGTTGTTATTGGTGTGTCTGTTTCAGGGTCTCCAAATATGTCTTCATTTGGTATGTACACTCTCTGTTTTTGCAGTTTTTTTTTTAAAGTGTTGATATATTGGGTTTATCATGTTATGTCCAGCTGTTATAGAGCCATCTATTTCAAGTGCCATAGGCACTCTGACTGTGGATGGGTATCCCAATGCCCACCGTATGTATGCTCTGGTCCAAGTATGTTGTTGTGTAAGGCATATTTTTTTCTTTTTTATTGCTACATATTGCTTTAGTGTATTGCATGTATTGTTGTACATTTCTGTAAGTTTTTTAATTTGTGTTTGATTATCTGTAGTTGGTCTGGAAATGGTTATTCTTTTATGTAGTTCATCTGCCAATGCTAATAATCTGGTGGGGGGTGTTGAGTTGCAGGTAATATGATTGATGTTGAAAGAAAGTATATTGGTGAATGCTATATACTTTTGTACTGGATCGAGTGACATGTTTTGAAGTTTTTGGAGCATTATATATGTTTCTGAGTATAAGAATTCAGTTGTTTGTGCTGGAAGAAGTATTCTCATAGTCTTTTGGAGGGCTATTGTTGTATTCTGTATTTTTGTTAGGTCGAGGGTGATGAACTGAGCAGCATGATCTGAGATTATAGATGGACAGAGTTCAAGATTAAAATAATGATGTAACATTGGTGAGTAGAAACACAAATCAATAAGTGACTTATATCTATTGTTATTAAAAGATATTGAGTTTGATGGGAGAAAACCCTCAGCACTCATAAGTGGGATTGTTATTTGATGGATCCATTTGGTGACAAAAGTTTGGTAGGTCATGTTGAAATCTCCCAGGAGTATTATGGGATTTGGTGTTGCTGTAAGCATTGAATTTATTGTTGCTATTATTCTGGAGATGATGACAGGGCCTGGTGGTATATATACAAATACTAGGTTAAGTGTGATATTTTTATGATGGAGTGTTAATATGATAAGATTAGAGTCAATATATATAATTTTAAAAGAATCGAAAGGGCAGTTGTGGGATATAATTATGCCTGTGCCACCTGATGGTGATGATGATTGCCTTGAGCAGGCACAAAAACCTTGGCTGACTAAATATTTTTGTGGATCAATTTGAGAGCTGCTGTATATTTTTGTTTCCAAAAGCCCCAGTATGTGTGGTTGTGTTGTATGTAACCATTTTTTGAGATCAAAAAGTTTTTTGGTGGCATTTAAGCCTCTAATGTTGAGAGATCCAATTTTTATCTTCATGTTTTTAATAATTTTTTAACAGGGTATTGATTTTTATTTATTTTTAATACTAAATTTTTGTTTATATTGCAGTAGATGGATGCTGATACATATTTAAGACATTGTTGGGTTTATTATCAGATTTTCTTTCATTTAATATTGCTTCAGACTCTATACAGGCAATTTGTGATGAAACCGAACAGGTATCCATTTGTTGTTGGCTTACATCCATTTCTATTTCATCACTTTCTAAATTGTATATGTCTGATGAGTTGTGCTTTTGGTCTGTTTTTTTTTTTGCCTTTTTGGATTCATGGTTTTTAGGTGGTCTACCTGGCTTTCTTTTTCCCTCTGGTGTATTCTCTTGAATAGGTGGAAGAGGGGCTTCTATTGCATCCATTATGTTTGATGCAGTTTTGTTTATAATTGTAGTTTTTTTTATTATTGGTATCTTTATATTATCTGGATTTATATTTTCATTATATAGCTGTGTGTGTATACTTTCTGTTTGTTGATTTTTACTTGGTACCCCTTTTGTTTTATTGAGATGCTGATCCTGTGATGTAATTGCTGTATTTTGTGTTGTGGTTTCTTGCGAGTTATTTTCGTTTGACTCTTGGATTTCTGTGTTAGTTTTTGTGTTATTATTTTTTTGGTTGGTCTTTGGGATAGGCAATTCTGCTCCATTATCATTTTTGTTTGTGGGTGTTTGAACCTGTTTTTTTCCGGTTTCTATTATTGGGTTGCCAATGGATGTAGTGTTATTATAAATTTTATTTTCATCATCACTGGGTTGTTCTGGGGAGAGGATTTTAGTTTGTTCACAGTGATTGCTTTTTGTGTTATCGCACTGAGTTGCTAGGTGTCCTCTCTGTCCACAGCCAAAACAATGTGGCTTTAGACCTCTTATGTGAAGAGAGAGTGTCGCTTCTTGATCTGTAATCTGTGTTGGAATCGTTGAGGCGTCTACGTTTTTATGTAGTTTTATTTTAAATTCAAAACGATTACTACATATCGGTATAGGTGTGTCTTTTAAATATATAGGCTGTAGGGCAATTACTTTTCCAAACGGGTTTATCATTTTTTGAAAATCTTGTACGTTGTATTTAAGATAAGTATTTTTAAGCACTCCAGTAATTATATTTTTCCGGTTTTCATCTATAATTACGAGTGCGTAATTATCAAGTGCTAAAATAGTGGATTGAAAACGTTCTTTTTGCTGCTGAGTATAAAAATCAATGGTTATATATCGAGAATTTGGATGGTCTGCGATACAAGAGATTGTTTCCCATAGTGCATTTTGCATGATTGCTTCATATAATAAAGCTTTTGGGAAACGATATAATGAGCATTGATTATCGGTTACTGCGAGTACTAACGATGTTGGTGAAAAAAACCTGCGAAAAGTTTCAAATAACGTACGAGGCACCGTATTACTGAAACGGTCCGTCACATTTTCAAGCGTTTCTTTTGTCCAGATTGCGGCTGGGGGTTGATTTTCCTCTCGAGTGTTTAGATCAAGATTTTTTATATCATTTGTGTTTGTTCTACGGAAGCGCGGTATTTGGGTTGGTGCTGTAGTATTGCTATTACTTTTAAGTACTTTTGCATACGAAATAGGCGATTTTGAAACTAACGATGTTGTTAATTTCGTATTGGTGCTTAATTCGCTCACGCTTGACTGGGCAGTAGCCATGATTTATTCTGACTCAAGTCAGTATTTTTTTTTTTAAAAAAAGATATTAAAACACACCGATATTTTTCAAAAAACACTATTAATCTATTATATGATTCGATTTTTCCTGTATTATGTTTGTTTTGCGAATAACAAGTTGGAACAAAAGTAAAAAATAAATACTTACATCGGAGAACTTAAGGATTGCTTCTTACCTCAGTAGAGATTTGCTGCGGGATCTGATTTTATTATTATTATTATTATTATTATTATTATTATTATTATTATTATTATTATTATCATCATTTACCTTTATTATGATTTTAAGTCTATATATTGAAATGAGACTATGATTTTTCTCTTCTTTTAGATTTATACAATTCTACCAAGAATGTATGAGGATTTAAACTCTGGATTTAATGGGTGTTAGAAATAATAACTTTGAATTGAATATTCTAACTAATGATAATTAGACTGAGTGTTCAGCCACATCAATCCAATCAAATATTCCATGTTGCTATAGATGTTATTTAATTGTTTAAAACATAATTGCCATACTGAAAATTAGGGAACCATCTCTAATATAAAAAAAAAATTGTAGGTCAGGTTCAAATCTCTTTTTAAAACTTTTTAGATAATAACCCCTCCATTTAGCCACTATCAGCTCAAAAGAAAAACATGAGACTGTGTGACATGATGTGTGTAATAGTTATATTTAACTAGGTTTGGAATCAGAAAAAGAAATGGACAAGTAAGCTTAAAATAATATGAATATAATAAAACAAAAATTTATTTACAGTATTTATATTCCTTATATAATATTTAGGGATGAATCCATCATATAAATATATATATATATTAGTAGATTTTGCATTCATATCAGAGAAAATGAATTTAACTATACTTAATTCAATGTATGAAGTCTAATATGCTTATATCCCATATAAAATAATCATATAATTATTATTTAAAGATGAGCAAAAATATAAATCAATTAATAAACAGATGTATATAAGTTATAATAAATATTAAATACCCTTTTTTAAAAATGTTAAAATTACTCAAAGAAAATTAATATTTTTAATATTTTCTATAAATGTTATTATTATTTTTATAATTTATATAAAGGTTTTTATTCTAAAATAAAAATGTATCTTATCACTTCATCAGGATTCTTATTTTACCCTTTTAATTTACTAAAATAGATCTGAACTCTATTTAAAAATTGATTTGTAAAACAATTTTTTATTGAAAGGTTCTAAGGCTTTATTTAATATATTCTTCTTGAGTTATTTTCTGGATAGAATGATGGTACAACTGGATTATGTTTTCATCATTGATAGGCTGATTAAAATCATATGAAAGATGACAGGCGCTACTAGCTCTAGATCTTCAATGGTTAATGCATGTAGGAATGATACACTTTTAAAACTGGCATATGCAAGAAACTATAATTCCAGATTTAATTGACCAATGTACTAATAAGATTTTTCACCCCAGCATAGTGAGATTTTCAGCTATTGTACCATTCCCTACATTAACTGCACTTAAATAGTTTGCAAATTAGCTTCTTCTTAATTAAGTAAAAGAGTGGTTCTAATCAGCTTAATTTTTGGAATACTGCTAAAACAAAGTTTTTGCTATTTAATGTAATCCAAACGTCCTTGAAAATGGCAATATTGCAGCCTTTTTTAAACAAGAAAGCTTTCTCTCTAAATACAAAAAACTGTCATGCCTAACAACTTTTTTATCATCACATGATCACTATCTCATACTAGCACAATAATTGTTATTAAACAATTCAAAATACAGCAAAATTCTCCATATAGTAGTGCCATCTTGTGCTAACAAGAGCAATCAATGGATGCCAGAAGGCTTGTGCATAAAATCCCTATCTAGTGCCTACCCAAGGCTCCTCACTGATGAAGGCCACAAGCCAGAAACTAGTCTGGGGATATTGGATGAGTAGGCACTAGATAGGGATTTTATGCACAAGCCTTCTGGCATCCATTGATTGCTCTTGTTAGCACAAGATGGCACTACTATATGGAGAGTTTTGCTGTATTTTGAATTGTTTAACTTTTTTTATACCAACATTATTTAAGATTACATGTAATAAACCTATTGGTTTAAATTAGTTTTTTAAAAAAAGATTACATTCTTTTCTTTTAAAAAAAAGACTCTTACTGGTGTGATTAAGAATGATAGAAATAAATAGCTTGTGACTTTTAGGGGAAAAAATCTGACCTAAGTACTTTGGTTCATAAAGAAAGCCCTTAAAAGACTTTATTGCTAGAAGTAGGATAAATGTATTTTGTATTAATTTTGCCTTTAAAACATATAAATTATATAATTATGTCTTTTACTAAGGTTAGTTTTAGTGACACAGTCAAATGCAACCATGTTTATTTATCAATGTGCTACATAACTGCACTGATCCCACTTAACTTTTGTATAACAGAAATTAACTTTGTTATCTCTTTCTTTCTATTTTATATATCTATTTTAGTGTATGGCAAGAAAGCTAGAATGTATGTTTAGTCTTATTTTTTTAAAAATAGAATGAGACCTAAACCAATATGTTTTTAATTGGTAATTTGTTATAAATGTATATTATTTGTGCGTATTTAAAATTATCTTTAAATAACTTACTGTCAGGAAGTAGCATCTCCAACAGCCCTTGTAAAAAAGTAATGAAGGAGAAAACGTAGTCACTACCCTTGCAAATTATAGGGACATGCGACTTTTGAGTGATTGTTTTTTTAAATCATGGTTTTTCTATATTTAGGAACAGTTAAATATTCATTAAGCAACTAATTTTAATTTGATTATAACTAATTACCGGAAAAAAGTAACTAAGCCTATTTTAAACCAGAAAAGATTTTCATAGTTTTATTATGTTTGATTTGAATCCATATCATTAATATGCCAGTTATGTATACTAACAACTAACTCATAAGACCTTAATATATATATTAATTAATGTGGTATTAGTTTTGAGTCATTGGATTGATAAATTATTCAAAAATTTTCTATATCAATGCAATGCCATCTATTGTCTGGATTAGCTTTTTCAAATGTAATATGACATCATTTACATTCACATTTCCTAAATTTTATTATAAAAATAGCCGATATGAAAAACGATCTCAAAAAAAAAAAAAAAGAATAAACATCCAAATGCGTACAGATGTTGACAAAGCCGTTGCTGCTAATAATTTCATTTCATAAGACAGAATGAATTTCTATTTATTTTAGTTAAATTGTTAGACATATTGAATGTGACTTTATTAACATCCACGTGGGTTTGGATATTCGCTCTTATTAAAATCACTTATCAAATTAGTTATTATTATACGATCTGGAAATTCAAATATAAGTGAGCTCATTTTACGTTTGCAAAACTTTAATTCCTACAACAGCGCTTTAATAGTTTATATATATTCAATTATTTTAAATACTGTTCAGTTTTATTAGACCACAGAAATTTAGCATTATAATTAATACTAACTATTCAGCCAAGAACGGGTCTAAATTATAGACTTGTCTAATTTATTCATTTAGTCACTTAAATCAATTATCGTAATATCAACTGATAAAGATAAAAATGACGATTATATCTTTTTGTTTTATTGCTAAAATAAAAATGTCTTCCATAAATTCCTGACTTCAATTAGAAGTGCTTGAGAATCTGTTTCATTCTTTTTTTTTTTAAAAAAAAATACAAACGCTTAAATTACAAGTTAATAAAGTTTTTTAATATAACGATTTCTAAGATTTATGTATTTAAAGTAAAACCAGAATTTAGGTTTTTTTCCATCTTTTTTCTTTTTAAGTTAAGTAATTAAATAACAGACGTACAGTGAGCCAGATTAAAAGTTAAAGTGAATCAAAAACAATTATTGGTTTTTTTTTCAAGTCATAAATAAATTCCACTATTCATAATTGCTTTTTAAGCTGTAAATAAAATCAGATTGATCCCATAGGAAGTCTTCTCTTCTACAGTAGCTTCTGCAAGAAAAATAAACACAGCGATACATGATTGAGCAAAACTCAATTCCCTAAAATATAAATAAAATGTTTAATAAAATAATGAAAAATGCAAATTTAATTTGTCACGGACTGATGTAGTCTGTTTACCATTGCTTTAATCTTTCTATTTATTTGTTAATATGCAATAGAGCAAGTTTGTTATAAAGCAGCCCCCCCCCCCCCGATGTTTATGAATGTGGCCATAAATTGATTTAAAATGTAAATTTTTTTATGTGGATATTTCCGTCTTACTCTTATAGTATATATAAAAGAAAACATCAATGATGTTTATTACTTAGATCTGTATATTTTCGACATTAGTGATCACAAACTTGGAACCTGCTTGATGATTTTAAAAGATTCTCTGAATGAGTCATTGCACAATTAAAATTATTATTTAAGGACTTTTTTTTCTTAGTTGTGGTTTGCGTAGATCTATTTTTTTCTTTCTTATCAGCTTTTAATGATGTTTATATAATTATTGTGCGGCCCAAAACAACTCCTCTTTTCCCACTGTGATCTAGAGGTGACAAAAGATTGAATAGACGGTCATCTGCTAAAAACAAAAATCAATGGAGAAATTAAATATTGATGCTATCAATCAAACGAATAACGTCTATTTCTAGTGTTGATGAGTGATTAACTTTTCTATGCACTTTCACTTCGTTAAGATTATAAAAACTTTATTTCAGGTGTTATTTATTGTATGCTAGAAGATATTTAAATTTTCAAATTCTTACATTTCATTAGATATAGTAATTAAATAAGCTTAACAATAAAAATATTTAGTAATCTCATTATTCTGAGTAATCAATTTATAGCTCTATTTCGAGTAGATTTTTATTAACTAATTTTTCCCCACCAAATATGGATGATATTTAGAAACTATTCTAGAATGGGAATATATCACTACCATTTATTATCTATTGAATATTTGGAATTACAATAGACAACTATAAAATATTATAATTAAAGTAAATTACTGCTATTATTACAAATGAAAGTTTATTATAGAACAAAAAGGCACTAGTACAACAAATTTCTGCTAATTTGACAAGTTATGTTTTAAGAAATTCTTTAAAGCAAGTTGCCTATTATTGATCTATGTATGCACCTTAATAAAGGAAGAACTTATTGAAGTTTATGATGCAATGATGAAATTGATATACTAGAATAAAGTGTTGAGAAGTGGCAACTAATTTTAAAGTATTTGTGTTGACCACAGTTGCAATATTCTGTTATTTAATTACATAATTACCTTTGGTAAGTGAACTTAATTTACAAATTATTGTTGAAAATAATAACTCTAATCAAATGAATGAACTTAGTATAACTTGCATAATATTAATAACTAATAGCACAAAGACAAAATGCATCTTTGAAACTTATTTGAACATTACCAACATAACATCTATCTCTCAAAACTAACTGTATTAACAAAAATATTTATCCTCTCTATATTTTAGCATCATCTATTGTAATTTTGACGTAGAATGCTGGGAGTAGTAGTATTCTTTTTAATCAAAAATTATGGCCATGTGATAATTTATTAGCTTAAGCACAGATGTACACAAACTTGATCCTACCTTGTGGATATATATAGATGTGTACCTCTAAAACATTAATCAAGCAACCATCAATTAAAACTGCTAATGAAAGCTATTTTATTTTTATATTTATAAATTTATAAAAATCTTTTATTAAATATATATATATTGTAATGGTCAGACAAAGTCTAACTAAATAATTTAACTTTATATTAATTGATTAGAGTATCAACTGATTACATATCGAGAAATAGACTTGCACATTAATATATTTAAACAATATTTGCTTTAATATGATGATGATGACCACTATATAGCCCCTATTTGCAGTACTTAGCTGAATCATGAAGAACATAAGTTACTCCCAATAACTGGATGTAGAGTAAATACAGAAAATCTCTAATCTTTAATATACCTAAAATACAACTCGATGTATAGACAAACTTTTAAATATAAGACATTTATTTTACTTATAATTTTCTTGACATAGACACATGTTTTTTTGCCAAAGACATGTGCAATAACTCGAGGAGTGGCCACTTCAGATTGAATCCTAATTTAATATAATACAGCTTAACTACAGAGATTGTTTTTTTGTGTCAAATCCCTAATCTAAAAGAACAAAATCTGAATGAATCCTCCATACAGATACAAAAATATTTTAACTATTTGACAGTGAATGTATAATGCCATGTACATATTATAAGCTCACCTACACAAATCTCAATCACAGCAATAACAAAAAAAGAGAGCCGGGACAAATGAACTCTATGCAATTTATATAATCTTTAACTTAAAATTACTGATAATTTTTACGTTCATTATTTAACATTTGGGACAATGTATTTTATATTTTTTTAACTGACAATTTCTAAAAAATAACATTTAATTAACATGTATATTAAAAAAAGTTCTTTTCAAAATGTTATAATATATATACACAATATGGAGCAGATTTCTTTTTTAACTTCAGCTGCATTAAAATGCAACTAACTTCTATTTGTTTGTTTATGGTTAAGATAAAGTCTAGTTTTTTTTAAATCTAAAATTTACAAAGCAAGTTGTATATGAGGTTTGTTTTCTTCATTATGGCAAGTATTAATCACTTCATAAGTGGACTTAATATCATTTAACAATATTCAGTTTTGAAATATGTAGTGTTTTTTCTTCATTTTAGTTTAAAATTGGTTCAAAAATAGCATGTCAAGTTTTCAGATGCCCAAGGTAGACTTCAGAAGTTGGTAGTTTTTTTTACAATCTATTCAAAAAGCATAATGAAGGTCCAATGTATTTTGATTAAAATGATATTTAGATTTACTGCTTTAAGACTAATTGACTTTTATATAAGTTTTACTCCTTGTTTTTGAACACCCGATCTTGTTGTTCACAGGCTTTGTTAATTTTGTTTTTTACTCCTTTAATATTTAACTTTTGTCCCCTTTATGATTGGATTTTATTGTAATTACAAGGGTTTAAAAATACTTTATTTGTTTAATTTAATAAATTTTATTATTATTATTATTATTATTATTATTATTATTATTATTATTATTATTATTATTATTATTATTATTATTATTATTATTATTATCATCAAAGCAAATCTTTATTGAGTATAAAAGGTACAGAGTTACATATAATCATACATTGATTTATGTTATGATTGCCAATATTAGGAAATACAAAAAAATTATACTAAGCAAGAAAGACAGAGTTCTTTATGACAAAATCATTGCACATCTCATTACCATTGAGGAACTAAAGGGCTATTTAATTACTTTTGTGGCCATTTATTTATTCTGCAAACTTATTATTTTAGAGACTAGTTTTCTGGTATCTGACTTTTAGTTTATTATGTGCTTGCATGTTGAAATTAATAATATTCAAAGTATCACATTGGATTTGTGTACCATAGACTAAACCTTGTTTTCAAGTGTTACCATGTGGTTGCAAACACATCTGATTGAGCTAGGGTGTTGTCTCTTTTTATAAACAATTCAAGCTTTATTGAGTATGTTGCTGGGTGGTGGTGAGGGTTACTAGCAAGAGCAAAAGAGCATATGGTGCACCAGAAGGCATATAGGCTGAATGTTGCACAATGGATAGCAGAGATGTTGCCTCTTTTATATGTGTTTATGATATCATCAATTAAAACATAAGCTTGTCTACACATTGTAAACATTGTGTGATGTATATTTTCCAGTGCAGTACAGGAATGAAGAAAATGGTCTTCGGTCTCATCTTCTCTATGACAGAATCAGGTCAGTATTAATATAGAATATGTGAAATCTAAAGGAATGTATAGTGGGTAGAGCATTTATATTAAACTTAAGCAAGAAATCAAATAATTTTGGTTCCCCACTTTGTGAATTATTCTATCTCAAGAGTTGTTATATATGGATGAGGGGTTTGACTTGGATATAGGGTATTATAAATGTCCCAGTATATAAACTTATTTTCATCATTGAGTGATATTTGGTTATATATGGGCTTGAGTTCTTTAGTTAGTGTGGATAGATATTCATATAATGATGGTGGTCAGTTCATGGGTGTTATATTAATTACACACTCCAAGTCTGGAAATCTTTTTATGGTGATTGATAAAAGATTTCTTGATTTTTGTGTGTGAAAAACATTGATTGTGTTGAGTCTGTTGTGAATTGGCAGTCTGCTCAGGTTTTTTAAAGAGATAGCCATTGTCTTTCTCTTCCATATTAATTTGTTATAAAGTGATGAGATTGCAGATATAAAAATTTGAGCAAGTTTGACAATAGGTGTGTAGTAAGTAATTCTTGTAGTTATAAGTTGATTATATAGTGTGACCTTCGCATAAATTGATAGGTATGATTTTTCAAGTGAGGTTGAAATTTTTTAGCATCTTTCCTTAATTTATTTTTAATTTTTTGCCTTTATTTAATTGGAAACAAGCTAGAAATTAAAATCAAGAAAAGCATTCAATTTGATTGTACATATCTGTACAGACAGTGCTTGCCTATGTATGTGGACCATGAAGCAGTTTATTTGTGTTAATTTTTAGTTTAATATTGGAGGTGTAACCCTGGATTATCTCTTGTAGTATGGGAAAATGCTTTTTAGAGAGGAAAAAATTGGTAATAATATCTATATAAGCTATGCATGATATATATAGACTAGTGTTTGGGATTTGTATTTCTTTTATTTTCTTCTGATAAAGAATTGATATATAATGCAAAAAGTAACACACTGAGAAGAGATCCCTGTGGAATGGATTGACCGGATCTAAAAAATGGTGTTTTACCCCGTGATGTAAATTTTATGACTGAATAAGTAATTGGCTATTTTATATAGTAGAGATGATGGCATTGTTTTTTCATGTTTCAAATAATTTAGTAATAAGCACAGAATAGAGGATGTTTATACATTAGCCCTATTGCCAGAAATGTTTAAACAAATGAAAGAAAAAGAGAAGACCTAAGTGTCTGATAAGTTTATTCCTTACCTAGTTGTTGAAGAGGACAGTCAAGTTTTAATCCAATTGCTAAATGAAAAAAGAAGTCTTTGCCAAGCTGTTGCATAGTACAGTAAAAATCTTAACTAAGATGTTGCATAAAACAGCAGAAGTTTTAAACATGATTTTGGGATATTATGAGTTTAGTTGTAAAAATGATTACTACAATAAAAATCATGTGCTAAACTCAGCTAGAAGCTAGAATAATTTTCCTCCATATAACCAGCATTCACTTGAATAAAAATGTAGGAAAAAAGTTATTTTCTAAAGTAATCTGAAACCTTGTTATTAACCAAGAGGATGAATCTCTGTATGTGTAGTAGAACTGGGAAATTTATTAAAAGAAAATGGATAAAATGTTGCTGTTGTTAACCTGAAAATAAACTACTGCACACCAGAAAAAGAACAAATTAATCATGTTTACGTGTAGAAACCTTCAAGAAGAAAACTCAACAGGAAATTAGAACTGAAAAGGACTTCACAGAAGAATCAAACTGTGGTTAAAAGTATTTTTTGTGTGCACACTATATTTTCATTTATAGTATTAAAAAAAGGATTGTTTTATAAAAAAGTAATAATTTTTGTAAGAATTGATTTTTTTAAATATTTTTATTAAGATAATGTTTTCAAATTGTGAAATATTTTTTAATTCATTCAATTCTCTTAAAATTATGAAAGTTTTTTTAGAAAATTTAATTTTTTAAAAACTTTTGTGTGTATGTGAAACATATTTTTCTTTTGTTTCATTTATTTTTCCTCCTAAAACTTAACAAAAGGTTAGTTAAACTAAGTCAAAGATTGTTATCTTTAATTTTGAAAACATTGTTTTCCATCTCTTAGTTATTTAAAGAAATAACTTAACAAATTAAAAGTTAATTTAATAAATAAAATTAACTAGTTAGTGTTTTTGTAAAATGAATATTTAAAATTTCTTATTATCATGTCATTTTCTTGCATTTATTGTTAATCAGTTAGTTATTAAATAATTTTTTTACAAATATTTTTAGTCATAATGTCTTTATCCTTCCAACTATCTGTTACATAAATTGGCAGTGTGTGTGACTATATTTCAAGACTTGTTTAGTGTTCTAGAATTTTTAAAATTATCCCAGTAAAGCTATTTAATTATAGTAGGATAAACCTATGAATTATTTAGAATGATTTACAATAAGCTGTTTTATTTATTTGCTTCTTGCTCACAGTAACTGTTATAGAGATCTTGCTCTCTGAAATGGATTTGATAAGAGTCAGTTATATGGATTGGGGTTTACATTTGTTACAAATATTTATATTATCCTGCTTCATACAAAGAGATATCCTTTAAAATTCATGCACTACATTTTATTTATAGTTTTTAATATTAGAAATTATGCTTGTAGTAGGCCAGTACATTAATGGTACTACATGTTATTGATGGTGATCAGCATGTTTCAGTATCTCAGTATTATTTGATTTTTATATATTGTTGGATTAACACCTAAGTCTTCACATCCAGATTATTGTGGTGTATTGATGCCCTAAGTTTGGCAGTGTTTTAATAATTAGCATGGTCTATAGTAAATCCATTTCAAATCTAGTCATATGATTGACTGTTGATTTTATATTTTAATTATTCATGATGATAAATGATTAATTATTCTTCTCTGTAATGCTTATGAACTCATAGCTAGACTTATTTATTGCTGATTTGTCAGGTCATTCCTCTCATTATATTTATTGTATATCTAAATTAGTGTATTAAGTGAGGTTGATGATGATTTCCATCTTCTCAAAATTCAGCCAGAATATGTTATGTACTGTTACAAATCACAAGCCAGTGTTGGACCATGTTACCCCATATTCTCCCTTTTATTAACCCCTGACTTTGTACCACTAATATATATATATATATATGATTTATTTTTAGAATAGAAGATAATAAGTTCTAACATAACATTATAGCATTCCAATAACAACACTTTTTTTGACTGATGGCTAATACATCATTATTGACACTCCATTAGATTATATTGCAATACTGTAAAAGTTATAAAAAATATTAGTATTTTAAAGCATAATTTGATAGATTCAAATTTTAAAAACAAATTTTTATAAAAAAAGATTTCATTGATTTTATTAAATTAATCTGTTTCAACAGACCATGGAATGATGAAATCATTCTTTGTTTTGATTTTGATCTAATTTTTCAATATTTGCAAAGTTCAAATACATTTTTTTAGAATTTATTTCATTTCTAAATGTAAATATTTATCAAATTAAGTCAAGTTTATTATGTTCTAAAATATAATAAGATTTAATACTAAAAGTAAAATTTGAAATCTTCTAAAAAAACTTATCAGAAAGAACAATTAAATATCTTACAAAGTGAAAGATTTAATTTTAAGGGCCACTAGAAGAAAATTTAAAACTGCAAAAAGGTTAAAGCATAAATAATTTCTTAACTCTTTCAGTATTAATAAATTCTAATATTTTCTATTGTTAACCTGGTGGAAGGTTTTGTAAATACTGAACTTTTTTTTTTAATTTAAATTTACAAACAAAAAATATTCTAAAAATCATATTTGAACTTTTCAAATATTGAAGAAATGAGATGTAAATAAGAACAAAGAACAAAATATATCAATCAGTGATATGAAAATAAATACTGTTCAAAAAACAAATGATTTTCTTTTAATGTGAACAAACAAATGGGATTTATGATAATCTATCAAATTCTGCTTTAAAATCTGACATTTGCTTTATAATTTTTACAATATTTGAAAATATTCTAACACCATATCGATTCTGTCAGGAGATGATATTATATCATTAGTTTCACATAAAGCATGTTCAAACCTATAAAATGATTGCCTTTGTTGTTATTATGGGCAACTTTATTAATTTTTATTTTTAAAAATAGGACATACATAAATAAAATCAAAGAATATATATGCAGTTTTTTAATAATAATTATTAACCAGTTAGTATGTAAAAATGATCAGAAATATTTAATAAACAAATAGAAAAAAATATTTTTTATTTCAAAAATTTTGCATCAATTCAACTACAAAAAAGGAAACCTTTCAATTCCTTGAAAATGGACATTTCTTTCATTAACAATAAAATTGTTTAATATTTACCGACTAACCATAAAATACTGATATCTTCAGATTTTTTAAAATTAAGAAATCAATAAAAACAAGATCACAGATATAACATTATAAACAAACCCTATATTAAGATCATTTTAGATAATGGCAAAACAGCAACCTAAAATAGCATAACTATCATGCTATTTCTGAATACAAGCAAGTCATGTAAATTAATCGAAATGGGTGCTGAAGAGCTGATTAAATTTTTTTCTTATTTTTTTAAGTACAACATATATTGAAATTAGCATTTGTAAGTACATTTAACACTTTTTTTACTTCTACAACTTATATTATGCTTTCTCTTAATTAAACTAAATAAATTAATCATTAATTTTTATATTGGAATCACACTAAATAATTTAAAATAGAATAGTTTGAAGTACTTTAATTTTTTTAAATAAAATAGTTTAAAGCACTTAAATAAAATAATTATTTACTTATATAATTTTGAGTTTTCAATCATTTCAATTTTTATGATTATTTTCTATAAGTAATTACTTATGTGATATTTCTTTTTTTTATTTTTATAACCCAAATCTATTTGTGCATATATGTGCATCAATTTACTTATCTTTAAGTGTGTATGTTTATAAAATAATCTGCTCTAATATGTATATTGTAATTGTATAAATTGAACAAATGGAGATGTTTATTTTTATAAGACCCACAAATTGTGTAAGCCAAATCTGTAATGGTATAAATTGTACAACTTTCATTTATAGATAGCTACCCCAAGACTTTTGGGCACATCAAATCTGTTACAATATAAATGGGCTAGCTGAAATTAATAGAGCTACACAAATTGAGTAAGCCAAATTTGTAGTGAAATAAATTTAAACAATAATTTATTTAATCCATATTAATAGAGTAATTCAAAAATCTACACTATAGTAAAGTTTAAAATCCATTAATAATATTTTCATTAAACAAATGATAACCTGACTGGATTCGAAAATTGTAATACACAAAGTAAAATAATTCATTTGAAAATTTCATAACAGATACATTAAATAATAATTTATATCTGGATTGATTTACCAAGTAACCTTTTTATATTATTATGTACTAAAATGTATAATAGTGTTAAAGGATAAATAAAATTATTCAAGCTAGATGATTATATACAAAGTTTGCATCAATAATATATGGACCAGCTCTTATGTTTGAATAATACCAATGAATGTTTATGAAAACGTTAGGTTCACTTTAATAATTACTGCATTTTAATCAAATGCAAAAATCTATATTATTTCACTGATTAAACTTTAAATGCCTGTAATTGCATAGAGTTTTAATTAATATTATATCATATACCTACCAAATCAAATAATACTATCAACTCAAGTTTAATAAATAAACAATAATTTTACTTACAAAATAAATAATAAAACATTAATTAATGTTTTAATAGTTTGAAATAGTTTATCATAAAATGTTCTACTTGTTTTAACTATAGTATGATACTAAGACATTGCACATTTTAATCACAAAGAAAATATTGATTTGTTATTTTCAATAGACTATATATATATTAAATACACAAAAGAAATTGCTAATCTGTTTTAGTTTGCTTACTGATCATTTATGTCACAAATAAGATAATCAATTATTATAATTATTATTTTATGAACATCTTATTACTTATGATCATATATAAATGAATGAAAACAAATTGTTTTAATTTAAATTTAAAATTATTAAGATTTTTCCTCTGGTTATATATATACATTAATTAAAAACAATAATAATAAATAACAATTATATAAAAAAGTACATGACCTGTTTCTATCAAACAGTAGTAAGACATTGATTAATGTTTATACACAAAAAGTTCAGCAATCATTAAGTTTCTTTATTAAATTCACATGAAGAAAATTTTTAAAAGTTTAGTAGTTCCAAAAGCATTTTTTTTTAAAAAATATTTAAAGTTTATTAAAGTAAATAATTCTTAGTAGGCTATAGCAATATTCACATTTTAGTTGATATCAAATAACAACATTGTTTTATTCTTCTTTAAAAAATGGATCAAATTAATATTTTAATAAACCTAAAATCATTATCCATTTTTTATAATCCTTGGAAAATTATTTATTGGCATATAGATGCATATGTATGTGTATGTATGTATGTTAATGCACATAGCATTTTAGAATCTTTTCCAGAATGCACTTAAAACAAATTCCTGTTTTTTCTGTTATTAAAATAGGTCATCTCTCAAAAGACAAATTGCCTTTTGGAGCAAACATTTATTTCCCATGTAGTTTTCATTGTATGATTTAAACCTATTACATTTTTAAAAAAAAATTTACTGCTGAATGCAGTACATAAAGTAACCATTAGAAACCACCAGTAACCACATAAACATTCATAATAAGGATAGTAATCAATATTTCTCACTGCTGTCAAGGCAACTTTCTCACCTTTTAATAGCAAGAATGGAAATTCATTGCATTATTTCATTTATTATTTAAATAATACATGAGCAATTTAAAAGTATTGCAGTTTGTAATGTTATAATTGACTATTTATTAGTCTGCATTACAGTGACATGTTTATTTTATGTTTAAAGAGGTTTATTTAAACTTCATTGTATCAATATTTCATACTCTGTAATAAAGTTGCAATCTTTAAGTGTTCATATATATTCAATGGACCATTAGTAAGAATGGATTTCCATTCTTGCTAAAGGTAAGGAGGTTGCCTTGACAGCAGTGAGAAATATTGATTACTATCATTATTGTGAATGTTTATGTGGTTACTGGTGGTTTCTAATGGTTACTAATTATCCCAATTAGCTTTAAGCATTATTTCACTTATTATTTAAATAATACATGAGAAATTTAAAAGTATTGCAGTTTGTAATGTTATAATTGATTATTTATTAGTCTGCATTACAGTGACATGTTTATTTTATGTTTAAATAGGTTTATTTAAACTTGATTGTATAAATATTTCATACTCTATAGTCAAGTTGCAATTTTTAAGAGTCCATATATATTCAATGGACCATTGGTAAGAATAGATTTCCATTCTTGCTATTAAAAGGTGAGAAGGTTGCCATGACAGAAATGAGAAATATTGATTACTATCCTTATTATGAATGTTTATGTGGTTATTGGTGTTTTCCAATGGTTATTAATTATCCCAATTAGCTTTAAGCATTATTTCACTTATTATATAAATTAAGGTGGATATATATAAAGACAATGTCTTAAATTAAACCATGGACTTTTTATACACTTTGCTTACTGATGTAACATTTAGATCATTGATCTAAAACAATAGATAATGATCAATTCAAAATTTATCCCTTTTAATTTAAATATTTGAAAACTAGGCACGCTTCACAAACCTGGGAGCTTTAATTGTAAATATAGGGGATTTGAACTCAGATTTTCAAGCACCTTTCAATATCCACACTATCTCATACAACTGATACACATGACCACACCCATGTAGAAAAGATAAATAATCACCAATATACATATTTTGTGCTAAACCAGCACTCATCAGTTGGTCCAGATTACCATCTCCCATACATATATATATAAATCAATGCTCAGTTTATATTAAGATAGCAAATCTTCATACTTTAATGGACAGGCTTCAATCCACTCCAACCTCCAACTTTTCAGCCATCCATATCATTGAAAATCTGATGATGAAAACTCAAATCCCATGCTGATGCTAATATTATTGCCATGCCCATGTTGACCTGAAGTCACTCTGATCCCTCATATAGAGGACTGTATCCATTTACATACATATAAGAGGAATGGACAGGATTCAAGCTTGATATGTAAATATTTGAAAACCAAGCACTCTTCACAAACCTGGGAGCTTTAATTGTAAATATAGTTGAACATTTATTTATCAAAAAAATATAGTATAATAAAATAAATTTCATTATCAGAAACATAAATTTTATTAATAATAATTTCATCATAAGATGTAGAAATGAGAATTACAACATAAAAAATATTGGTCTGTGAACCATAAAAATTCCATATATGTATTAACAAAATATGGATAAAAATTACAATTTGCAATATTTTCCCCCACAAAGTAATGCAATCTAAATGTGTCAGGAATGTTAATCTAAGATAAACATATTATTTTGTCTTGAAATCAGAGAAAATATTTCAAGGTAATTTTTAAAAAAAATAAGACATTTAATTAATAATAAACAATGAGCACAAATATTGAAATCTACTTGATGAAAACTTTCATAATTCATAACTAGGAAAACAAACTATATGCCATTAATTGAGTGTTAGAAATTCCAGAATAGGATATACATATTTTAAACCTAACACAATTCACATTACAACTACATCATTACTTGAATGCTCACATTTTTATGACATCATCAAGAAAATATATTAAAGATTATCTATTAATAATTTTATTAGACTACAAATTATTATTAAATTTTTTTATATCAGTATAAACTTTAATTTCAATTAAAGATTATTATACCATTTATTAAATCTCAACAGGAATATTATTTACTGAACACTTCCCTTTTTTTTTTTACTCATACATAGTGTATTCAATGCATAATAAAATTTCTAAACTCATTAATTCTTTACATATGGCAGATTTTAATAATCAAACTTTAAATCTGGGCTAAAATATTAATAATAATTTATGATGAGCAAATAATCTTTAATATTTATCCATGATGTTATTAAAATAAGTGCAATAAATTGTTACAATTTACTATGAATATATATTAAACTATGATTTTGAAAACATGGGGCAAAAATTTTGTCCAGTTAATAACACCAAATTCTGCCTGAAATTCATCATAGCTATCATTTGCTTTTTACATACTTCTTTATCCATGTATTTATAAGAGTGTATTGTACTTCCGGTTTAATGGCAGCCTCTGAATGCAGATCTTCTGCATCATCTCTCATCTGATGTGAATATATTTGCACTAAAAAGGGAAAAATTCGAGAGAAAATTACAAAACTATATCTGTGAGTACAATCTTTATTATTCTATGCAATTATTTAGCGTGATTTACTACTTTAAAGTAGTTTTGAAACATTAAATTAAATAACGTTTATTAATTACAGTTAACCGCTAAAATGGACTCTGTAATAAAGCCTATACTAAGGCCTAAACGCTCTAATGGGAGGAAAAATATATATACTAACCTTAAAACCTCTGATGAGTCCCAAAGTTTGGATTACAACAATAAACCCTCCAAAGAACCTAAGAATAAATCTACAACGGTAGAAAGCATTTCAAATAATCAAAATCAATTTCTTTCTTCTTCGACTACTAACAACCCGATAATAAAATCTATGCTAAAATCGAAACACTGTCACGTGAAAGGGGAAAATAATTCGAAAATATCTAGTGATTTCCAAATTGTAAATGCAAAGATTGCAACCCCTAATGAACCTAAAAATAGCGGTGAAAATGTTCGAAATGATCATACCATTAAAAAAAGTATAATTCCTCTCATAAACTCGCGAAACAACGGGAAAACTTTGCAACAGGGGAAAAATGATGATTCCCCAATTACAGCCTCAAACAAAAAAAATGAATCACTTAGAGAATACCAAAACTTTACAAACACCATCAAAAACTAATCTATCTCCACTAAATAATCCAGAACTGGGAAAACAGATTAACAACAATAATTTATATAATAACACAAATCTAAATCTCATAAAATCTCCAAAACATTTAAAGGAAAATAAAAATTCCAAAACTACAATAATTAAACCAAATCAGAAATAAAATGACATATGCAAACAAGGTCAGAGCTAACATAATGATAAATACACATCATCAAACATCACAACCTGATAAATACATGGAAGCAATTCGACTTTTACAAGAAATAGAAACAGAACAGTCTACATCAAACTACTCTAATCCTCAAACAACATCTACAGATAATCCTACTTGTGATATTCAGAACCATGAAATAATAAATGAACAGTTTAACCAAACCATCCCATTGCCACTCCACAAATCTCTACTCAACTATTATAATGAGTGTTCTCTCATACTTTCCACTACAGATAACTGTTTAAATCTATACACATTCCCTACATCATCACTATATGAACTATGTAAAGCACATGGCTGGTGGAAATTGATCCATAAGATCCTCTTTCATCCAAATGAAAGATATCTTATCATCCAGTTCACAAATCAACAAGTTAAAGCTGCCTTTAGAAATAGTCATAACTCTTAAACAACAAATTTCTTGTCTACATTGACCTCAACCGCCCAGTTGTTTTAACAGGGCGAATTCAAAAATGTACCATGGACTTTGAAAAGGCAGACCTTCAGTGCCACTTCAAAGACTATGGCACCATTACCAAATTTCAATACCTAGTAGCAGACAACGATGATCCTACAGTATACATCAACACTTCACAATTTCAGCTAGTTCTTAAAAAAAGGAATTCCATCTCAATCAGTCCCATCTTTAATTCAACATGGCGAATCTCCACTCGACATCATCTTTCGTGGCCTTCCACCCCAATGCTTCCATTGCAGGCAGAGAGGCCATCTAAAAAAAGATTGTCAAGAGAGAAAATGCATAATTTGTGGAGAGATTCAGTACAAATTCCACAAATGTGATAGCGATCAAGAAAATCAACATCTAACAAATACATACCCAAGTCTCAAGCAACAATATATCACTAGAAATACAACAGATCACACTACATCATCATCAAAAATTCCTAATGATAAAACTTCCTTGGAAACAGAACAATTTCAACTCACTCCTGAACAGCTGCATACCAATGACAATTGCATATCATCATCAGATACAGCAACAATCAGCCAAACAGACATGGACACCGATGCTGAACAAAGCGACACTACAATGGCCAGCAACAGAATTCCAAGTAAAAGAAAACATAAAAAAAAACAATAGCTCTGAACAATCACAAGAAAGTAGCAATAGCAATGAATGTGACAATCTTCGAGATGCAACAAAGACTAATATTCCCCCACCAAATAGACCTTGTGAAAAAAATGAAGAGACCGTTCTCCAAAAGTCACAAGTTCATATAACCTCACAAATGAAACAAAAACAATAGACCAAGATAACAACATACAACTGATTGACCCTTTGTCTCAAAATAAAGTGGCCTCATGTCAACATGAAAATGATAATGAATGCTTACTGATAGACTTATCTCCATCATTGTGGCCTATTCCTGAACCTATTCCACCAGACCTCAACTTATCTAAGAACCTAATACAATCTGAACCTTATCATCACCCCACCAATTTGATGCTGGAACAGAATATTATGGTCTTAGAAACTGGATCACATTCCAATCAGGCAAACTCTCCCACACGAGAGAACAATTTCACTATCAACGATGACTTTCAACATAACATCGATTAACGTCAGAGGCATGAACTCCCTTGGCAGAATCCAAGCATTATCATTCTGGCTTAAGCATAATACACCTGATGTTCTTTGCCTCAATGAAACAAAACTTCACACACTATCTGACCAAAACATCATACAGAGAATACAAAAATTTGGATACTTCCACTATTCCTTCTCCTCCTCTGCATCTGGTGGAGTAGCAATTCTTTTTAATAAAAAATCTAAAATAACCTTTTTCAAAATAATTCATATAGACTCTAACTGCCTCATAGCCATTATACAGGTAAATGGATGGACACTTAACATAATAAATGTTTACATGACCAAAGCATCAGATATAATCTATAGAATCATCCACACTATCAACGCGGTCTTAAGAACTAACCCTTTTCCTGCATTGATGTTGGGTGACTTTAATCATACATACGATTCTTTTGAAAGGAGTCACTTAAAATCACTGAGCAACACCTTTACAAATGGAAGACAGCTTTTTGATGTGTCTGCCTTCTCATTCTATTCATCACATTTAAGTCCCTCATTGATCTTTTATACTTCTCTCCTTCACTTGCTCCCTTCATTGAAGCTAACCTGTGGCCTGTTGTCTTTACAGACCACATGGCACTAGAGGTCCTTATTAGAATTGTGGATAACACACATTCATATGGCAACATTCCACGAACAATGAGGATCCTCACAAAGGAATCTGCCACTATACAACTCATCTCTGAGATATACATATCATTCAACTCTGCTAATATAAACACACTTTCACCATGTGATAAATGGAATAACTTCATAAATATTCTACAATCATATATTCATAAATGCACTCAACATAATAAAGGTCCCCTCAAATTTCTAAGTCAATTGGACAAGATAGCCGACACACTTAAACATTTGCCCATGCAAGGCAAAATATCCAAGAAATTACTCGCCTTAAACTACAATACAAAGCTACCCAACAATCCCTGGCTGAATACCTATCAATTAAATGAGCGCGCAGTTACTTAGCATATCAACACTGCTGGACTCGAGGTTACATCAGATGGGCCCTAGGATCCAACCAACAAAACAAGGCACCCTCATCGATCAAGATACACAGTAAACAATATATCGGCCTCTCCATGCTTTCCAAAATAAGAGACTTTTACAAAAGAAAATTACAACCTATTGGTGTCACTAACATCCGTAGAGTTTTTGTTACTAACAACCCTATGGAACATAACATCACAGATGGTGATATTCTTGACAAACTGCAATCACTCCCAGAAAGTGTCCATCCTGGCATGCATGGAATTCCCAGATTTCTACTTTTACACCTAAGAGCTTTTACTATCCCAGTAATCCACGGAATGATAGACCTCATCACCACTGGAAGTCATCACCTAATAAACCTATGTCCCATCTCCATGGTACCCTTTTTAAAGAAGCATGATGCACAACCAGATCTCAATAACCTGCGTCCTATCTCGATGATTCCTCTATTGACAAAGATCATCGAGAGCATCATTAAAGACAAGATTCAATATAACATAATTAAACAACTTTCGCGCTATCAATTTGCAAAAAAAAGGCACTTCAACATCTGACGTCTTTATGAGTGATGATGAGAGGACTGAATAATGTAGAAAATGAGCATAGGATGAAATATAATTAATGTTACTTAGTAGAGGTAGGAACCTCATCACAGCTGATAAAAAATATTAATATACTTATTTATCTGTTTAATAAGATTGTACAACTAACACAAAATGCATATATTATCTATATTAATACAATTTGTTTTACAATTATACAATTTCTTGCAGTCACACATTTAACACCATATATTTTTATATAAATACATTAATTCTAGCATAATAAAAGATTAATGTAATCATTAATATATTTACCTAAACATGGGGGTGATGTAGAATGAGTGAATGAAAAAAAAGAGGCAATTGTACAATAAATTCTAGCGATTTGATTTTAAAAAATACT
Source organism: Epiperipatus broadwayi (assembly GCA_028023455.1). Taxonomy (NCBI): domain Eukaryota; kingdom Metazoa; phylum Onychophora; class Udeonychophora; order Euonychophora; family Peripatidae; genus Epiperipatus; species Epiperipatus broadwayi. Next base: position 56,183 of record JAQFVV010000777.1, on the reverse strand, counting down.
GCATAAATGATGAAGACATGTGAAAGAGGTTATGACTTGGGTAAAATTAAAGAGTACTAGTTCATCTAGGAATATATTGGGAGGGGAATAATAATTTATCTTTTCAGGTGTCTTTTACTGATATGTTTGAGAACATGGTGTGGAATGGAAGTTTTAAGGTATTGTAATATGTATGTATATACATTTAATTATTAAATACATGAAACTAAATATATAAATAAACTTAATAGATAGTATAGATTTTATGGGAATATATATATATATTTAAAATCCCACATTTCTTACAATGAAATTTTTATATTTAAAATATGACAGTTTTGACTAACTAGTAGTTTTCTTCAGATATTTGAAGATATTTTAGATATTTCAAAAATCTAAAAAATATTGCTAATCAATTGAAACTATTATAATTTAAATAAAAACGTTGTAAATAAAATGTGAGAAATGTAGGTTTTTTTGTAAACATTTAATAGAAACAATGCAATAACAATGAAATAAGTTTTAAAATTCGTGAAAGACTGTTATATAACAAATAATACTATAAGTATGCTATGCATACATAAAAATACAATTAAGAATACTCTGCAAAAACTATATAAAATGTTCAAATTATTAATATATTATACCAAAAATAAAAAACTTAGAGCAATAAAGGTACTACTAAAATTATAAACCAAATTGTAAATATATATTATATATAAATAGCCCAGCAAATGATTAAAATAAACCAATGGAATATCAGCAATAGGTTACTTTGTTTATTAACAATGTTGCCTTAACAACAGATAACTGATATTCTGTGAGTTTATTTTAAGCATTGATTGGTGTGTTATGATTTACATATGATAACCATTTAGCTGTGTGCATTTATAGTTTAATTTTTATATATTAATTTTAATTACAAGAAATATTTAGATTGAAATTATTTTTTATTTCAAATAACTTATAAACATTTTATATTTAAAAGTTAATAAGAAATAATTTACTAAAAAATAGTAAACAATTTTCTAAAAAAGATAAGAAATAACTAAAATAACTAGATTAACAAAATAACGAAGGAATAAAACTATATTATCAAATTATATTTTTTAGATAAAATATGTAGTTGTAGAGAACGTAGGAAAATAAAATACATGACATATATATATACATCTAAAGTTCTTTTGTTTCTAAATGCTGCATTTATTGATATAAAGAATCTCTCCTTCTAACAATACCTTTTTTTTTTAAGTTACAGTCAATCCATTATTTGAGTTTTTAATTAAAGTTTTTTATGCTTAAAAATGCAAAAATTAATTCTGATTTAAAATAAAATTCCACCGAGAATGTTACTTAATTTGATTTCAATTATCCTTCTTATAAAGCCTTGGTAAATGTAATCATTAATAACATTTTGAGTCAAAATATTTTTAACAGCTTTTAAGTTTTTTTTAAAAGTATTATTGAAAAATTTTCTTCTTTTTATATGCCAATTAGATTACATATATTTCATTAACCTTGCAATTTCATTTGCCATATCTTTTTGACTTAAAACACAATTTCATTTTTAAGGTAACATCAAAAGCTAATACTAAAAGCTAAACATTTTGCTTAAACAGTAAGTTCAATTCCTTTTAATTTTTGTTATATAATATAAATAACATTTTAAAAAGAAAATATTGAAAACGTAAAGGCATTGTTTAGTATAAAACCAAAACTTTTATATTAAATATATATGAAGCAGGTGTGTGGAATTATAAAATATACTCTTAGACAGGCACTCTTATACCTGGAGCCTAATTGTAAATATAGGGGATTTGAACCCAGACATTCAAGCTCCTTCACTATCCACACTATCACCATACTACTGATACACATGGCCACACATATACAGAAAAGATAACTAATCACCAATATGCATATTTCGTTCTAAACCAGCACTCATCAGTTGGTCCAGATTACCATCTCCCATACATATATATAATCAGTGCTCAGTTTATATTAAGATAGCAATTCCTTACACTTTAATAGGCAGGCTTCAACTTACTCCAATCTAGGAGTCCATTAAAGTGTAAGGACTTGCTATCTTAATATAAACTGAGTACTGATTATATATATGTATGGGAGATGGTAATCTGGACGAACTGATGAGTGCTGGTTTAGAACGAAATATGCATATTGGTGATTAGTTATCTTTTCTGTATACGTGTGGCCATGTGTCTCAGTAGTATGAGATAGTGTGGATAGTGAAGGAGCTTGAAAGTCTGAATTTAAATCCCTTATATTTACAATTAAGCTCCAAGTATAACAGTGCCTGGTATTTCAAATCTTACATATTAAACCTGCATCCTGCCCAACCTTCTTCTATGTATTTAAATAGATACTGTCCTAGATATGAGGAGTCAGAGTGACTTGAGGTCAACATGAGCATGACAACAATATTGGCATCAGCATGGGATTTGGAAATTCTATTATCAGATTTTCAATGGTATGGCTGACTGAAGAGTGGGAGGTTGGAGTAGGTTGAAGGCTATCCATTAAAGTGTAAGGATTTACTATCTTAATATAAACTGAGCACTGATTATATATATGTATGGGAGATGGTAATCTGGACCAACTGATGAGTGCTGGTTTAGCATGAAATACATATATTGGTAATTATTTATCTTTTCTGCATGTGTGGTCATGTGTATCAATAGTATGAGATAGTGTGGATAATGAAGAAGCTTGAAAGTCTGAGTTCAAATCCCCTATATCTAGATATAAATAATATATCAAAGACATATATCAAAGCATGCTTAAATTGATGTATAGTGATGAAATGATTGTTGTTTCTTTCTATGCATTGATATGAGTGACTACCTATTTAATCACATAAATATATGCTTGTGTATGGTTTGATACATGTATATACAAATTAAAAAAGGTTGTAAGAGACCAAAAAAAAAGAATACATGTTATATGGGTATATGAGATAAGAAGGCAAAAGTAAAGCTATGAATCAAAAAATCTGGGAATAAAACTGTAGTTAGTTGATAATAGTTGTAAATAGTGATATATATGATAAGGAAGGATTTGACATTTAAAATGAAAATTTATAATAGGGTCTTAGGATAATATGTCGATATCCTATATGAGAGATTTATCAGTAGCTTATGCAAAAAGATCATGTTATTGAAAAATTAAAAAAAAAGTCTGACCCAATAATTAAAAATTCTTCACAGGTCTGATCAGATGACATTTTGATGAGAAGTCATTCATCTTTCTTAATGCTAATGTATTTACAAAAACTATTAAAATAGTTTCTAAAAACAATTATGAGAGTGTCTTTTATAGTTATTACCATTCATGTTTTGTCATTACATTATGAATAAATACAGATAAAAATGTATAAAATATTTTTTAAAATATCACTAAATGTTTTTAGCTATTCAACTTAGTAAATTTTTTGCCAACGGATAGTGAAAGGGTCTAAATAAAAAAATCACAATACAGTAATATATTAGCCTTTTCATTTAAATTATTAAAAACAAGCACATTTTAATATAATGGAAGACCTTATTTAATCATTTTCTTTTTTTACTAGTAATAATTTTTCTAAGTTAACCATGTGACTGATAGATAAACTCATATATATTATATGATCTTACATTTCAGATTTTCCTTTAATTGCCTTTTTTTAACAAAAATATATTTTCTATTTTTATCTTTATTTTTTACAATTAAATAAACTTAATAAGTATTTTAAAATATAAATTATCAACTTTGCAAATAAAAAACCAACAACTAATAGACAGAAATAAATAAATAAAACATGAGATTTTGCTTCTACTTTCAGGCTAAAAAATATGTTATAAAATGAAATAAAATTCTTTAAAAAAATCTATTACGTTAATTAATATTTTATGAAAGAATAAATACAAATAACAAGAACTCTTTTTTGAGAGATTAAAATTCAACTTATAATTACAAAATGACAACAAAAATATAAAAGAAATATTTCCAATTGGTTTCCTATTTGATGTTAGTAAAATTTCAATTGACTAATTTCCTGATAAAAAGCTAATTTAGTCAAATAAAATGAAAATGTAAATCTCATATATTTGTTAATAAACAAATGTTTAATAATTTTACAAAAAATAAATAATAAAAAAATAAATACATTATATATATTATAACAGAACCACAGGGTACACCATACGATGACATGAATATGACTCAGTAGTTGGATGATTTGAATACAATGTGTCAACCAACCCACAACAAGTCATATCATACATCCATGATTCAACAACACATTTGGGTGCATCAGATCTTACTGAATCACGAATGGCATATAACAAAGAGAGGGCATCTCACTACTGTCAGACCTAGGCCTTCGAATAGGATGCTAAAGATGTCACAATGAAATGCCCAGGTCCAAGTCACATCTACTTTCAATATGATAACTTATAATTTACCTAAAATATTTCAATGTAACCTAAACTAGTGAATATCCATTACATCTCCCTTTTTGGAACCCATTACATTACAGAATTCAAACTCAGGGAGTTCTTGCAGTCAGTTCTCTTCAGGGATGGACTTACTCAATTATAAACCAAATTTGCCTATATATAAGCATAGATATAGTAAAATACTGGTGATGATCAATCATGATTAATATATAATGATGATCATCATCATCAAACCTTTAATGGTGTAAATTCATAATGTGATGGTGAAACTTTTAATGATATAAATGCACAATGATGATGGTGATGATCAAACATATAATGGTATCAATGCACAATAATGATGATCAAACATCTAGTGGTATAAATGTACAATGGTGATGGTAATAATCAAATAGAGATCAGATTGGTTTAAACAACTTAATACGTTTATTAACAACATATATAATAAATATTTACAAACAAAAAATAATAAAATAAATAAATATTCGGTTATCAAGAATGGTTTTCTATCATTTTGATGGCTTCACACAACAGAAACAAAATAATTTGAAGTATATTATATACAAAATCATATTATATAATTCATTGAATATATACATAAAACAAAAAAAAGAAAAGCAAAATGAGAGTTCACTAATTCTAAAACTACCACAATAATGTAATTATTATGATATTTTTAGGTTAGGGTAAATATATTTTATTACAATATATATATAAAAACAAAAAAACAACAAGTTAAAAAACTTGCTAACGCTTGTATTTATGATAACAGATGGCGTTCTACCAAAAACACCGTCAAGCGTAGTTTTCTGTTTACATAAATGTCAGAGCGAGTATTCACTATCTCTAACTTTAATTCCACTTTCAGATCATGATTTCAAGCTATTTGCTGTCTTTCACTGACAATAGAAAATAGCTTGAAATCATGATCTGAAAGTGGAATTAAAGTTAGAGATAGTGAATACTCGCTCTGACGTTTATGTAAACAGAAAACTACGCTTGACGGTGTTTTTGGTAGAACGCCATCTGTTATCATATATATATATTTTGTAGCAGTCAATCTTAGCCCAAGATCGAGCTCCACTGTTCTACCACTTAACCCACATTTCATCCTGTTTTTTTCATCACATGTATATAAACTATACGTATATTTCTGAGAAGCATCTATAAAAATTTATAAATATAAATCTCAAATAAAAATTTTCTTTAATTTTAAATATTAACTTTTATGGATGTGACTCAGATATATACATATATTAATGGAGCTTTTATATAGATAAAAGCACAACCAAATCATGTAAATAATTTTGTATTTTTTTTCTTAACTATATGTTATTTATTTTATAAATATTTTTCTTCATATAACTACATAAAAATTCAAGATGGAAGATGCAATCGCCGACTGTCCAAGAATAATTAAAGGGGTGGGAACATTACTTTGTTTCATGATTAAAAAGGAATTTTTAAATTAAAGTAAAATTTAAAGCAAAGCTAATTGATTTTAGTTAGCTGTTAACATTTTTATCAAATCTATTTCTAATCTGGAAATAGATTGGAATTTATTCTTGGACAGTTATCTAACAATTGCATCTCCACTAACAATACAGAAAATATTTCTGTAGATTAAAGATTGATTAAGAGCTAAGTTTAATTAAAACATTCTTTGCATTACTGAAAGCTGATATAAATAGGCCCAAAAATCTATTGTGTCAGAGTTCGGTCAATAGTCGTTAACCGACTTCATGTCTGTTTGATTTTTAAAAAGAGGGGCTTAAGCCACCTTCCCCTCTGTCTTCAGCTCCACTCTTCGTCATGCATGATGTAGCTCCTATCGCCAAGGTCAAGAGACATGTCATCAAAGAATGCCACCTGCCACAGAAGATTCATCAGTATTCCATAGAATCCTGAGGTAACCAGCCCAAAGACATAATTGTATTACCTAATTCTAGCTTATAACTATCGAATTAATGTTTTTTTATGTTAAATCTTTTTTTTAACTCGCTAATTGGTGAGCATGTTAAACTAATTATTTTCTTTATATCAATTCTCTTCTATCAAATTATTACTATGAAATATTTCATCCAACTCATGCTTTTTACTTTTTTTATAATTTAGTGCAGTTATAATTTATATTAAATGATATTTTATATTTTTTGCTAAACTTTTATTTGTAAATGCCAATCAAACCCAATTTTACGAACTTAGAGGGGGGGGGAATTAATGAGTTCTTGTTAGTTATTTCTAAATAGCTCGTAAGATTGAGTTTGTATTTTAAATAAATATATGCTTTTTAAAAAAATATTTGATCATAAATTTATACAAAATGTATAAATACTTTGCAATCTGGGGTGGATATTGGTGTCCGTTAAATTTATTAATTTCTTTATTCATCATCATCGCCAAAAAGGCTGGTGAACAAATTCTATTTTGTTGTTCGCACTTTTAAGTGCATGAATTTTAGTTTTTTTATATATTTAAACAAAATAGTATTGATTCAAGAAGGGGGAGCAATGCACGCTTCATTAATTATAGTTTTAACTTCTGATAAATGATTCTATCTTACATGGGTCATTATTTTAACATATCATTACGTATTTGTTAAACCATTTAAGGGTTTATATTTAGTTTTAAATCCAATGTTTTTTATAGTCTTATAATAGCATTTGCTGGCATATGTCAAATTATTAATAAGCCACATAGGGATTTGATCTGATTTGCCTGTACCTCATTCCAGGGAGTCATGATCATCTTCATTCGTCATTCTTCTCCTCCAAGTATATATTTATATACTGCTTCGATTCACCTGTACCTCACTCCAGAGATTCGAAGCATTCCATCTTTTTTATTGTTCTTGTTCATAACAGAAGTGTAAGTCTACTTCTGGAACATGCTGGTCAGAGTAGTCAAAGCTCTGCATGGACTTACCATAAACTGGATTCATAGCAACTTTCCACTGACCTTTCCTTTGGTACTGATCTAGCATGAAGCTGGAGTACCACCTTAATAATTGGAGAATGACCTTTTCTTGGCCAAAGCTGCCATTTTCTCTCTCTCTCACTGACAATGCTAGCACCACAATTTCTTACAGCTCATTTTTCTTTTAGCCTGTTTGACAAAATAAATTGTAATGATATGTGATAATGGAACATTTTTCTCTTTAAATATTTTTCGTTGGAGTTTTAGATCCAACCTCTCATGAAGCAGCCCTCCCCTTTATTGAAATAATCAATTCCCATATTTATAGAGTTTTGCAATATTTGATTGCTAAATGTCGAAAATGTGTAATAAATAAATGTTTCAGTATACGTAATGATCAGAACGTATCCTTATTTAATTGTTATAAATAAGTTCTATAAATTAAAATAAAGCTATGTGTCAAATGCCAGGGGCATCCCATTAAAGTCATGAAATCAGTGAAACTCTATCGTATCTTAATATGTATTATTCTTAATGTATAAACGTCCACCAAAACACCCAGATCTGTTTTGTAACATGAATTAAAATGATTTTAAATATACATTCAGTATTGTAACTGCCACACTAAATTCATATCTGTCTAAATAAAAATAATTGTACCAAGTTTGTTAAATGTTTGTAATGAAAATAAAGTTTTAAATGCGTGAAGTTGAGTATACATATATAAAATCTTGAATTTTTTGTCAAAATAAATATTTATATTTTTAAACTTTAATCCAGTTGTTTGAATCTCCTTAATAATATTTATATTTATGTATATTTTTAACTTAATATCTTGGGTTCACTCAATCTCTCATCATCATCATCAGCTGAGTTCTCATGCAAAATGTTGTAGTACCAGGCTGGGATAGAATGAATTTATGTGGTATCACCATGGGTGTTGTCCATATTGTTATAGATTTGGGGAATGGGCAAACAGGTTAGAATTCATGATTGCTCCTGACCTGTGTATCTCGGGCATGATTGGATTCGGGTTACTTTTGCTCAGATTCTAAATCTTGTTGAATGGATATACATTTTTGACCAGTACAATATATATATATATATAGCCCCACTCCCATCTATATGTGTGTGTAAGTCATAGTAAACATTAATGATAGATATGAAAAAAAACCATTTATTCAAGTGGATTAATTGTGCACTCAGAAGTAAAAAAAAATTACAAGTAAATATTATTAAAACTTATTAGTAAATAAAATAGTTTTGTTTGTCCTAAAGTTTGCCCTCAATATTAAATATATAAAAACCTTACTTGAGGTCACCTTTTCCAGAGGAATCTGTAAATTTACTTTTATTTAAAATAATACATATTAATTGACTATGATTCCTTTTTTAAAATACATCTACATATGACACATCTATTTACTACTTCCACTTTTGAATTGCAGGTGATCGAATTTGAAAAATGAATCTTGAACACACAATAAAAAAAATAAAAAAATCTCAATACAAGAAATTTTCAAATAGCAATAACAAAAGCAAAAAAAATAGTAATCATGTGAATCAAAATAAAATATATTCATCTTGAGGAAAACAAGCATTTTGTCTACAGTTAAGAGTTTATAAATTTAAATGTCTATCTTCATGTTCACCAACTCTGTTAATATTCATATATTTCATGTTGCTTGGATAAAACAAACACATACCAATTAGCTCTTCTGAACGTATATAAATCCATTGAAGATTGATATTCACCAGCATTTCACAAATAGACATTTTGATGGTTACTTTTAAAATTTCATAATTTCTTAATTTCATAATTCCATAATTTCATAATTTCATAATGACATTGAAGCTAGCTTTGGAACATCCCACAGTCCTGGTTTCTTTACCCCACACACATTGTAATGATTCCTTTATAATTGACTATTATTTATTGTGTCTTAAATATATATAAAAATAGCTTTTAAAGAAAACAGTCAATTTCTAGCAGTTTCACATTTCCTTTGCATCATTTCCATAATAATGAATTTTAGCTTGCAGAATAAATCAAGTCATTAGTTTATTCCTGCTAATTATAAATTGAACTTTAACTTTCCAATTTCTTTCTATCCAAAATAAAGATTTTATATTATCTTGAAACTACAGATATTAAAATTTTACTGTTTTTAGATGCTGGGCAGTTTTTTTCTTTTTTTTTTTTAAAAAAAAAAGCTTTACTTATGTGCTGTCAGTTCAATTGTTAGTTTCAAGTCAAGAATGCTACTTTGTCTCATGATAGCTAAAACCTATTGTTACAACTTAATAAAAAACACAAATTATAAAACATTATTATTATTATTATTTTTATTTAATTTTCATTATTCTAAATTTGATCACTTAGCAACAATTTTGACCTCATATAATTTTGAACTTTGATTATGTCCGATATAAAACAATCAATTAGTATTTTAGTTAATGATATTAAATGAACAAAAGAAAGACAATTAACTTCTACAAATAGACAAGCATATTAGTTTATAAGTATCTTCATGTATATAACAAATTTGTTTGCTTTTTCACAATAGATAAAAAAAAATAAGAATTAATTTCTCAAACATATCAGTTTATATGTAGGTTTATATATGTATATACTACATGTGTATAAGTAGGTATGTAGATATTTTATTTGCCTACCACTTGATCTGAATTCAAACGTAAAAAAAATTGGCACAGGTGTGAAGGTTGGTTGTAAGCCATCTCTTACAAAATATATATATATATATATATTGTAACAGAATAAATATGTGGGCCATGAAAGAATGGTCCTGGTTTGATAATGCCTGCAAATTGTGGCACCATTTGTAACAGAATAAAAATGAGAGTATGCACTTCTTTTAATGCCTCACAGATTAGGAAGTCATTTGTAACTGAATAACTATAATGACCATGGGAAATAAAAACTTTAATATAATCTGAACGAAAATATAGCCCAATCATTGGTCATCATTTACAACTGAATAAAAATATACTTTAAAGTTGAATGTCATTTATAACAGAATAAAATTATGAGTCATACTGTATCCTGAGTCATAGCCTAATTATTGATCATCATTTGTAACAGAATAAAAATATGAACCAAAGAAGAACAATCCTAATTTATTAATGCCTGTGAATTGTAGCGTCATTTGTAACAGGATGAAAAAAATAAACTAAGCTAAAGTGAATATTAATCAATAAATAACAATCTAATACTTAAGTTAATAAAACAATGATAATAACCTTTATTGTAACCTCATAGATTCAAATAGCATTTAGAATGAATAGAAAAAAAATAAAAATATTACTTTAAGCTATCTTAAAATATAAGCATTATTTGCAATAGATTAAAGATAAAGCAATAAAACTATAACAGTATATGCCTATAATATAAATCCCTTATAATGGAATGGAAATAATGATAAAAAATTACACAGATACACTTTAATATTCCTCATAAATCAACACATTGTTTATAATAATACAAACTTGTACCAAAAGTCAAACATTATTTCTATTTAAAAAAATAATTCATGGATGTATGAAATAATAATCACAATATCCTTCAAGTTTACAACATCATAATATCTAACAAAATATATAACTCAATAATTGATTTCTAATTACAACTAAATAAAATAAAAGTACTGCTAACTCAGCTATACTATTCCACTAATATCAAAATACTCTTATTAACTAAGTCAATTATAATAAGATTAAATACTTAATAATAATACAAAATCAATTAACCTAATATATCTTTCCATTTTCACCAACTTAAAATATTATAAAATAAAATCATCCTATTAAATAACCTTAAGATTTTCAGTATCCAATCATAACAATATATAAAATAAATGATAGATTCCTATTTGATACTTATTCAAATGCTATGGACAAATCATATCCAATTACTCTTCAGTTTAATAAAGCTAAATTATTAAAACTTTAGACTATAACTGTCAAAGCATATGAAAGATTGTTAGATTTATTATAATCAAATATTAATATTAAAATTTACTATTTAAACTGAATTTATGATCCACACTAATGAACATTAAATATAATTAAAGCAAATCACTCTAATTTGTAACAGAATAAAATATATTACTATTACCAGCTTTATAACTGAATAGGATTATGATTTTTATGGGTATATACTGACTTAATGTAACATTCATTTTAATCAATAATGATTTAAAATAAAATATGCAAACATTTAATTGCAACTACCTTTACTCATCTTCAATAATTATCATATTTATACCTTTATCAATCATCAAATCAATTTATATATATTTTTTATCTTAATATATCTATTACTTGTTACTAACAAAATAATTACAATACAATTTCTAATTACTTATTAAATATTTAAAAATGTCAAATCAATTAATTTATTGCTGTATAAAATCTATACCTGGTCAGATAATAAACATTAAATTCAATACAAAGAAAATGACATGTAATTATACTTTCTTACCCATTCTGTGTTTTTGATTTCTGAATTATTTTTATAACTGCTTCTAATGAATTATATGGTATAATCAATTAGTGAATATCAACTCATCCAAATATGATAAACTAATAAATTTGCATTGTAAAATTGAATGATAATGAAGCAAGTTTATTTGTTTTAAATTAATTCAAAATTTATTAATAAATTGATATAAATTAAAATCAAAAATATATATATATGACAAATAAACCTTTAAAATATATGCATATAATCTGATTATACTTTATGCAATATGTTTTAATTGACATTAACTTCATATTTAAATAGGTGATTGCACATCAATCTCCACTTATTGGATACTAAATACAAACACATATGTTTATGTAACACAAAAATGTTGTAGAACATTTATACTTTCCAAAATATAAGAGAGTTCAAGATATATTTTCTTTTTATACTTCATATAAAAATATAATTAATTAAAATATAAATATATATATAACAAATGAATCTACTTATTTGTTAATATAAATTTAAAAAAACAAAATAAAATAAATATTTATTATGATATAATCCTTTTGAACTCCTAATATAAGTGATATATTCAAAGTTCATTTATAATCAATAAATAAAAAAATATTTTAAATTAAAATAATAATTATTATGCTGCAAGATATAAATTCAAACTGAGGAAGCCATAACACTCTTATATTTAGGTATGTAAATAGATGACTACTTAAAATTATACTACTATTTATATCAATAATTACTATACATTTTAAATGAAGAGAAAAAATATATAGCAATAATAATGATAAATATAAGCAAATGACCTGAATAATAGTCTTTAAATATGACCTTCTAAAATAGTACCATAGTTCTAGTGTTTATTTTTTAAATCATGATCTAATGATGTTTTATTATTCCAGAAAAAATAGAAATATGAAAAGCTATAAGATTTAAAGCATATTTTATTCACAATATTTTCCAAATATCCAAATTACCTTTTTATTCAGCAGATATTTGATCTATATAATGTTATAAGTGTGCAAACACTAATTTATATCCATGACAATGCAATATAGATATCCTTTCATTTAGCAAGTAATCAATTCATAAAACATTACAAGTGAACAGATACTAATTTCATCCATGATGATGCTATGGAAATTGAACCAATTTTTATCTGGTGTATAAATTATCCATCAAGCTTATAAAATTATATCAGTAGGTGAACATAATCTTTGTGTACATTTTATTTTATTTAGCTTTTAGACTTCATCATTGAAAAGTATTTTTAAATCAAAGATACATTCAGATGGTTTTTTGAAATGCTAAGAATTTTCATATTATCAATAATCTTGTCCAGCCAATAGATGAACATTATTGAGCTTTTACCCATCATTCTATTTATTTTGCAATCATATACTTTAAAAAATTCATAAGAATGAACTTAAATTTGCTACTATTGAAGCCAAGGTAAAGAAAAAAGAGTTTTTTAAATTCAGTTCTATTTATAACTTTTCTAATTGATGTCAGAATAACTATAGCAATATCCTTTATTAACTCTTTGGTCAATTTTAACAAATATCTCTCAAATAAAAATTTTATTACACAAGAATAACAGCAAACAAAACAAATATTTTAGAATTATTACATATGACAAACTTTGATGTTTTATAATACAAATACTATTCTTTCATTTTAACACAAATTATACAATTGTGAATACATTCTCATCATATCACATTAGAAATATATTTTCACATACATATCTTTCCAGTATAATATTATACAAATAAAATAACAAATATATTTGAGATATTAAACATTTATGTATATTATTTGTAATCTATTATGGTGAATGCAATAATGCAAAAAATTATAATAAAGAAAGAATAATAATTTCATCAATACTATAAACTTTATTATTCACATATTCATTTTTAAAATGAATAAAGCCAATTCACAATCTTATACAATACAATTAATAATAAACATTTTTTTTTATCAATATGATCATTATCATAGAAATACAGTTCAATGCTTCATAGGTTAAGATATCCACCATCAAAATCAAACAAGAAAAAAATTATGACTGATACTTTACCACATACTGAAACTCATCTCAAACTTCAGTAGGTACAATATAGTAAACTTTTTCTTATATTTTTGCAATGTAAATAAAGATTAATGCTGTATAAGGGTAGTAATCTACCTTCACCTCTAAATAATAGAAGCAAACATTCTCTCTTATTGACTTTAAACTGCTTTTTTATTGTTTTTTGATCTCCAATAATTAGTGAGATCTGATTATTTTATTTTGAACTATTGCAAAACCTTTTAAAGTTAAATTTCTACTGTTAAACATTCAAAATAGATTCCTGTCATTTAGGCCTACTCTGTTGATTACAGCAGCAACAAGTTCAATAGAAGTCTTTTATGAATATTAACTAAAAAATAATTGATCAAAAACAATGAAGAATGTTTTCCATGTTTCTTGGCAATTTTTCTTGCTTATGATTGAATCAAAATTTTTATATCAACAACAAAACCAAAGAATAAAATAATATAACACATACTATTATTTTATAGATTTGCATAATAGATATCATAAACACATTTAATCTAAAGATTAGTGAGACTTAAAATAACATTGGCTGTCCTCATTTTTACAGAAACTTTTTCTGTACTGTTTAATCAAATTTTTTTTAATGATTTGCAATAATATATATTTAATAATTAAGTTTTGTCATTTGTAAAAATAGGCTAGAAATTATTCATATTGAGAAATATTCATATGTAGATAGATCTGATCATTACTGCAAACATACATTGTATCTGAAATGATTAATTGGCTGTTCAATAATATTTCAATTATTTTATTCAAGTGAATTCACAATTTTTATAAAGACAATAACTAAGTACTATAGAAATGTGAGTAAGTAATGTTACAAATATCATGAATAATAATCAAGGTCAAGTATTTATTTTTCTGTCTCTGTTGGAATAGTTTTTGTCTGTTTTTATTCATAAAAAATTTATATCAATATATATATAATTATATACTAATGGGTTAAAAAAGAATAATGTAAATCAAACCAATAATTGTACTAAACATTAAAATTTCTAGCCAAATAGTTTATATACAAAAGCAGAAAATAAAAATCGCTAATCAGCATCTCAATGCAAAAGCAGACACAGACACATACCTCATCATGATATGAATTTATTCAGAACAAAACTTCATTTAGATGACTATGGAAATTCAACATCAGATCCAATTAATACACACATATGGTAATGGTTATTTATTGATAAAGAATGATGCTGCATATCCAGAGTCACCCAAATAGTTTCAGTTCTGGATAACACATGCTATGACAAAGTATTTGTATATTTCTATCTTTGCATTGATATGATTGAATAGACATTATTATTTTGAAGTTTCATATATGATTATTTGGACTAAAAATCTTAAAGTTTAGTAGGGGTGTTGGTTCATTTATATTATTTTATAATATAGCTACTAGTATTTAATTAAGTTTATTTATGTGTAAAGTTAAATCATAGTTGTTTAGAATATTAATTTTCTACTTAGAATTTTTAAATTATAAAATGTTTCCAAAAAATTTGATGTTACTTTTTTTGTTTTTTGAAGTTAACTAGCATTTCTAATATAAATATACAACACCACATCTGAATATTGATTAGGACTGATGTTGTACTCAAGAGTCACCTAAATGAAATATCATTTGTTTTGGACAAAACATATGTTATGAACAAGTATTTGTCTGTTACTTTCTTTGTATTGATATGGGCGTGATTAGTTACTTTCATTTTGCAGTTTTCTATTCTGTATATTTGATTTAAAATATTACTTTTGTTAAAGCTATTGTTTGATTCATGTAAACAGTATTCGTACCATGTGTATAAAACAGATATTTCAAATTGTTTAAAAATTTCCTAAAACTGTATTATATAAATATATACGATTTTGAAATCAACTAGATCGCAATAAAGTGGTGTAAATATATTTTTGATATAGTAATCTTTTAAACTTAGTTCATTAATAATAATTATTATTTTATTACTAATTTAATTAATCAATATTTTTTCCCTTATTCTCTTTTTATTTTCATTTATATTATGTCATCAATTATTTAGGTTAATACAGAACCTGATCAGCAGCTTCTCATACATTTGATCATCTCTGAACGAATTATGATAATGGTACTGTATGTTTATTCAACTACATTTTGATTCTTTAAAAATACACGCTCTGTAATTCTGTTTCTAATATTTTCACTTTTTTTTTTAAACTTTATTTTTTGTCTTTATCTTTTCTTTTTTGAAGTTAGAATGCTCATGCTGGTTTAAGAATGGTTGGTAAAGAAAATCAGCGAATTTATTATTTAAAATAAATAAAAACCAAACATTTTCATATTTGGATTTTCTTTTGATACATCAAAAATGTTAAGCCATTAAAAAAAAACTTACATAGCTGATATTTATTTGTTAATTCTAATCAAGTTTATTTTTCGAAATTTTTAAAGATGCATAAAGTAAATAAAAAAATATCATTGTCCACAATTTTTAATAAAAAGGATTGTGATAATGTTTTTAAAAACATCACTATTATAATCAATTCTTGTCCTAATAATTTGAATATGAATGCATGTTTTGATTGTACTTGGATTTAGGGCTTGATACCATTGTGAGCCTGATTTTAAATCAGCATATTATTTGCACAAATTCAGATTTTTTATCACAGGGAAGAGAAAATTTCTCAATTATAGGTACCTGTGATACTGAATCTTATTAGTTTGTATATATGTAATAATTGATAATGTAGAGATAGTTTCATATGTTTATATAGCTTATATATAGCTATATATATATATAGTATTCAAATATAAGTATATCTTTTATACTAAACTTAATGTAATTATAAAAACTTGAACTCAGACTTCCAAGCTACTTAAAGCTATGCACCTCAGCTCATCAATATAAGTCCTTATAATTACATTAAGGTTAATATAAACAGTATACTTATATTTGAATATTACTTATTCGGCCTGTATTTTTCCCATTCCTCTTCTGTGTATTTAAATGGAGATATTAAGATTCTGTATGTGAAGTGTCAGGATATGATAATATTGGCATCATCAAGAGCCTTGAATGTTCCATCATTGGATTTTCAATGATATGGATGGCTGAAGAGTTGGAGGGTGGAGAAGTTGAAGCTAGTCAATTAAAGTTAGAAGTATTAACTAAGCACTGATTGTATATATGTGTGAGATGGTAATCTGGATCAACTGATGAGTGATTGTGTAGCATGAAATATGTATATTGGAGATCATTTATCTTTTTCACATGTATGTGATCATTTGTATCAGTTGTATGATATGGAGTGCATAGCTGTAGGGAGCTTGGTAGTCTGAGTTCAAGTCCTTATAATATATATAAATTGTAACAGTGTAAATTAGACAGGTAGAGGTGTGTTGCCAGGAGACAGAGATTCTAATAAATTATCAATTAATTCCAAATTTGTAAAAGATTAAAATAGATTAAATGGAAAAGATCTTATACAGTTAGTTCCTCAAGTCCCTAATCTACATCAATACAATCTTAAAACAGATATTGAAGCTATATTTATGTTACATATATATGCTTCATGTCAATTTACATTTAAATCTTTTTAAACCCTGTTAGAGGAAAATTTTAAATTTTATTTTTTTTTAAAAATTATTAAAGACTAATAAAAATTAAATTTTGTTTTATTAAATATGCTAAAAGCATGTGTGTATGTGTGTGTAGAAAGGGTTAGCTGAGATTCTAGAAAATTTTAAAAAACAGATAATTGAAATTCACATAATTAAAATGCCTGAACATTTTTATTTTTATAAAATTTATGAAGGCAGATTAATTATAGGGCAAAAGTACATTTATATTTGTTATTGAACCATTATCTAATTAATGAAAAATAATATGCACAAAAATGTTTTTCTTTTTAATATTTGACCTGGTGGTAAAAAGGGGTTAATTGATGCATATTACTGCAAGGAATGCATTAGACAAAAGATATTCAGAATTTGGAAAAATTTATTAATTAATAAACAAATACAGGATTAAATTGTAATTAAGATGATTAAATTTTGTTATCAGAAAAAATATACTTTAAAATTAAAATTAATCTGGATACCTTTTTCTGAATGTTGTACAAATACCTCAGCAAATGTAAAACAGGAACTTTTGATCATTTTAATCAGATAATTCTTTGAGCATTGATTTCATGACAATTTCTTTAAGCTGTCCAGGTGAAATAAATTCATCAAGATTGTCAATAAAAGTCTTGTCATTAATTATTTGGCTGCTAGAAGCCATTCAGAATGACCTGTGAGTAGAAGCTTGTGTCTGCTTCCTCTTCACCATCCCAGGGGAAGTATGAGTTTGAATCCTGATGGAGTTGGTGAGCCCATCTGAAGTCTGCTAACCCGTGTACCTGTGTCAATGTTCCTGCCTTCATAAATGAATCAGTTTACTGACCTGCCATGCTGTCATTTCAGAAATAAGAAACCATCTAGTCAATTATGCCACCTTCAATTGTATGCTATTCTGAAGAACCAGCCTGTCTTCAATTAATTATCCACATCTGAAAAAAGGGCCATTCAGTGTCATGTAAATTGCATCATGAAAGCTATGTATCACCATTATAGCTCATGCTGCTCTTCATATCTTGCAGTATTTTTAAATTCTTCATGAAGGTAATAATACAGAAACATTTGAACTCTAAAATGAGATTTGCAATCCTACTGGTAAAATAATTCACATATATTTCATGTTTCCTTTTTAATTATTTATTTATTCATGTGTTATTTTTTCTTTATATTATGTCTAATTCATATTATATGTATATGCTGACCTGCATTTTTAAGACTGATATTGCTATTTGTGGTCATTGTTAAGTTGTATATATTATATGTACCAGATTTATTATTTAAAGGTCAGATTATGGAGGGCTATTTTGTAAACACATTTTCATTTCTTCTTAGAATTCTGAGAATCATCTTTCTTGCCCCATAAAGAAAATCTAATTATTTAAAAGTCTGGAGATGTTTTAATTCTCCCTTTCGTCATCTGACTTGAAGATTTTGTTTTTTTAAAATACAGTTGACCATGTATGTCAACTAAATTAAAACTTTATTTGTGCAATTATAAAACCAGGGTTTTTTTTTTAACAATTATAAAAATCAGTTGAATAAATTTTAAAAAAAGCACTGTTAAAAATAAGATTAAATTTAAATTTTTTATGAACGGTCAAATATATATGTCATTTATTATAATATGTTAATCTCACAAATGTCTTTTTATAATGATGTATATTAATCACAGATATCTTGAGCTATCATATAATGTATTTCTTTAAATGTGTGAGTATGATCTCTAGGGTGTATTTTTAATTAAGCAGGGGTTATTAATCTTTATTGTTTTTTTAAATATTTATATTAGATGAATCAGTTAGGTCTTAATTTAGGCAAGTAAACTAATACATGAGCTTTTGTTTAAACTTATAATATGGCTAGTCACATTTGTTTTCATTTTAGTAATCATTGTAATTTCCAGGCTTTAATTAACAATCGTTTATTGTTCTTTCCTACTATATCTAAATTGTGTTACATATTTTTTGTTTGTATGTTTTTTTCACAAGCAGCCGTTTATTCCTGCTTTGTGGAAATGGATTTTCCATGTATCTCATACTTTCATACTCAGAGAATCTGCACTGTAGTCTGTAATATTATCAATGCAGAGAAATTTCCTGCTTGATAGTAATAAGTTCATTAATGGTTATAGGAGCAGATGTTCATTCCTGCTTCTTATGACCCTCTGATCTGATAAAATTTCTGCGTATGGCTTCACTAAGGTGAGTGTACCCTATCTTTTTCCTCATTGGATATACACTTTCTGTCTTTGATAACCTAGCACCACATTCAGTTATATATATATATTTTAACGGTCACTGAGTGGAGGCTTAATGATTTCTTAACGTATCCACACTACAAGGGTGCCATCTAGGCATTAGAACCTAGAAAAATTTATATAGTAGGCAGATACTAAGTTAAGATTCAAAAATTTTTTTATATATATTATTCTGACCGTTTGCCCAATGTCACTAGCTCATAGAGTAGCAGAGATTTAAACATTTTTATAAATTTTAATAGATTTCTATACTCAAAATATATATTAAATATTTAGAATAAAATAAAAGAAGCCACTGCCAGTAATTAACATACAAATAGATTTTTATTAATGCACATTTAAAATTGAGGAATAAATTTATTTTTAGATTTTAACATTAATAATTTTTTTTTTTAAATTTAAATTCAAATTACTATTTAAATAGACCGCACAGATGGATATTTAAATTATATTTTACTTTAGCATGTCAAGCATAGATAGTCTACATAGATTTTTTCCACTTAAAAACTTATTAAAACATTCATTCAATCTCAGACTAAAAGTTTGCAGCCAACCCAATGCCTGTTTCCAGATATATAGTCGCAATCAATGCAATATGAAGATGCTAGCATAAAACCACGCCAACAGGAATGTGCATCTGACAGCATGATATTATTTGAAGGAAATGATCCATGTTTAGAACAGGAATGTGCATCTGTCAGACTAAGGAATCATGTATGGTTATTTTTAAAGAGTGCTACGTATGGGGGAGAGCAGTCTTTCTGCCGTCTTATAAATCCCTGTCCATAGAGCTAGAAGGGGTCAATGGTGCAGGAAATACATCTGCGACCATTTCAATGATATGACTGCCTCTTTGGGGTCATGCATTCAGTTGGTCATGTTGCCCTGTTTGCTAAACACGCTTCACATTACATTAATATAAACACTCATATATCCCTCCACAAGCATTGCCCTAACTATGAAACAAATAGCCTGAAATTAAAATCCCTTAAATTAAACATAAACAAATTTAAACATAGTTATTAATCTTTATCCATGCAGCTATCTACACCCAACTTTAATTTAATACATTTTATTTAACAGATAGAAATAAATAACCTAGTTAAATACAAACATAAATAATTAAATTAAAAAAAATGGAAATGATTGAAATAGCAAACGTATATAAAAACAAATATTTATAATTGATTTAGAGTTCTATTCTTGGTCAGGTAAGGGTACATTCATTTATATCACTTTTTTTTTTTGGATTGATTACTTATTGACATTATACGGTAATTATTTAAAAGAAAGTTCAATTGGTAAAAGTTTATACTTTACGGATTCTGCAGATTTTGAGGTCCATCTTCGTGATCACTTATGTAGATTGTTTGTTCTTCCTTTTTAAAAATGAAGTCGCTACTTGCCATTCCTTTTTGGTCCCTAACTGTCATAGGGAGGTCACAGCTGGTTGTCCAAAAATTAAATTTATTGCAGACTTCCACATCATGAAAATCTGCAATATAGCCAGTTATAACACATATTCATAGTCAGCTCTCAGATAAGAATTATAATAATCATTTGGCTTTTATATTTTTCTTAGCCTCTTATCATTAGATCTTATGATTCAACCAGCAAGATGTCACTAATCCTTTCATGTTTCAGTTATGGTCCGTGCTGTCATTTCCGTGCTTGCATTGGTCATTTAATTTCTTTGTATTCTCTTATCTGACCATTTAATTTATTTTAAATGCTTCAAGGGCTAGTTTGCTTTTGAACAATCATTTAATTAATAAGACAATCATTTACATTTTCTAAGATTATAGAAATCAACATTATTTCTATTTTTAAAATATCAATCTTTATATTTTTACTTTTTTACAAAAAAAAAATACTTTCAAATACTTTTTCTTAAAATAGTTTAAGTTTTCCATCTGCGCGCGACAATATATATATTAAACAACTTTTAATTTTCAGTTTTTAATTTTTTTCTTTTTAATAAATCAATTTTTATTTACGATCTTTTTATTTTCATTTTAAAATAATGTAACGGCATATATTCTGTTACAATATATATATATAAGCCTGATGTAGCAAGCATGTAGTCAAATCATAATTCTAAGTATATTGCAATCATCTATTAATGATTATGATTTTAATTTCAATGCTTCTATCTTAACACTGTTTGATTATTCATAAATTAAAAAGTTAAACCATCATAGAATGTCTTCCCTGGAGATTATTAAGACATATAGCCTATAGTCTCATTTGATACAATTAGCAATAATTAAGCCGTTTAATTTTTTTAAACTTACAACAAACTCAATATAATCCATAAATCTAGCCATATAAATTTTTTAATTCATTTTAGTTCCATTTTGTTTATTACTACTAATAAATTTATTTATGTACACATTAACTCTCACATTTGTATCTTGTTTATCACAATTAATTTTGTATAGTTTTAAGGGTTTCTTGTATCTCCCTCACCTCAGCAGGATATAAGAAAAAGGGAATATATGCTAGTATCAGATGCATTAGTCATGGGATGATTATTCTGGAAGCATAGGTAATGAGGTTCAACTTTGGCAAAACTCTCTATATATATTGCCACTCAGTGCAAGACAGAGTAATCAATGGATGCCAGAAAGTTGTACATAAAATCCCCATCTCGTGCCTGCTCATCCAACATCCCCAGACTAGTTGGATTGAAAATATTAGTGTTTTCATTTTAAGTCTCATAGTTTTGTAGTTAAGTAGAGATAAAAGGTGGCTGCTGGAGGGTTACATTAAATCCTAAGATCTAGGTGCAATGCTCTCAGATCCAAGGCTTCTCACTGATGAAGGCCACAAGCCACCTTTTATCTCTACCTAACTACAAAACTATGAGACTTAAATTGAAAACACTATAATATTTTCAATCCAACTAGTCTGGGGATGTTGGATGAGTAGGCACTAGATGGGCATTTTATGCACAAGCCTTCTGGCATCCATTGATTACTCTGGCTTGCACTGAGTGGCAATACATCTAGAGAGATTTGCCTGTTTTAATAACAGTTAAGAGCAAGCATAAGAAGTAGTGATCATGTGATATTTATTTGTATTGTTTGTGATAAGGTTTATATCAATGTTAAACACAGACATGTGAGTTAGTGATCATTGCTTGGTTCCTAAGGTTAATTTTTGCTGGCAATACAAATGAAATAATAAAAAATGTTAACTCTTTTGGACATGATAAAAATTTAAAAGGTAATGGTTTAATTATTAATTAGTCAAAATGTGTATAAAATGATAATGTTTGAACTGCATCTTAGTTGAAGTTGCTTTATCTATATATCTCTTTTTAAAACAATTTATAATTATTACCCCTTGAATAATCAAAATAAATAAAATTCAGGACTTCTATTTTAGTAAATAACAAGTATAATAATTTATTTATATCAGATAATAAGTAATAAATTAAATGAATGAGATACTAAGAAATACATTCACTATGCAATAATTACATAAATGTTAATACTTATTATGGTGTTAAACAACAGACTTAATTTTCACAACCAGAGGAAAGTTTATACACCTGGGTCTCTCTTTACATGGACTTATTTATCACGATTTTGAAGTTATGCGATTCATCTGTTTCACCGGAAGTCAAACTCCGATAATACAATATTACTTTAAATAATAAATTTCGCGCACTTGCATTATATTGAAAGTAATAGCACATTATTGGAATTCGACTTTCATCTTAGTAATTTTGATATTTTCAGTGCTTTATAATAGTAAGATTTTATGCAATAATGAAATTAAAATCATGATTTCCACATTTTATGTATACACACATTAAATTTTACAAGATTATAATATAAATTTGTTCAAACATTGTGCGTGTTAATTTTGCATTTTAAATCATTCTGTTTTTGCTTTTTAAAAAAGAACGTAATCAATTATTAATCATTTAGTGTCCACAAGTTTATTTTTAAAAGGTGAGTAATAGCAGTGGGCACAATTAAATTTGACAATTAAAATCTGATTTTTAATTATAATTAACAATTTAAAAATTATTTACGGTGACTTGAAATTAATGTGATGTAAAACGAAATTTGATTTTTAAACAAATCTGAAAATTAAAAAATTAAAGACAAAAATAAGAATTTAATTTTTGGTTGTTAGTTTTAATTAAATTTTTCCCAGCAATGGTGAATAAATGTCTTTTTATTATCATAAGTCTAAGTTCATAAACAATTAATAAAATCATCATCTCAAAGATTAATTACTAATTACGTTGTCAACAGAAAACCATTAACACAATGTGAGAGTGAACTTGGCGCTAGTTGTATTTCCTTTTGTGAAGAATCTATTTTTTAGCAGTTTGCAAATGAAACTGTTTATCAGCAAATGGCAATAATAATTAAAACATGTATAAAAAAATGTAAATTACTGTACTGTAAATTATGCATAAAAATATATTATTTTGAATAAAATTAAATATTATAGTTAAAAAAAGTTTGTCTTGTATCAATTTTTTTCAAATTTGAAATTTTTTATTAGTCATATTTTATTTCCTTATTTTTTTTTGCGCGAATTTTAAAGTAAATTTTACGTTGGTGCTTTGCTTTTACGCGAGTTTTGAAAAATCACAGTCCGTATCCCCCCTTTTTCAAGGTAAGTTATGTCTATTTTTGTGTGATTTCATTTGTGCGTGTTTTCTGAGGAACCTATCTATCGCGTAAAATGAGACCCAGGTGTATTTACATTTAATGAAATTTATAAAAATTTACAACTTATTATGATTTAGAATTATAGCAATACTAAAAAAGCTAAATAATTTATTTGAAAGAAATTAAATTATTGGTTAATTATATTTTGTAATGATTATTGTGATTTTCATCTAATTGTATGTATATCTAAACATTTATTCTTCAACAAACATAATATGCACTAAATATCACTAAATATCCCTCCAAAATAAGCATTTAAAAAAATAAAGTGAAGCTAAAAAATCAGTTAAGATGATGAGTCATTCAATATTCATAGTTTAGAGGCATAATTCATTAGATGATCCAATATTTAGGCAAGAATAATGATCTAAACATATGGTTTAAAATTCATTCATAGATAAATCATTAATATAATTTTATCCAAGAATGTTTAGGAGTTTAATCCACTTTTAAAGAGTTATAACACACTGTGCCATAGCATAGGTCTCCTTTGTAGCCTCTATATATAATATATCACCCAAACACCGAATAGTATTTTCCAAAGAATTTACTGATTTTATTATCATAATTTTATTTTGAGAGAAATGGTTATCTGACCATAATGAGACAGTATAATTCTTAGGGACTGGAATATATGTAAGCACTACATGAATTTATTAAATGCATTGACAGCATAAAAATATATATCATCAAGATACAGTAACAGGAATGTAAGAAGTTTAAATTTTGACTTTCTACAATATATAACTTTCCAGTCTTTTAAGCATTGATATTATAATTTAATTTAGAAAGTAAAATAAATTTTCCAAAGTGCATTATTAATTACATTTTGAGTTGATATTAAGCACCAATTCACATTTTACCTTGCCCTGGATATAGATGTTAACTTTTCTTTTTTTAGCTGATCATGTTGTATTTTCTTTTAACACAAATCACCTTAAGTCTGCATATTCTTTTTTATAGAAAAAAATGTTTATTAAAATATGACCTTTTTCTGAAATAAACAATATGTGAAAATAAAAATTTTCAAAAGAAAAAGAATGAAAAACAGATGGATTTTTTCGTAACTACATGGACTGATGTATCGGTTCTTTTTTTTTTAAGTGTCATAGCATCGGCCGGGACGCGCAACCCGGGCAACTGCCTGCTAGTGCAAGGCAGTCGCGCTGACCTCTCAACCACCAATGCAAGACATAATATCCATCACTGTTGTTATGTGATACTCAAGATATTGTTTTATAAAATTATCAAGTGGTCATTTTTATAAAGAAATTCATTTTAAATATCAATTGTACTTACATATATACAAATAGATTCATACACATATAAAGGTAACTTATCCCTATTGAAACATATATATATATATGTAAAAGAAAGTAATATTGTGTTAGCAAAGTTTTTTCTTTCTCTTTTTTTTTAAAATAAAAGGAGAACCAATCACAAATATAGATATTTAATATAAAGTTAGGCAAAATGTCATTTTTAATCGCTATTAAAATGAAACACATTTCCTTTAAAATTGGCATAGCTCTTGAAAAGAAAATGTCCAAATGCTTTTTTTAAGACAATAAAAGACCATACTAAAGTATTATCTTCTATATTTATGTTTGCAATTGTTTTAAAAATATATTATATAATGAGATAAAATTAGCTAAGACATTGACCAGTGATTTCAATAATTAATTAATCATATGTGCAAGTCAATTTTTTTATAATGTATATATTTGATAATGCAGTTGGGATATATACCTTTATGGCACAAATCCACCCACTACAAAAAAAATTATAGCTTGAAAAAATATTGATGTAGAATATATCTACACAAACCTCTTGCACCTATCATGTTTTCTACTGCATTTAGTTATTTTATTTTCCCTACTGTTACCTATTCTTAGGTGGGACACATTATAATTATTGTCCTCTTTTCTTTTATAAATATTTTCTAAAGGTTTCTCACTTGCCTCCAGAGCACCTAATAGTTCAAACACTTCTATGTGTCAAACAGCAGCAATTAAAGTTCTTTCCATATGCTTAGGCAACTTTCACCTTATAATTTGGATAATTTCGTTTTCCAATAACTGAAATGCAGTTAGAAATAGAGATATATACCTCAAGTACATTATTATAAATATATGTTGTAAAAATTTTTTTTGCACATAAAATTATTAATTATTGAAATCACTGGTCGATGTCTTATTTCACTATATATTATATTTTTAAAATAGTTGCAAACATAAATGTAGAAGATAGTACTTTAATATGATCTTTTTGTGTCTTAAAAGAATCACATGCAATCTATTTTGACATTCTCCTTTAAAGAGTCAGTTGATTTTAAGAAAATCTGCTTCATTTTAGGGATTTAAAATGATATTTTGCCTAACTCCACATTAAATATATATATATGCAATTTGTTATTTTATTTGAAAAAAAAAAAAAGAAAAAAAAACTTTGCTAACACAATATTACTTTTTTTTTACATACATTTGTTTCAGTAGGTAAATTAAAAACAAAATAAACAAGTTAGGATTTATACATATATATATATAATTGATATTTAAAATGAATTTGTTTATAACAATGATCACTTGATAATAGCAACTGTGATGGATATTACATCTTTGAAAAAAAAAACCCAGATACAGCAGTCCATGTCATAAAAAAAAAATCCATTTGCTTTTCATTCTTTTGTTTTTGAAGTGTATTCTTTTTCATACACACACACACATACACACATATATATATTGCTTATTTTGGAAAAATTCATATTTTAATAAACATTTTTTTATATAAAAAGAATGTACATATTTAGGACAATCTATGTTCAAAGACATTACATCATGATCAGCTAAAAAAAAATTAACATCTACTCATAAAAGGCAAGTTAAAAGGTAAATTGAAGCTTAATACCAACTTAAATTGCAAATAATACTGCACTCTGGAAAAATTATCTTGCTTTTATTAGAAATTTCAAAATGTACATTTGAATTTAAGTAAATATATATGTATGTACTTGAAGCACAATATGAAAGCTTATGGAAAAAAGGGCAATAATATTATTAACCAAATTAAGATAAAATATCAATGCTTAAAAGACTGGAAAGTTATATATTGTAGAAAGTCAAAATTTATTCTTACACTTTTTTTTTCTCATATGTCATAGCATTGTCCAGCACGCGAACCCACACCCATCTGCAACCAACTATTTGCTTGCAATGCAGATGCAATTACCTCCTGGTTAACAACGCTTGACTATTCTTACACTTTTATTTCAGTATCTTGATGATATAAATATAATAATCAATAAAGCAAGTCATATATAACATGACATTGATTTTATGAGCTTGTATTTACAAATATGTAATATAGAGAGTGTACCAATAGCTCAAACAAGTTCTTAATTGATAGGTGCAGTAAAAGAAAATATTTAAATCTCTATCCAGAACTTTTCTATCCCCAGACCAATTGATTTTGAGTTTTGGCTCACCTCAGTGATGAGCTAGAATATTCAGACCCTAGATCTAAAATATCAACACAAAACCCAGCACTTATTTAATATGTAATATTTAATTGGAAACTCTGAAATTTTTGGATATGAAAATGTCTTTAACTCCAGCTATCTAACTTAAATAGCTATATGGGACTGAGCCAAATTCGAATCTACTATATATTAATAGCCTTAGCATTGTCAAGGCATTAAAGGTAAAATTATAATAATCAATAAAGCAAGTCATATGTAGCATGACATTGCTTTTATGAGTGTGTATTTACAAATATGAGAGCATACCAATAGCTCAAACAAACTCTTACTTGATAAGTGTGGTAAGAGAATGTTCTGAATAGAGATTTTAAATATTTTCTCTTACCACACATCAATTAACAGCTTGTCTGAGCTATTGGTATGCTCTCTATATTATATATTTGTAAATACAAGCTCATAAAAGCAATGTCATACTACATATGATTTGCTTTATTGATTATTATAATTTTACCTTTAAGGCTTTGGTAAAGCTCAGACTATTAATATATGGTAGATCTAAGTTTGATTCCATCCTATATAGCTATTTAAGTTAGATAGCTGGAGTTAAAGACATTTTCATGTCTGAAAATTTCAGAGTTTCTAACTTAAATGTTATGTATTAAATAAGTGCTGGGTTTTGAGTTGATATTTTAAATCTAGTGTCTGAATATTGTAGCTCCTCACTGAGGTAAGTCAAAACCTCAAAATCAAATGATCTGTGGATAGGAATGTTCTGGATAGAGATTTTAAATATTTTCTTTTACAACACATCAATTAAGAGCTTGTTTAAGCTATTGGTACACTCTCTATATTACATATTTTTAAATACAAGCTCATAAAAGCAATGTCACTCTATATATGACTTACTTTATTGATTATTATAATTTTACCTTTAAGGCTTTGGCAATGTTAAGGCTATTAATATATGGTAGATCTGAATTTGGTTCAGTCCCATATAGCTATTTAAATTAGATAGCTGGAGTTAAAAATATTTTCATGTCCAAAAATTTCAGAGTTTCTACTTAAATATTACATATTAAATAAGTGCTGGGCTTTGATTTGATATTTTAGATCTAGTGTCTGAATATTCTAGCTCCTCACTGAGGTGAATCAAAAGCTTGAAACCAAATAGTCTGGGGATAGGAATGTTCTGGATAGAGATTTTAAATATTTTCTTATGTATATTCCAGTTTCTGAGGACTAGATTCCATCATAATGGATCAGATAACCATTATTCTCAAGATAAAATTATGATAATCATATTGGATAAATTCTTAGGAGATTAATATTTAGTGGTTTGTGATATTTTATATACATATTGCTAAAAAGACCTATGCTACAGAACAGTGTATTATGGATTAAGATACTAAACACCCTTGGATAAAATTATATTAGTGATCTAGTAGGAATGAATTTTAAACAATATGTTTGGATCATTATTCATGCATAGATATTGGACAGTCTAACAAATTATGGAGTTTAAAATGCATCTACACTATGGACATTGAATTCCTCATCATCTTCACCAATAATTCACTTTTACTTTAAATTTTATTATATGTTTGTTTGGAGGACAGTTAATGCATATATGTTTGTTGGAGAATAAATGTTTAGATGTACACACAATTAAAGAAAACCATAATAATTATTCAAAATTGCAATTAACCAATCTTATTTTGATTTTTTTAAATATTGCTATAATTTTAAATCATAATAAGTTGTGAGTTCTTATAAATTTTATGTGCTTGATAAATAAATATAAATATAGATTTTTCTCTGGTTATGAAAATTAAGTCTGTTGTTTAACACCGCCACCAAAGATACTAACATTTATAAAATTATTGCACATTTAGTTTATTCCTTGGTATCTTATTATCTTCATTCATTATTTATTATTATCTGATGTAAATAAATTATTATTATTGGAGTAGATTGAAGCCTGTCCATTAAAGTATGAAAATTTGCTATCTTAATATAAAACTGAGCACTGATTATATAAATGTGTGGGAGATGATAATCTGGACCAACTGATGAGTGCTAGTTTAGCATGAAATATGTATATTGGTGATTATTTATCTTTTCTGCATGTGTGTGGTCAGGGCCGGCGCTGGGTACTAGGCGCCCGCATGCAAATTTGATTTTGGCGCTCCTGTCAATATGTATGTTTACTAAGGTGACCCGACTGTGTCCCGTGGCGTTTTAAAAAAGTCATGATTTTTAGAAAGAATGCACGATGTAATGCTATTTTTGATATCAAAAATAGCATAAAATTGATTGTTAAATTATATATTATTTCATACAAATGGTTTGTATGAAATAATATATAATTTAACACGGCAAATTTAGATGTTAGAAAAATTTGCAGAAATTTTAAAAATAATGTGTTTGTTAAAAATAGACAGAGTGATTCAAATATATATATATATATAATAAATTTAAAAAAAATAATGTTTGAGATTAAAATATTTAAATGTTTAAAATAATTTTCGAAAAACATTTACATATTTTAATCTCAAATATTTTTTTTTTTTAAAATTTCATATTTATTATTTGCGTCACTGTCTGTTTTTAACAAACCCATTATTTTTAAAATTTTTGCTAATTTTTCTAACCTCTAACTTTATGCAAATATTAGCAAATTTAATAATAAATTTACAATTTATAAATGAAATAATTTTAAAAAAAGATAATATTACAAACATACATATTTAATTTATTATTATTAATGTACGCTATATCTATATAAACGCTCCATATAAACCAAATTTTTAATCAGCCCCCCCTCGGTCAATGGTGTCCCGTTTTACCAATGTTAAAATCTGGTCACTTTAATGTATACCACCTACATGTTATAAATATTAGTGTACAAAATCTTTCTAAGGGAAACAAACAAGGCAATGTAAATAAATAATTTTTAATATTAAAAAAAGAAAATATAGTTAAAAAAAGTAAATGCATTACAAAACATGTTATAATTATAATAATTTTATACTCCTTGACTTCATATTAATAAACCTTGATATGATTGTATTTATTTCCAGTTCTGCACAAATATCATTTTCAATAGCAATTAATGCCAAATTAACAAGCCGCTTTTGTGACATAGTTGTTCTCAAGTAAGTTTTAATTAATTTTAACTTAGAAAAAGAGCGTTCACCACTTGCAACACTAACAGGTAATGTTAATAATATTCTTAAAGCTATTGATAAGTTTGGCATAGATAAATTATTAGAAACTATAAAATTAAGTGTTTC
This sequence comes from Epiperipatus broadwayi, assembly GCA_028023455.1. Lineage (NCBI taxonomy): Eukaryota > Metazoa > Onychophora > Udeonychophora > Euonychophora > Peripatidae > Epiperipatus > Epiperipatus broadwayi. The sequence goes on along the minus strand of JAQFVV010000777.1, from coordinate 24,909 downwards.
GAAAGGGTTTTGAGAATTTAAAAAATCCTTTTGAAAAATATCTCGAAAAGCACATAATTCGTCGAATAAATCTGTAGCATTAATATCTTTACTGTTATCAAATTTCAAAATATTTTCTAAATCTTTGCATTTTGCTTGTAACTCGCTCTTATTAATTTCTGATATTTTATATAGAAAATTGAAATTATTATAACATGCTTCGAGGAGTTCAAAGCGTTCTGTTAAAGAATTAATCGCTACATCTAAAAGTGTAAAAAACATGTTTATTTTAAATTTTTCTTCAGGTATTTGAGGTGTTTCGTCCTGATGCTCGTAATCAAATTGACGAGTTTTTTTCCGTTGTCGAACTTCTTTGGCAGTTTTAAATTCTTTCTCTCCATCAACCTCTTCGCTAAGTTCATCTGCAATTTTGAGAATGTTTTTGAAATTTGAATCTGATCGATATTCTCGTAAAAATTTATTTAGATTTGCGATCGATTCTAAAGCAAGTGAAGCATTCATATTTACATTTTGGAGCATTTTACTGACAGGATTTATTCTATTTAATATATCATGCCAAATCATTAAAGAACAAATAAATTTGTAATCCTTAAGGTTAGTGCAGAGTGATTGAGCTTCATGTTGAATTTCTCTATTAAAAGATTCGTTGTTCATTATTTCATAGAGTGCATCATAAATTTCACCCAACTGATACCGTAGAGGCCGGATTGCATCAATTCTGCTTTCCCATCGTGTTTCTGATGGTTGTTTTAGAGTTAAAGTTTTAATAAATTTTAAAAGGATTGACCACCGTTTATAAGATGATGAAAAAAAATTGTATATTTTTTGAACAATTGCAAAAAAACCAATTGTATCTACATTGACTTTGGCGGCATCGTTTATGATTAAGTTTAAAGAATGAGCAGCACATGGTACGTAAAGTGCATGAGGGTTTTTGGTTAAAATCAAATTTTGAAGTCCAGCCTTTTTGCCTTTCATGTTGGCCACATTATCATACCCTTGACCACGCATGTCTTCAATGGGAATCTTTCATTTTTCCAGTTGTTCAATTATTGTTGTACATAAACCTCGTCCAGTGGAATCTGTTATATCTATGAAACCTAAAAAGTTTTCTCTAATTTTAACCGTTCCATTATTACAAAAAACGAAGCGAATAATTATGGTCATTTGTTCAGTTTTACTTGCATCTGGTGTACAATCTAAAATAATAGAATAATATTTGGATTTCTTTATCGATAATAAAATTGTTTCCCTAATTGCTGTACTTAAAATTTCCAATAATTCATTTTGGCTATCTTTGCTCAAATAATGTACTCTATTGTTTTGATCTAGGGCCCTCTCAACATGATTTTCCATAACGGGATCAAACTTCGCAAATAATTCAATTAATTTTAAAAATTTCCGTTATTTTTTTCGTATAATTTATCAGATGATCCGCGAAATGCTAAATTTTGACTACCAAGGAATTTGATAATTTCAATCAGCTGTTCCAAAACACTCCTCCAATGTTTCTTTTCCATTTCATATAAATTTTGAGATTGACAATCAATAGTAATTTTGTTTTTTAATCTTTTTTCAAGTTCATTCCAATTCAATAAACTTTTCATGTGAGCCATACTAGTTTCATGTCTGTGTAAAGTTGTACTTAAATTTCTCCAATTATTGTATCCTTCTATGAGGCTAGATTCAGTAGATCCAAAAAGTTTGCAACAAAAGCAAAACACACACGACGCTCTTCCGATCTATAAGCCATTTTCGAAAAACTACTTCTCCGTTTTCCATTTTTCTATTATAATATACATCAGAAAATTTACGGCCATGTACATCGTTCGGATATATAATATCTTTCTTTTGAACAGGCCCCATTTCTACTAAAATAACACGTAGTTTGTCATTGATTTTATTCCATTCAGCTGGATCTTCTAAATTTGTACACATTTGATATGATATTGGCACAATGACTTTGTTGTCACTTAACTGTTTCTTACTAAAATCTTGTTCAATATTTTCAACAGTTCCCTGTGATCTAGATGATGTGCACGGTTCTGGTTCTTGTTGAGTATAAGCTATTTCAGAAGCAGTTGATATTTTAAGATATTTATTAAGTGATCCACTTTGTTTTTTAATGTTTGCTATTTTTTCAGCTTGGCGTTTATGATTTTGTGCAATCGGATAGTTTTTTCTTAGTTTTTGATTCCATATTACTTTTACTCATGAACGCCACTTTAAAATAATTTTCAAATGTAATAAATAAATAAATACGGACTCTAATTTATATATTTACATCATGTATCTTAATACTTAAGATTATATATCGCTAATTTAGATGTCCAACACAAATTACTTCTTGCCAAAATACAAAACTCTATACGCGGAGGGGAAGAAGTTGTTTAACTTGTTTACCTAAAAAGGCAGCTAATAAATTGGAAATATTCAGCCATTGACATTAAAAATGGTCAGGTTTTAAAATAACTCAAGTGTCCAGTTTTTTACGCTTGATTGAACATTTTAGTTTTACCATTGGCAAGATTTTCTTTTGTTATCATATATTTTTCTAATTAACACAGGTGGCCTGCCAGGCCTGATTTGCGATTTCAATAGAAAATTTCCTGGGATTATAATTATTGTTTACAAGTTCTTACTAAGATTTTAAAATTTGCGATAAACATCATAAGCAAACGTATGTAATTAATTTGCAAACCTAATTAGTATGCAGAAAAAATAGACTTTTGACAACGATTAAAATATATAAAATAAAAAGTAAACTGAAAATTATATTAAGTTTACTGGAATTATACCTATAATATATATTACATACACGTTCGAATATTTATATCAAATTATTATTTAAATAAAAAATTAGAAAATGTTTTATTTTGCAATATTATAATCGTTTCTTACGATTTCAAAATTATGTACATGATCTAATATATATATACGCATATACATACATAAGTTCTAATTTATAATACTTTTAGTGTGTGTTTATTTATATATTTGCTAGCAGAAAGTTACTTATAGTTTACTATAAGCAGTACTATATATATATATATAAACATTACAATATGAAATTTGTAATATAATAAACTTTATGTTTAGTTTATTGTTCATGATAAATAATAGATTTGATTGTTTTATATTTTTAATATTAAGCAGAGCTTGTGTGCAGGCCTGCTTGTGTGTGTCATTTAATAAGATATAATATGACTTCATATGATTTTCAATAATCTACTCTCAATAATTTTTGTAAATAAACATTTGAGAATAATATTCTTCAAATGTGAGTATTTTTGTTAGTAGAGTTTTAATTTCTCAGGGATGGCGCCTTCTTTTTCAGATGCTAATCTCTCAGTGATGGCGCCTCCTTCTGCCAGCGCCCGCATGCCTAGCATGCGTTGCATGCCCGCTTCCGCCGGCCCTGTGTGTGGTCATGTGTATCAGTTATATGAGATAGTGTGTATAGTTGAAGGGTGCTTGAAAATCTGAGTTCAAATCCTCTATACTTAAAATAAAAGTCCTAAATTTTCCTTATTTTAATTAATCAAGGGATAATAATTATAATTGTATTAAAAGGGATATAGATAAATAAATTTCAACTAATATGTATTTCAAACATATTATTTAAAACACATTTTGATTAATTAATAATTAAACCATTATCTTTTAAATTTTTATCATGTCCATAAGTGTTAGCATTCTTTATTATTTTATATCTATTTTAAGATTTTATTGGTGTAGATTAGGGTTTGAGGAACTAAGTGTATAAAATCTTTTCATTTAATTTATTTTAATTTTTTATAAATTTGAATTTAATTAATAATTAGTAGAGTCTCTGTTTCTTTGGCATCGTATCTTTACTTGTCCCATTTTTTACTGTTATAGTATGTGTATATAGTTAACATATAGATATTTATATTATTGCACTTAACTAAGCACATGACATTTATCTTTATCTATTTTCTATACTATTTTATAAAATTGTACATATTGGGTTGTTCCAATGGATCACTTTTTAATTACATCGCCTTGTCTCAGTAAAAAAATATCTTCTTTTTTATTCTTAATTGTATGCTGTTTTAATTAAATATTTTATATTTTTATTTATTGATCAATTTAAATCTTGGATGCCATTAAAATTTTAAATATTTTATAATGGTTGAAAGGTTTTATTTAAATTCTTTGAAGTATTTATGAAGGTATGGGGCACTATATTTCTTAGAAGGTTTTATCTTTCTACTTTGGCATTAATAAATAGCTTATATTTTACTAATTTATGATCTCTTTCTGTGTTGAATTTATTATACTCATTGTAGCCTTAAAATAGTATTTTCTACTAGTCGAATTATAATTCAGTTCTATGCATTTTCACTTGGATATTTTTTTCTCAGTGATGAAATCTTTTATTTATCAAAAAGATAAAATACACAACAGTTAGAATGGTTTATAAAGATATAATTACATAGCAAAATGAAATTTAAGTGTAATATGGTGAAGGGAAAGGGAATACATATGAAATGAGAAGGGTATATGGAAAGGATGTGTAGTCCAGGCAAAGAAGAGTCTTTGGTAAGGAGCAATGTTGATAGGCTTGGTTGCCCAGGTGGATTGATAGGAACAATTAAAAATTATTTGTAAAGTCTAGAATTTCAAATATGAATAGTGTTTTAGAAGTAGAATATTGAGAAATCCAATTTGCGATAGATAAGTTGAGAAATAGGAAAACAGTTGGAGATCTCATAAAATATGGACTAAATCAATCTACTGTTCAGTTCTTTCAAATGGCCTCGAGTATCTTCACAAGAGAGCAATTCCAAATACTTTGGAAAAAATTATGGAAAAACTATGGAGAACAAAAAAAAAAAAAAATCCAAGCTTCAAAATGTCTCTGCTGAAAACCATCCCAATCCATCATGAAAATCACATGAACAGCAAAGGGTCAGTCCTATCAATAACAACATTGGAAGTAATAAAATTAAATAAGGTGAAATACTTGCAATTAAAATCATGAGGCAATAACAACATTGGATGTAATATAATTAAATAAGGTGAATCACTTGCAATTAGAATCATGAGGCCAAACTGCAACTTATTTTGCAATAATACAGGGATAAAATTATTCATGATGATAACATTAAAGAATCGCCATAAATAACATTATTTTTCCTATCTTGTGAATGAGAAAATCCAATGTTGGTAATGATCACCACAGCACCCTCATCCCAGCCCCCTCCCACAAAAGAACTAGGATTTAGGTCCCTGGGGACCCTCCCAACAACCAGACTCTCTCATTTATTCAACAAAATTAAGTTAACTGAAAATTTTCATTAAAAGGTGAAATCTCTGTAGAAATCTTTTGTAATTTCAATGGTTGCTATATATATATATATATATACATAGCATTTTTATAAAAGTTGAAATTATTCTTACTTGTGATTATATTGTTGATATAGTGTGTATATGAAAAGAAAGCTAAGAAACACCCCTTTTTAATAGGGATAATTTTAGAGAAATTTAATTCTCTAAACTATGAAAAAGGGAACAAATTGGGGAGCCAGAAACAGAGTTAACTGGAGTCCTTGGCTCTCCCATTTTTTTTACATCAGCATTAATTTATTTGAGAAACTAAAAGCTAATTCACAGAAACATAATTAAATATTTTAAAACATCAAGGTGTAAACCACATAGTTAGCTTACCAGTATTTTTAAAATTAAATACCTAATAAAATAATAAGTGTATCCCAGGTCTAATAATTAAAAATATTGACATAAACCGTTCTGATATAATCTTATATATATAATCAAAGGGCTTGTTAGTGACAGTTCATATGAAATATATATGAAGTTCAAACTCTGGAAGTGACAGTGTTGGGTCATGACCCATGGATTTTAAACTGTGTCATGCTGCATTAATCTATACAAAGCATTTAAAATTATATCTTATAAAAGATAAGCAACTAGTAAGGGATAGTTAAAATATAAAATATCTTTTTTATGAAGTTATTTCCAGTTTTATAAATTCACCCTTAAAATACATTGGGCAGTTAGTTGCCTATACTTTTAGACAGAATATGATATTTCTAATCTAAATTTAAGAAGCTATCAATTATTCTCATAAATTCATAATACATTTTTTTATATCAAAAAATTATCTTTCTTTAAATAAATATTTCAGTTATTTTCTCAATCTATTCTGATTAGCCTTTAAATATTTCTTTGATTAATATTAAAAACTCCTTTAATCTTTCCTATCATAATTTTATACTATTTCTTACTATTTCATTGTTTTTTAATGTCTTTCTAGGCATATAACAGCATAAATCTGCTGTGCTATCTTATTTTCAATACAATGTTGCAGTTAGCATTTAGTCTTGCCATTTTCTTTTGTATAATTAGATATCATCAATTAGGCACCAGCTATTGATAATTATATGATTAATAATTTTCGTTTATAAGAGATGTTCAACTTAATAAGTTATGAATATTTTTTTTTTCAAAAAGCTTAAAATAATGTTTAGCAAATGGCATGACTATTGATAAATTGTTGAACACTATCCCATATCATTGTTGCCTACAATAATAAGTATAATATAAAAAACACTAAATAAACTCAATAAATAGAAGTAAAGTAAATGAAGAAAAAGTAATAAAGTTATGAATAAAATCCCAACTTTATTTTAATCAAAGACTGTTAGAATAGGAAAAAAGAAACTCAATATGGTTTCAATATGAGAAGTCATGGTGCAATGCTATTTCATCTACCAGCCAATCAAGTTTATCATCGTATATTTTGGTCAGTAATAGTTTATTTAGTTACCCATAGCTAAAGACAAAAAAGAATAAAAATATTAAATTCTTTGTTAACATAAATTGGTAAACCTAGTTAATTTTGCCTTCTTTTTCACTACTCTTTTAAAAGAAATTATTAAAGAGATTTTTGCTCTATTAGTGCAATAATAGAATGGCAGATTACGAAGTTCAATCTCTGTAGATTGTGATCCAGCTTTGGCTTTCCTGGTACTCAAATTTCTTATGAACTTCCAAATAATAAATCATTTTATTATTTATTTTGCCCTAATAATTTGATCAGTTAGTCGAATGGTAGATTTTGGAGTTCAAGGTTTGCAGATCATGGTTCCGCTCCGCCATTTTGTTGCTCAAACTTATTATAACACCCTTCCACATGAACAATAGACTATTTGATTATTATAATTTATCTATGAGAAAAATAAGTAATAGATGTAAAAAATTACAACTAACTATATTATCTTGAGTTTGCAAAACCCATATTTACTACTTGTAAATCAGTTAAGAAATAAGTTGTCGAACTAAATTATGTTAAAGAATAATTAAACGATTTCTAATAAATCTAATGACAATCACGTAGTACCTTTGGTCGTTGTATTTTGTTACCTATTGTTCTCAGATCGATGAATTTTATGTGTGCTGTTTTTTTACAATATAATATAACATAAAATAAAAACTTGTAATTTATAATGCTAAACATTCACGTTGATAATCATTATTATTAGTAGTTTTATTATTTGAGAGTAATAAATGGTTAAATAGTTTTGTAATTCAAATGTTTTTTTTTTTTTTGTTTCTTTAAATGTAAACTATTTTTTATTACATCTGATGTCAAAAAGCTCATTTATATTTTATATTACATACAAACAAAATGAATATTTTTTCAATAGTCAAGTATAATTTATTTTTACTATAAAAATACACATAAACGATAAAGATTTATATGCAAATATTATTTTTTTTAAAAAAAATCTTTATTCACACATATATATATATTTGTTGAAAAGTTTTTTTTGTGTGTGAAAATGTAATATTTATACATTTCTCCAGACTTTTGAAAATAAATAAATATAGTTAGATTTGCATCTGTTATTTATCTTTTAAATATAATAATTTACGTATTTGATTTCATTGTGCAGAGTAGTAATTTCAAATCTGCAACAAGAATACGAAAATTTTTTAAACTACAATTCGGTTTCAAAATTTTTCTATTAAGTATATGCCCAAGCAATTCATGATATATAATTATTTTAAACTAGAGATTAAAACAAGAATAAAAAAATATTCAAATTCTTAACATTTGATAATGAATCTTGTCTTTCACTATATCTCTATGGAGTGGTGATGAAGAGAATTTGTATTATATTTTTATCTTACACAAACAAATTTATGTATCTTAATGATGAAAAAATAAAAACAAAAGTTTATGATGAAGCTCTATAATTGAGATTCTAGAAAATATTGTGCCAAGAGGTGTATCAAGCAATAGTAAATTATTATTGTTTGAGTATAGCTCTCTATTATATAAGTGCTTTATTCGCCTTCATGAAAAACAACAGTTATACAAATTCTAAAATATTCATAAACGTTATTTAGTCTAACCATTCACGATTTTAATCACTGTTGTGAGAAATACTAGCATTTCTCAAGTGCAAAATGCAGTGTGCATTGGTTGGGTTTTATTAAATTAATTTTGCTATTTGAAAAAAAGTAAGACAGCGATTATTTTTTTGGAAATTTCTCATTGCAAGCTAGAGATCTCTCCAACAGAAAAATAGTGGATAAGAAGCAATATTCCAGGTTTTATACCTAACGATTCGTATTTTACTCTTTAGCCAAGAATATGTAAATACCAATTTGCTAAATAATGTTGAATGGTTGAAGCTATCTGAAAGAAAAATCTTAAGCCTCTTGAAAAAAAAAATTATTGTGGCCAGATTCAAACTCCAGATTATTGACATGTTAGACACTTGTACTATTTCTGCATCACAAGGCTCTTTCATTTGACTTTTTTATTTATATTATTCAACCAGCACAAAAGAGAATCAAGAAAAAAGTATGCTTGTCCTATAAAATTTTCAATTGCTGCTATTTATTCAAAGGAAAATGAAACTATAGTCTAATTAACAGATTAATTGAAACTTATACTTTTATGTATACTATGTAGCATGTTTTTCTATATTCCAGCTATTTATATATAGTAAATAGTATTTGTGATTTAAATATATGTAAATAAACAATAGGTAGATTTAAATTTATACTATTGAGATTATATAAGCTTTAAGATTGCTAATCATATTCCAAATTTAGATAACAGATCAGTACCGTATGCTTGAATTTCAGATAAACATAATCTTTCCAGCTGTTTTGAAACACTTAGCTCTTATGCTAAAATATCTTTTTAAATGTCTATATATAGCATCAAGATGAAAATTAGAATAAACAAAATATATAAACACATAAATCAGGAGTAGATGATGATGATCAACATGCCACATTTGTGTAAACCATTTATAATAAAATAAAAAAAGTACAATCATAAGTACAAAGTAGGCAAATAAATGGAGTTAAGTACTAAAGACTGCTCATAATTATCTTGCCTTATGTTGGATAATGTTTACACCAGAATAAAAATATAATTATTAATAATATGCAAGTGGTAAATCAATAGTTTCTTATGACTGGTAGAAAATATTGGATAACAGAGAATATTTTGATAAACATCATCATCAAGCATGTTAATATGAGACAAATGATGCAAAAGAAAAGTATCAATATTTCTTGCTATGTGCATGTCCATAAGTGCTACTAAATGAGCTTATTTTAATGTTTTATAAGTGTATTGTAATCATTGAATTGCTGAGATCAAATCATCACAGTCTAAATGACATCGATATGAATTGCCATCATCTTAATGATCTCAACTTTGAAATACATCATTTTGTACCGCATAGTATTATTAATATTTAGTTATGTACAAGCAGCAAACATTATTGTGTTCTTGTTTATTGTAGTTTATTTATTCCACTATATTGTCAGCTACCTTTAATTTATTTGTTTATATATTTTGCTTAATCTAATTTACATTCCATTATAATATATATTTTTGTTAAAAGGAGATTGCTTTGACAATACTTTGAAGTTGTTGATTGTTATTGATATTGGGATTGTCCAAGTGTTGACTTGTTTTTAATGATATATATATATTTATAAATAAATCATAGATATAATAAAATATCTTTACTAACAACAAAATGATATATAACATTAGCTGTAATATAGTCATATAATCATCACAAATAAAACATATAAAAGCTCTTTTCGGCAAATTTTAAATTTTTGCCCTTTTCAATATGGCTTAATTACAAAAATAACCTATACTGCATACACAGTGACATCTACTGGTTCTATATAAAATTAACACAAGCCCATAATTATACTTAAATACAACAACACATATTATACAACCCTCCATTCATTTTTCATTATCCAATTATTAGTTAAATTAATTGATGTTTTATAAATGTTTATACAATTATTTTTATATTTTAATTAATTATATATTGTAAGCGTAAATTCTCAATGGCCAGCTAATGGCCATCGAAGGCCATTGCCCTCTCAACTACCTATCGTGTATGAACACGTTGCGGCACTAAAAATTGTAACCGTAAATTGCGTGGTCCTAATTACGTAATATAAGTGCACTAGGAATTGTAACTTCGATCACTGATCAATTCCTGCTGTACATTGTCAGCTATTAAGAGCTGTAACCAAAAACATATCATGCTATCTATTTTATGCACCAAAGACCACAACTACAGACCAAACTAATGATCTAACATAAACTTTTTACAATTTAATTTGATCGCAGCCAGGGTATACCGCGAAGACCTATCATAGTATTATTATAAAACACATTAAACAAATTATAAGTGCAATGTTATTACTTTTAAACCTCAATTTGCGATTTTTATGGTATGCGACCCTATGGCCGACCATGTACAAGATGGCATAATTTGTGGAATTACATAAGATTATTAAATTTTAAACCATCTATATGATTTCTAATACAAATGCTAGTCCAGGTAAAGCTTTGCAATAAATAAACATAAATACTTGGGTTCTGATTTTGTAGTTTATCATATTACTGAGACTCTTATTATACTGACAAATGACAATTTAAAAACGTTAAGTAAATATATTTAATCATATCATTATTTGGTAAATCTATTCACAAGTTTAATAATTAATTTGTATTTTATACTAGAATCAACTACGCAAAGCCACAATGATGGAAAAGGTAAATGGGATTTTATTGTACCCTACTCATCATAAACTACCAAAGACGAAAAGCATCCAAATGTTTTCTCAAAAAAAATATTTATAAACTCTTATATCATGTTGACGATAGTATGTACTTCAATGTATGCTCTTCCATGTATGCTCTATCCAAAGTTTATGATTTCTGATGTTATGAATGACACATAGCAACGGCACAGTAAGTTTAATTATAAATCAATGTTTATTTACAAATTTATGAACAATAAGTAATTAATTTCAATATTCTAAATAAAACATAAATAAACAAATAAAATGAATAAATGATAATTCAATCGACTTTCTTCAATACATCTCATAGGTACAGTATTTAAAAACCTAATCCCACCTTATATTTCAATTTTATATACTGAATATTGAGGAATTTATAATAAATTCAGCATCAATTCATGAAATATTGAACGTCATTTCCAGATTCCATAAATCCCTACTGTACACCTATAATAATATAATAAATAATATGATGTCTGTATGATTTAGCTATAATGTAATCATTAATTAAAATGACAATTTAAACTTACGTTCCGGTAAATAATAATCAACCAACAGTTAATTATTATGAAGTACTTGAATAGAATGTCCTGCTACCATTTAATAATCTAACCGATAAATTATGCTTACAAATGAAGAAGATGATTTAGCAGATTAACTAAAATACTTTGCCCAACTTATATCTGTGAAGCAAAACATATTCCTGTGGATGTATTCATCTACACGTAGGAATTAAATAATACTAAACGTTTTGTGTATTTAAACACCATCATAAAGTAATACGTATAATCACACAATTCCGCGGATTAACCACCAGCGCAGGAATGTGTGTATAATACAAAAATGGCAATTAAAATAATCTGCGGATTAACCACCAGCACAGATTAAAGCCCTTTAACATTCTAAAACAACATTATTATTTACTTCACAGTAAAGTGCAAAATCATCCTCCTCAGTTCTTCTGACTATTCAGAATACACTAACACTTTAGCAAATGTGGGTTCTTGCATAATAAAATGTTACGCTAATCAGGACAACTAATGTACTACTTATCTTGCTTAAAATAAACATGTGTAATATAATATAAGTAATATTGGCATAGGAATATAAATCTCGAAAGACTCACAAAATATCTCATAAAGATTGATATATCTCATGAATTCACTAAGTACTGTTTAAGCTTTTCCGCAAGCGCTATTCTCTTGAATAAATATTTTATTCAACCCTTATTAATTTAAACTTAATAAATATAACTTTTGAACTTCACATGCAAGTTCATATAACGATAAAATTAAACAATACATTATTCATCAAATACATAAAATTTAATGGTGTGTGTGTGATAAAACTAAATGTATAGCATTTATAGTTCAATACATGAATTTTAGCAGATGTGTGTATCACAAATTGAATTGTATAGCATTTTATAACTCCTAATGTGATCCATAGAATCCATGTACGATGTGTAGAATAATAAGTATACGAGGTAATAGCTATAACTGTAGTTAAATTCCATACATGCAATTCTATCCATTTGATTAGTTATTATAAGCAATATTAGATTAACGATTTTGCGTGGCTACATAAACACGAAACAATTTCAAAACATGATACGCAGAATTTAAATGAAAATGTTTTTCATAAAGTTATTAATCTCTACATTTCTCTATTAAAAGTGTTCCAAGTTTATCACATCCATGCAAGTATTTATTTATCCACGCGTTAATCCAGGAATACTAATTACAGCAATTAATTTATTCATTTCAAACCGACGATAAAATTATAAAATAGCTTTGATTAATTATTTGAAAACTGTTTATTATCCAAATGTTAAACAAATTAACTAGCAAATATTACTGGCATTGTAAAGTTAAATATCAATCAATATTATATTTTATCAGAATTAAAAAAAAACGGAAATATTAAAATATTTTGATAACTTTAACGCTTTACTTTAACTTAAAATTCTTCTTTTTAAAAAACAACTTCTCATATTCATAAAACTTCTGTAATTAAAACACTTATTTAATTTTTCCAAATTGTAGAATAATAAATATTTCAAAACATACCAAAATCTTGTATTTAATTCTTTCAAACTTAAACTGGGAAGCTCCGACATTTTAAAAATGTAATATTGGGAAATCATTACCGGTGATTCGATCCACTTGGCCAGCCGACTTGAACAGACTTTTAAATTTAGCAATTCATCTTATAATTAATTACCACTATGTTATATTTACGTTTATAGCAAATTTTGTGGTAATCCGTTTACTTATTAACTATTTTAAAATAGGCTTATCAAATTTACACCATTTGCCTTTACCATTTTCTTTTCTTTCTCCCTCCAAAAGCAAAACTAACAGACAATCTTCTCCTAAATTCGCGCTCTTTTCTTTTATTACATTGAGACGCATACGTAATTACTGTATTTATTTTTAATAATTAATTTTAACTGAATAAATGGTTCTGTAAATTTAATAGAAATAATAATTTAAGATCATTTTTAAACAAATAAAACAAAATATTATTTTTAATAATATTTTACCAAATTTTTATGTGTTGTCAAATTTTAAAAAGTTAAACATTTTGATATGAGTTAGCATATGGGAAGAAGCAAACTTAAATTTATTAAAATAATATAAGAGAGTAATCTGTTCAAAGTGCAGCTCAAGCCAATCAAATCACCAAAAGAAGAAAGAGAAATTTTTATACTAGTTACACCAAATAATATATTTTATACTAAAATATATGGTTACAATATATATATATATAATTAATAAAACAAGTCATAAAATTTTATAACTTTACCAATAGCTCTAAACAAGCTTTATCTTATCTAGTTCCTAGAATCCCTGCGCTCCACTGAGGTGAGCCATAAGCTCAAAAACGATCGGTCTGGAGATAGGGACTTAACGATAGAGATTTTGAATTCTTTCTCTTTTGGCACTTATAAAATAAAACTTGTTTAGAGTTATTGGTAAGCTCCATCTAGTGATCATATATATATATAATGATAATCTTGGGTAAATGATTTTATCAGGCCACATTTAGGTCACCAAATGTAATGATTTTTAGCAGCTGTTAGAAGAACCTACAAAGAGAAATTAATATTCCTTAAAATTATTTAACATATTAAATGTTAAATGTAATAATAGCAAAAAAATGGAACATGTAGAATGCTTATCTAATGTTTAGGTTAATGAGGAGTGAAATATAAGCATAGATTTAATTACAAAGGGATTATATTGAACTCAAACTATATTTCTTAAATAGATAATAAATATTTAAACCATTCTACATTACTAAAATTATGTTTTCCACAAGTATCTTAATAATTTATAATATTATTAACTTCTCAGGAATTTATTACCAATTACAGTATATTAAGTGTATCAGTGTTATGAGATAGAGTGGAGAGTGGTGGGTCATGTGAAAGTCTGTGCTGATATACCCTATATATTAGTATATTAAGATATAAATGAGTGAGATAATTACAAATGAGCATTGAAAACCAGTTCAATTAAATAAAATGAAAATTTATTAATATAACAATAATTATAATAAAAATAATATATATAAGTAAGCAATAAAATATTCCTTGTCAAACACTTTACTTTTAACGGACTTCTATATTTATTATGGTTATAAAGTTAATTTTATAGACTTCATTATCATGTGCTGTAGACAATACATTAAGGTACTAAAACAAGTCATAAAATAGCTTAATATTGCTGAAGTAAATACATAAATTTATAATATGCAAACTTTAATTAGTAAGTTTAATTTATTTCTTATCCTAATCATCAAATAAACATAGGATTATTAAAGTGTATTGCACAGAGATACTTTATGTTATCCAGAGTATGTTAAATAATGATTGCTTATTTACTCTATGAGATATTTACATTACACTTATTAAACTATTCATATTTATCAAATATAATTGATGTATTTAAATATATTTTATATTTATAATTTAATAACTAAATGCATAAACCTTCATTGTTATTATCCATAACTATTTACATACAGAAGCATATTATTGCACTTGTAATATATAATAAAACAAAACAAATATACTTTCCTTACATATAATAACAATAACAGCAACAATAACAATAACAACAACAATAATAATGTAATAATAATAATAATGATGATAATAATAATAACAACAACAACAACAACAACAACAACAACAACAACAACAACAACAATAATAATAATAATAATAATAATAATAATAATAATAATAATAATAATAATAATAATAATAATAATAATAATAATAATAATAATAATAATAATAATAATAATAATAATAATAATAATAATAATAATAATAATAATAATAATAATAATAATAATAATAATAATAATAATAATAATAATAATAATAATAATAATAATAATAATAATAATAATAATAATAAGAAGAAGAAGAAGAAGAAGAAGAAGAAGAAGAAGAACAAGAAGAGAGAGAGAGGGGGGAAGAAGAAGAAGAAGAAGAAGCAGTACACAGTCATTCCAACAGATAGACCATTATCATTGTCTGAATATATACCCTTCCTCATACAGTCTGACACAAACTTATCTAGCCAAATACATATTCAATCTACAAACAAATATACATACTGGAAAATCTACAAGTATTATACCCAGATGCTTCTGCAGGAATACTCACACCAATGCTAGGAATCAACAATTGTCCATTATTCAGTAGGTTTAGAAAATGGTCATTAGAGCCTAAATAATTTGATTTCATCTTGAAAATCAATCTTCATGCACTACCAACCTCATATTTTCTTCACTTTCGATGTCTATACACCAACATTCATCCTATCTGAATACTTTATCATATAGCAGAGGAAACACCTGCAAATCTCTATCTAACACTTGTAAAGTCATGATAGATATTTATCTTTGGCAAAATATCTCAATAAAAAATGTTATGGAATCATATAAAAAACCTTCTACATCCACAGTTTATGCAGTTACATTTCTATTATATGCATACTAGTGTACTCATTTCAACTTCACATTTGGAAATAATACTAGACATCATCCAGCTACCTTTACAAACAAACTACAACAATTAAGGGCCAGAGATTGTAAAATTACTTCTCCAGACATTGTAGCTGCAACATGGTTACTTATAAAACAACCTTCCAATCTACAACCAGAATACATTGGCTTAAATAAGCAACAATCAATCACATCTTTACAAGTATAACAATAGATATTATTCAACCATCCAGATACTTTCCAAGTAATCACTTAATATTGTAAATACATATTAATTAATAGACTACATTGGTCATATCACTACAAGAATAACAAAGGCAACAAAAGCACCTGCGGAATTTACAAGTGAACTCATTACAAGTAGAACTATTGTAATCAATGAACTATAAGCATGATTGCTCCTGTAACCCATTGCAATCAGATTATGTAAAATCTAATGTAACCTTTTTCAAGAATAAATAAAAATCTATCTTTAAAACATAATAATAATAATAATAATAATAGTAATAAAAGTAGTAGTAGTAGTAGTAGTAGTAGTACCAACAATAGCAATAGCAGTAACAGTAGCAGTAGTAGTAGTAATATATGCACATTGACATTTATATTATATTTAATTTGTTACAATAATAAAAAGTTATTCAAAATATACTTTCTATAATTAATTCATTGGTTAATATACATTAAGAGTATATAAAATTCACATATGTATGTATAATATATAAAATATAATTTGAATTAGCTATTAAACTTCATTATAGCTTCTCTTTTTCTTTTTTAAAAAAAGTATAAGGGTTAGAAAAGTTCTTTTTTATCAGGTTACTCTCAGTAAATTATAACTGTCTTTAAAAAATTATACTCTGGAAAACTTTATTTGTTTTGTTTTTTTACTCTAAAAGATTTTGGAGTTTTAGAAGTATCTATAAATCAATCATTTCATTCAAGCAAAATTTACTTATTTTTTAAAATACACATATTTTAAAAGATTTGGAATTATTCTCTTTATATATGTATGATTGTCACAGGTTGCTTTTAATTATAATGATTTTAGAATCATCTACTCTTTAAATTTCTCTAAAAAAATTTAAAATATCTTTTAAATGTTAATTCTAACTCTTACATTTTTTAAAAATCCAAGCAGAGTAATTTATTTGTGTTACTCTTTTTTAAAAAATATAGAGTTTAAACGACTTAAAATAATATTGTTCTATATTATATATCTTACATTTAGAATATCATTTCAAAAATGAATTATTTAAAACAACTTACATTATATATATATATGCGATGTGGGGTGTTTATATGGGGTTCCTTGCATGTATACACAGCAGCATAATCTAATGACTACTTGCTGTGAATAAGAGACATTTAGTCTGGGTGATTGGAACAGCTTAAAAATGTAAATATAGGAAAGTTAGGCTTAATTTCTTAAGGTCAATGGTTGGGTAGATACCAATATTGGTATTGATATATTCTTAAATAAATAAAAATGCAATTATAAGTACATAAAATAGAACATTAAGTTATTCAATTAAGTCAATGGAGATAATACCAGCTAACCTTTTAGAATCATAATAATAATAAAAAATTAGATACTAGGTTGTACTGGGATTTATTTACTTTCAAAATAAATGGTCACAATAAGTACAGACAGTTAGGTAGAGTTGAAAAAATAGCTATATTTAAAAAAATTTAATTTAGGTTATTTTCTAGCATATAATTTAAATGTTATAAATAGCAGGGGTTCAAACTCAGTAGATAGGAGCTTATAAAAATATATTAGATAGTTTGAACTCATTGTAAGATGAATTAAATATAAAATGATACAATAAATTATCTAAAATATAGTATTAATTTTAATTTATTATATTTAAAAATAGATTAATTATAGATAGAATTTTTTAATATTATATGTTTAAGATAATTAATTTTGTTAAAAATATTATTTGAAATGATAAGTTAATTTAATATTATTTTAAAAGGTGCTGAAAGTATCACATGATTAGGTGATTGTTGTGAATATGTGTGCTTTCAGAAAGTTAGGGAAAAAAACTTTAGTTTTAACTTGTTAACAAAATTTGATACACAATAAAGTGTAGCAAATTATTCAGACTAGAAAAAATATTAGAAAAATAATATTTAAACTTATTATTTTATTTAGGTGTAGTATTTTATTTTTAAAATCAATTTCAGGTTATTTAAATATTAAAAATTGTTTTAACAAGGATATTTAATTTTTTTTAATAAAAATATTTAATATTTAAGATATTAAATAATTTGATAATATTTAATATTGATGACTCATAGTTTTATAACTTAATTTTAAAAATCATATTGATGTAGTTATGTAAATTAGCAAATTTGTACAAGCAGTATTGACCAATGAAATCATTGGATTAAGACCAGTATAAAAAGAGAGGTTGAAGCCAGTCTAGACAGATTTTTCATATTAGTTAATTGTGTTTTCATAGATTTCAGTGTTTTACAGATTTAGTTTGAAATTTATAACTATATTTATTTTTATACTGTAACAGTAGTAATTTCTTTTAAATTATTATTATTTACTTGAAAGTGTTGTTTGAAAAATATAATTAGGATAACTACTTAAATAATGAATCATTGAACACCAAATTTTCCTGTCAGTTTGTCTACTTGAAACTTAGTTCAGGACCTGAATAACTCTATGAAATGTGATAGTGGATACTTAGATATTGTGGAGATGAATACCAAATATCAGGAAAATTACTACAACAAAACCAGAGTGGATTTCCATAAGAACTTTGTAGTTTTTATAGAGAATATGTTTGTAATGAGTGACTATTTATTTCAAATGATTTTATCATATTGCAATGCAGCTAGTTTATTCGAGGTAATTAAGAGGAACTGGATATTCATTAAAAAATCTTATTTGTAATATTAAATTTGAAAAGAGAAGAAAATTAAGACTCTGCACCTATGCTTTAAAACTGAACTTAAAGTCTCTTATGGTATGATGAATGTCTGTTTTATTCTATGAGTGATAATAATAACCCACATTTGATTTGTCTTTAAAGAAATCAAAATGAACTTAAATTTTAAGAATGATGTATTTAAAGACAAATTGAAGATGACTTTTGAATGTCTTTTATGCTTTTTAAAAGGTTTTGCTAATAATTAACTTAATAAATAAATTATATACTTTAAAAGTAACTCTATCTGGAAATAATGAACTGAGACATCTTTTTTAAAAGATTAAAAAATATTATCAGTTAATAAATGTTGGAATGAAATAACTGTCTTTTACCTGAAATAAAAATATTTAGTGAAAGGATGTATATTTTAAAAGGATAAAAAAATCGTATTTTTTTAAAAGAAAGAAATATTTATTTTAATTCATAACTATATGTCTGTTGATGAATGTATTAAATAAATATTTTATATTATAATGATTTTATCGATGGAAAATGCAAATAATTATATTATATTCACTGCAATATGTACTTGCTCTATACAATGGCCGAAAACATACATAAGAAATATTTTCATAAATGGATCCATAAGTTATTTAAAGAAGATATTATATGCCTGAATAAATGCTCAGAAAAAAAACTGGAATGAACAATTATTTCTTTGGGATTATTAATATTCTTCTTGGATTTTACTGGATTTTAATGTTGTCATTTGTAAATTTTTTTATATGACACCAAGATAAAGATATAATTGTGTACAATGCTGTTCAACTGTAGCTAGGCAATGGAGTGAGCTTCCTGACAAGCAATTCAACTTATAAGCAAGGCAGAAAAAAATCCTTTCATAACTTTAAACTTTATTATTATGATTTTTTTTAGTATTAGATTTTAACATTAGTATTTAAAAGATTACAATTATTTATTTTAAAACTAACTTGTTGTTATTATATAGTTTTAAGATAGATTAACTTTATTATTATGTTTTTAAAAAAACAAATGGATATTCAGAAAGTAATTTTCTGAACAAGGCAAATTTCAATTGTAATTTTTTATTTGAATGTATGGTTTTAAGAAGCGGATCACCATAAATGATCTAACATTATAATGAGATCATTGGTAATTTTATTGTTATTTAGATTACATTTTTGCTTAATAATTTTGTTTCCTTTCTTTTATTTAAGAAAAAGAATATCTTAATTAGTATTTTAAAATCAATATTTCACATTGCTTGAATTTAATGTTAAACAATGGAAGAATGAACCATTGATAAAATTATTGTGTGTATTTTGTGAAAGAGTTGATAAATGCAGATGAATGTTTGAAAACATCTAAGGATATTTTTAAATATTTATTTTAATGTGAATGCTTGGATATGCATAAATTATATAGCATCGTTAAATTATTAATGTTATTTTATGAATGTTATCTGTTGAAATACAGAAAGGACATAATATTGATCTCTAAATTATATCATAACAAATAAATAAAATGTATAGTACTGATGTATGTTTATCAAGATCATTTGTGCATGAAAACTTTTAAAAAAACATCTTGAAATGAATTTAGATCTTTGTTGTTTTCTTTAGTATTGTGTTTTGGAAGTTATTTTAGAATGCTGTTGGTATATTTTATGATGTTGAATGAGTTATTCAGTGTGGAAGATATAGGATGGTGGTCAGGAGAGTAATATTCTTATGAAATCCTAGGTGTTAGGGATATGTTGAAAACTGTTGTATGTGAATTATATTTCCATATTTTAAAGTTATTAAAATATACAGATAACATAGGGCTGTATATTTTCTTTCCATGGACAGTTGCATTTCCTTGTTTCAATAATGATTTATTCAATAAGTGCCATAATAGAGCCATGACTTGAATTTTAGGTGCCCAATGAATATGGACCTACTCTTATGATTTGCACTGTATCCATGATGATATTATTTTACTACTTTGATCATTTTTGCTACTATTCCATACCCTACACTTTAATCACTATCTATCACCACAGGTATCATCATAGAAGATAGTTTTATAAATTGGAAAAGTAATGACTAAACCGTTTGAAGTAAATAATTTTGTGAGAAGGCAAGATGTAGTTTATAGGAATTTCTTTCGCAAATGGTGTTGAGATGTTTAATGATTGCCATAGTATGTAATACAAGAGAAGAATTGATGCCCATACAAAATATTAGAGATCACTTAGCTCAATCAGATGCATATTCAAATGGAATGAAAGTGAGAAATAGTGAAAATGATTTTGGGATGATATGATGTATGAAAGAGTATAAAAATGAAAGTAATACAAATGTCAAGCAATATAACTTATGGATAGTTTCTTAAATTTTATTATAAATAATTTAAACCTAGTTAAGTTACAAAAATTTATAAAATTTCCTCTTGAATATTTTTTGCATAATAGTTAATTAATTTTATAGAGGGAGATATTTATATTTTATTTAAAATTTTCTGATATCCAAATATTAGAATGATACTTTGCCAAACTGCAAAGAAAGTTTTTTTTTTAATAATTTTTCTTTTTTTAATATTTTATTTGGACTTTAAGAAATGTATTTTAAAATATAAACTTGCATTGATGTGTTTACATCATAAGAAATACATTTTATAGTAGAATAAGTAAAATATTAAGTTTTTTTTAAAAAAAAATTAAGAAATTTATTTTAACTATTTCCAACACAAATAATAGAATACTATTTTACTGAATGAAGGTTACATATTATCATTTCTGTTGTAAGTTTCATTTTTATTTTATTTTGAAATGACCAGAGTGAAGGCTATTTTTATTTTATTCCATGTATTTATTGGTAAGATTTATTGTAAATATTTTTTTTATGTTAAATAATGTTAATTCTTATTTATTTTTGTAAATATTTTTTATTTATATTATGTTATAAATTTATTGTTAATTTGTAAATAAATTTGTGAACTGTTTTTTATGAAATCTACATTTAGTCATGTTGTGATTTATCTGTGTGTTGTTTATTTGATTTTTCATTCTACATGCATTATCCACAGAAATTAATAATTTAAAATATTACTTTTTGGCATATGATCCTTAAGATTACTTAGATATTATTTCTATTATATTTGACTAACTAACCAAATATATTATTATTATTATCATTGAAGATATGATCATTAGTAATTATTTTTAAATTGATATAACATCAATGAGAGATATACTTGAAATTGCCACAATATTAAAATACATTATATTTTATTTTAAGAATGCCACATTAAACAAAGAAAGATTGTACAATGTTTACTAAATTTTACTATATTATTTATGTTTTATTACTAAATTTTAATTATTAAGTAGATTTAATATTGAGAGTCATTAAGTTATATTTTAGTTGCTTATTTTTGTTATTATTTTGTAAGAGTAGTTAGATATCATGTAAAATCCCTCATCATATTTAACTACAAGGTCTTTATTAATTCATTCATTCATTTTGTTATTAGGTTGTTAGAAATGAACCTGAGATGATGATGATGATGATGATTATTATTATTATTATTATTATTATTAGTTTATTATTATTATTATTTACTATATACTACTCTCTCTACTATTATTATTATTACTATTACCCTCTCTCTCTCTCGCCCCTCTCTCCACTACTACTACTCTCACTCACCCCTTATTATTACTTTAAAGAATTATAAATTTCTTATTGAAAGATGATGAGTGAAAATATTAATGTTAAATGTCCAATTAGTATTTTATTAAAGGAATATTAATTAGTTTATTGTTATTTCTGTAATAAATTTATAAAATCATGTTTTAGGATTATTAAATGTGTGTTTTAAAGACATGAGAGTATTACATGGCAGTTTGTTATGTGAATTTGGTGGGATAATATTCTTATGCCATTGGGAATGTATCTTTTGGGATGTATTCCCAATGTTTAAGCTAGTGTACCTTACTGAATGTCTCATGTTAAGAGTTTTTATAGTTATATTTGTTATTTTGATAGAACCTTATTTGTTTATAATATTGAGCTAGTTATAAATTAGATTTATTAGTGAATGATTAGATTGAATATTATAGTTGGAACCCTAATCATTTATTAGAATATAAGTTGTCGTACATTTAATCTATTAAATTTCTTATATTTAATTATTGAAAAATATTATTTTATTAGATATTGTATCTTAGTAATGTATCTTGAGCTAGTGAGAACAGTATTATTTTCTTAATAGTCATTATTTTATAATCCAATTGACTGTTTAATATTATCTCAGTTAGCCAGATTCTTTTGTTCAGTAGTTTTCCTTTAAGGAAAGGGTACAATATATATATATATAATGAGTAACTGGTAGTCTGTATATAAATACAATAAATTTCTATACATTGGTGCACTATTTATAATAGTGTTATAGTGTATGTAATATTGATACTTGACTTTGCCTAGGTCATTTAATCATAATAAGATCTTATATCAAATACATATCTTTTGAACTAAGAATGATAATCACACCAAAATCCTTCTAATGTTTTAGATTATTGCATAACCCTTAATAATATTGGCAAATACAGTTTTCTAAAGATAGATTTTTATTTGTACTTAATACAAGTATAGATTATTGTATTGAATATCATGTTCAGAAATAAAAGATAATTATCCAGATATTCTTTTAACCTTTCTCCATTGTTATTAATTTTTCTTAATTATTGTTTTTGGATTCTAGCTATATAGCTAGTATAAAGTATGCACATGGTGAATAATGAGCACATACTCCAAACTATTCCTAATCAATTAAATCATAGAGAAAATAAATAAGATTAGATTAAATAAATTAAGAATAGCCTGATTTCACAAGTTAATAACATATTTATTAACAAAGAAATGAAACAAAGAAACCAATATAAGTAAAGCTATAGTCACAAAAACAGAGGCAAAAACTCTCCATGCAGTAGTGCCACTCAGTGCAAACCAGAGTAATCATGGGGTTCATGTGATCATGTGATGTTTAGTGATTTAAAACTATAGACATAGATATTTATGATATGTTAAACTCATTGCATCATTTAGAATTGTCAAGTGTCTTTCAAAAAATTTGAACATTATTTAAAATTTTGAAATAGAGAGCACTCAGGCTAGTATATAAAACAATGTTTCAAGTGGTACTCTCTTTTCTTCAGATTTTGCTTGCCTTACCAATGACAGCACAAACAAGGAAATCAAATCTGGGATCTTTGGAACTCTGAATACTGAATTTACTTATCTAAGAAGATACTCCTGATTTCTTTTTTTTTTTTTTTGGTTAATGAACAATTTCCAAATATTATGAATTATTTTTCATTATATATGCAGCAGCTTCTTTGATTTTTTTTCTTTTTACTTTTTCCTCTCTGTCCAATATTCTTGTCTTTCACCATTCAAACATATGTCCATTGGTATATGCATAGTTTACTACTTTAAAAATATCTGGGGCAGGAAGTTTCCTTTTTAATTATTACTTTGTGCTTATGTTCCTTTAATTGTTTTTCAAGATCTTCTGATTTTACTGATATATTTCTTTTACATTCATATGGTATTTCATAGATGCAGATTCTTTTTTACTATTTCCAGTTGGGTTTAGTAGAGGTTAGGATTCTTAATAGTGTGCTATGGATTTGGAAAGAACTTTTATTATTATACTGGTTGTAGATATTTTTTAGTTTGTTAGCTATTCTTGCTATGTATGGATACATTGTAAAATTTTAAATTGATTTTTCTTTTAATGTTTTTTGTTGTCTAATTAAATTTTTTTAATGATAGCTAATAGATAATCATTCTTCATG
>JAQFVV010000776.1:0-224786 GCA_028023455.1 Epiperipatus broadwayi | reverse complement strand
ATAGCAGGTTAGGTTAAATTACCATTATCACATTTATATATTTTATAATAAACAATCATAAATTAATTGTATGAAATCAAAATGGAGGTAATTATGCCTTCCTCTGAGTTATAAAAATATCTGCAGAATACCAGTTTTTAGATTTTCTATTATATAAGTTAAGTTTTTTGAAGTAATTTTAAGCTATAGAATGAGTATGGTCTATTATTTTAATTTACGTATAGGATAAATAATCTAAAATAACCATTGAAATATTCAGAGAGTCATGGCTGAACCTTAGTTTTAACAACTTCTAAATATCAAATAAAAATTAAGTTTAATAAATTTAAAAATATATAATCATAATGTAATTATATGTAATTAAAATGGAAGCAACTATACTTCTTACGAAATTATGAAAATGTCAAGAAGCTGTATTTACATATTAGACCTGTTGCGCATGTTTACAATGGCATTCTTCTTTATTAAGAAGTCAAATTTTTAACAATATCAAGTGTATAAATTTGTACACAAAAATAATAAACACATTTTGTTACCAAATAAAACAGGTAATTGTGACTTTTTAATGCAGCATTCTGCTGTTGCAAACAATAAAACACTAAAAGATAAAATGATACCAATCTATCATTTTGCTCTGCTGTTATATAAGCTTAATTTTTTGATGTAGTTTTAAACTAGAGTGAATTCTGTTTATTATTTTAATTTATGTACAGAAAAATAATTTGACATTACCCTTGAAATATTTAAGGGATCAAATTTCAACCCTAGTTTTATGTTTATATATTGCATTATGTGATAAAGTTTTTAACTTGCTTTCATTTTTTTCAAAAAAAAAATACATACATTTCTTTTCTTATAGACTTACTTGATTACAATACCCTATAAATATTTATCTATTATTTTCATTTCAAATATTAAAGAATATTACTATTGTCTGTTTGAAATTATTCTACTATATCTTATTGAGGACCATTAATACACATACCCTATTATTCAAAAACTTATTTTATCCAAGCAAAATTTCAAAGATAATATTTTATTTTTTTACAATAAATAAATTAATTTGTGCACATAAATTAAAGTTAAAAAAAATATTCCGTACATATATATATATATATATTGTAACCAGTTGGGTTACATGGTGTACAACAACATAGTTGTGTGTGTGCCCATATATGTATAAAGTAAAGGAAAAGTAGAAATAAACACAGACAAAAATTTTATAGATATTTTTATACATGTCACTGGGAATAAAATAATCCTATAAAAAGATTAAATAATTCTGAATTTAAAATAGAATTTTATTACAAAATAAGTGTTTAAAAAGATCTAATATTTTTATTGATTTCTGATTTTAAAATTAAAAACAAGTATGGTTTATTTTTGAAATCTTTTAATTAACACTTGTATACATTTCTATCATCTATTGTTAAACATCTTTGTATATCACACATGTATTTTTGTCACTTTAATATTAAATATGGTGAATATACAAGCAGTAGTAGTTTATTGTTTTTAAAATAGTTGTAGTAATTTTTTGAAAAGCACTTGCAAGCAATTAAATGGCCAGAATAACTAGTGGTAGAATTGGGTTTCCATAGCTTTACATATAGCTGCCATGGATCAGAGGTAGATGAAGTAAAGACAAAAGAAGGCAGCTGTTTCTGGTCACTATGCAGGAGTTTAGATGTACTAAGAAGGCAGACTCCCTTCTCTGTCTCTATAGCCTTAAATGTGGACAAGACAGTTTGCTGACCTGAGGTCTATGTGGAACAAAAAAATGCCAACCATATCTAAATTATACTTTTCTCTGATGATGACTCTAATCCAGTCTTACTAATTTAACTCACCAAGAAAAATCAATCTCTCAGCTTACTAAAGGATTTATCTGTATGCAGAGAACCACAGATCAATGCATCACATCATATTTATATAAAATGAGTTGTTTTAAAATAATTTATTTAAACGACATTTTGAAGATCTTTTTAGATTAATTTAAAGATGTTATAATTAAAAGCAATCTGTGATAGTGATACATATATAGAGAGAATAAATTTAAATTACTTAAAATCTACATTAAAAAAATAATATAAAAGAAATAACTTTGCTTGAGTGAAATGATTGATTCATTAATTAACTTATTTTAACTACTTCAGCTTCAAGCCGCCATATTGAACTTTTTAAAATACTGGCCTGATACACAATTTTCACAATAACTTCAGTTTGAATTATGTTAGAGCAAAAACAATTACATTGCTAAAAACTAGAAAAACTAAGGAAAACAATAAGCATAAAATAAATAGTGATAACTATATAAAAAATAAGGAAAAAAAGAAATTTTCACAACAGAAATAATTATTATTTTATTGTTTGTTCATAATTTGGAAATTAACATTAACTAAAATGCAAATTACATCTTCAGTGATAATTTCTTTGTATTCCTCACAAAAAAATCTTTCTAAAGATATATAATAAGTCTTACCTGAGATAATCCATAGCTTTACAATGTCCGAAAATGTTCCTATAAGAGTTCTTCATTTTTATCTTCTACCCCAACTGTTGCAAATTGTCAAGGCGCCTGGAAGAAAAGAGTTTTCCCTAATAAAAGATAAAAAATAAAAAAAATAAAATTCTAACAGAATATAAAAATAATGAAGGAAGTGGAAAATTATTACTTACCATTATAAATACAATAAAAAAATAAAATGTCATCATCATCATCATAGTACAGGTATATTATAAAAGTGGTGTATATGTATGAATCATGAAAGTTCTGCTAATGGTTATGGGAAAACTCAAAAGCCTGTTAAACAAGATGCACTATTTTGATTTTAGACTTTGGATAAACCAACCTTGTTTATAACATCATCATCATCATACTGAATAATCATTGCCAATAGAGAAAACAATTTACAAATTTCTCATTTCAAGAGGCAGACAATGATTACTAAAAAGGTTCTATGGCAGATATTTATATAAAAAAATGTTTATATTCTACCTCTTCCAAGATACGTCTTCCAGAGAAGCATACCTGTTCATATATGCTAATATAAATATGCAAAATATTTCATCATGCCAGATCTTGTTTACCAATTGGAAAAAGTAATCAGTAATGAAGCTGAAACAAAATTCTAATAAGGAAGGCAATCAGGCAGTCATATGCCTATAAAGTATAAAATGAAGTTAGTAAAAAAACAAGTTAATAAAACAACAAATAAAAACTAAATTAGTAAAACAAAAACAATGAAAACCATGTTAGTAAAACAAAAATTAGTAAAAACAGAATAAAAAAAATTACTGCATTATATACAATCAATTTGCTAGAGAGGAATAAATTGTAAATAGTCTTGAATCAGTGTGTCAACCATTCATCCATTGTGCTGGTAGCTAAAACAAACCAACAAAAAAAAAACAATAATAAAAACATTACCTTTCATATGTGCTACCTATCACAGAGTAAAAAATCAGTCAGTCATTTTTCTTGAGTGGCATATTTATTAGTTTCTCCGATAATAGTTGATAAAAGTTTTTTATCAAATAACATTTAAAAAAAATCTAAAATTGAATACTTACCTACTATAGAAAACTTCAAACCTGGAGTTTTAGTAAAATTCTCTACATTCACAGGTTTGCAGGTTATGTTCGGACACAGATTACTGTTACTAGATGAAGGGCCTGGCCGATTGATATCATTGGGAACACTTGTTGACGGGCCTGGTGTATTGATATCATCCAGAAAAGCACTCGTAGTTTTTTCTTTTTGGCTGGTAAAGGAGTTTCTTCTTCTGATGACGAAAAATATTCTTCAAGATCACTACAACTAACACTATCCTCGGAGTCAAAGGGCTTAGATGGGACAAATTCATCACCGCTGGAATAATCCGTATCAGAGGCCATCATGTCCCGTTCATTTATTTTGCGTACTTTTGTTTCCGTTTATCTAACAAATTGTGAAAAAAATTTTTAAAAAAATTGACCTTATTCGCAAAAAAATTAATAAAAATTTTATTTTTTAACTTACAGAAAAATGGTGACTATCTATGAAAAGAGGAAAAAACAACGAAGAGAATTATGGTATAGGCGCATGCGTAGTCCTTATAGTTTTTCCGTAATTTCAAACAGAAAAACGAACTTCAACAAACGAACATTAACGAGCGCAATCGTCGCCGACAAACCGGAAGTAGTTAAGAGGAAAAAAATTGCCATTTTAAAAGTGAAAGAAACAAATAATTTTGCTTATATTGAATTATAATCTAAAAATAATGATTGATTCATAGACATTTACAGAAAGTAAAAAAGAATGTTTATCTAAATGATTAATTAAGAGGGACCAGTCAAAAATTGACTTTATATTTTTTTAAGAAAGGAAAAACTTTTTATGAAAGTGTTTAATAACTGGTAAAACTATTTTTTGTTACACATGTATATGTGAATTCTATATACTCAATGTATTGTAACTAATGAATTAATTATGGAAAACATTTTGAATAACTTTTTACTATTGTGTCAAATTAAAATATGTAATGTCCGTGCATATATATATATATATATTCATAAAATTTTAATCAAATTTTGTTTTATATGACAATTGAAATACAGTCATCAATTGTACTGCACATCTAAATGTCATCATATGTCAGATAGACACTTATATGTAAATTTTAATCATTTATTTTATTATTTTAGGACAATTGAAATATGTTCAGAAATAATCAAGCCACCTGTCTATGTACTGACTGGGTTTTAAATAAACCTGTTAGAATATATTATAAATCAATGTAATTTATGTATATTAATCAAAATCAAAAATGTTATATGTGTAGAACCTTATTTTAGAGATCTTAACTTCCATTATTTATTTTTTTGTTATTAATAAATTTGTATTCAATTGCTAAAATTATCCAGTGACTTAATTCTAAATGGTTTTTTCGATTTTATATGTTGCATCCTCCCTTGGTCACAATGCAGTTATAGAGCTTATGTTCTCTAAGCTAGATTCAAGCATAGCAGTCTGGTATATGAAAGGGGATATTTATGGGCATCCAGTGATAATGATGATCCCATAAATCATCATCATCATCCTAGTTGGCACAAAGACAATATTCTTTAAAGCCCATGCACTCAATTTTATTTTAGTTTAGCCTCTATCAGAATTTAAGTTTATAGTTGGCCATTACATTAATGGTATTAAGTGGCCAGAGCATTTATGATGATCAGCATGATTCAATATCCCATCATTATGAATTTGTCCTTAAGTTTGTGCAGCCAGTTTAGGGTTTAAATAATTGACCCAAGGTGGCAAAGGCTCAATAGTTAGTCTGGTCTAGAGAAGACCCATTTCCAATTCAGTCACCAGATTGACTGTTGATTATATTGATTGTTGGTCATTCATGATTATGGATGATTATTACTCATTTATAATGCTGGTAAATTTTATAGTTAATTTTAGTAGCTCTAAGGAGTTAACTGGGCTGATCTCTCAGAGATATTTTGTTCTCATGCTCTCATATATATTATAACATTACTTGATTGATGCCATCACCCCAGGTTCACTCCAACTTTACTTATCATTTTCATATCCCATTAGAATATATATATATATATATATAATCTAAATAAAATTTCAAAGATAATATCCCATTAGAATATATATATATATATATATAATCTAAATAAAATTTCAAAGATAATCTTTAATCTTTTATAATATAAAAAAATATTTGAATGGCTTTATTATTTGAGAGTTTATAAAATGTTTGAATGATGAAAATCTATTCTATGACTCCCCATTCCAGCATCTGGTCTCTACCAGTGCACAGGAATATTTTATATTAAATAAATTAGTTTACACACATATTTACTTGTATAAACAAAATTAAAAGAATGAAAAATTCTGTAAATATAAATTAAAGTTTAATTGCAAATAAATGTATGTTTGTTTTTAAATGCTTTTGTATTAACTTATCCTGTCAGGTTCCATTTAAAATTGAGCTCATAACCTTAGTTTTTCAATGAAAATTTCCTAATAACTGAGATTATGGTAAAATCACATTTATAGAGTAAAATTTGGTTAATATTATTTTAAATAATTAAAAGTAAATATTTCATACTGAAATCTCAATTATTATTCTGAAATAATTAATATTTCATAAATATTTTATAAAAACAATAATAAATATGCAAAAAAAGATTAGAGAAATATATGTTTTTTTTATTTCCAAAATTAAAATGAATACAGCTGTCAAAATTGTTGAAAACAGATACTTTCTAGTGGAAAGAATAACAAACATAATCAAAAAAATGACTCATAAAGAAAATGATTTTATTTAAATTGAAATTATATATTTTATTTATAACTAAAAACTAAAAAATAAAATAATATTAAAAAAAAGATTTTTTTAAAATAATGCTTTTATGTAAATAGCCCACTAAAAAGTTGAAAAGTAACAAAGTAATAATCCATTTCATAAAAGCATTTGAGGCTCAAATAAATCATAAAAATCGAACAAGCTTCAAATTTTTATGAAATGCATTATTAGTTTGTTATTTTTCTACTTTTTAAGTGGGTTATTTACATAATAGCATTATTTTTTTTAAAAAAAAATTTTTTTTTAAATTTTATTTTAGTTTTTATTTTAAATCCAATTACAATATTTAATTTATGATCAATGCTAAATGAAAAGCTTATCTTCACTTAACAAGAATTTTTAAAAAAGTTGATTAAGCCAGTAAATTATTATTTGTATTTATTGTTTTAATTTCTAACATAATTTTTTTTCACTGATATCAAAATAAGAATATATTGTATTTTAAAAATATATATTGTTATTAATAAAATAAAGTAAGACAACTTATAGAAAGTATATGTATATAAATAAAGTTATAGTTAGTAAATTTGATATCTATTTACATTTTTAAAAAATGATGACTTACAATGAAATGAAAAGTATCTACTTTTGTAATCTGAAAAACCATAAATCTGCAAAGGATCTGGATATAGGGTTTATGGTCTAATGATCTTTAACCTCTATTTGATTAATTATAAGCATCTCGGATTTAATATCTTTCTCAATCTCTTACTGCTTTTGTCTCACTATTTAATTCCCAAGAGCCTATATAATTTTCTTTTATTCTTTTTAAATAAATATTTAAATAACCCTATTTTCCATTTCTCTAAAATAAATATTTACATTTTCCATACTTAGTCTTATCTCTTCTCTTAATTAATAATATCTTTGATTTTTTTAATATTAATTTTGTTTCTATTTCTGCAAGCTTCTTTAATAACAGTTCCATATCTTTTAAACTATTAGAAATATGTCATTTTTGTGTTAAAAACATGCATATTATAAATTCTGCAGGTTACTATAATGTAATCCTCATCTGTATCTTCAATCTTTTTACTTTATCTCACACCTAACTTAAATACTATACAGTAAATTATCTTGATTAGCACAATACAAACACCACCTGTGTTTTCACTCTTTTTATCTTAACCTTCATCTTAAATTACAACAAAAATTTTTATTTTAATTGTATTTTAGCTCTTTATCTTAAATTGTTATACATCTAACTCTCATCTTCTCTTTCTCTCTCTCTCTCTCTTTGCTTTAATAAACCTTTTATGCTCCATGATTTTTGTTATTTAATACTGTCTGAAATATATTTTTATTAATGCTATTAATTTTAAAGAAATCAATTTGCAACCCTTTTAATCATATCAGTTCACTTTTAATAAGTTTTAAAATTTCTATTTTTCAGAATATGTTTCAAGACATTGCATAAATCTGTTCAGTTGAGATTCATCTTTCATTTTCTATCTAAGAAATAATCTTTTTGTAAGGGTTTTTCATATATTTAAGATCTCTTTAATTCTATCACCATTAAATTGTTTTCTTTCTAGTCTAATATTCCGTTTATTAAGATTAATTTTATGTGACTATTAACATGTTGATACAAAGCCTCAATATGCACCTTGAGGCAGCAGTTTTATATCAGTTGTATTTTCTCCAAGAAGAATAAGCTCTTATATACTTAGTTAGAAATTATTTTGCTTATTTTAGAAATTTAACACACACACACATATATATATATATAATGAGCATGCTAATAACTCTAAACAAGCTTTCCCAATAAATGTCAGAAGTGAATGCATTTAAAATCTCTATCTAGAATTATCCCTATCCTCAAACTGGTTTCAAGCTGATGGCTGTTTTTAGTGAGGGCACTAGGATATTCACACATCAGATCTAAAATACCAACTCAAGCTCAGCATTTATCTAATACTCAACTACTAAGTAGATAATCTGAAATTTTCAGACATCTATATATCTTCAAATCTAGCTATCTAACTTAAATAGTCATATGGGATTGGTCTAAATTCAGATACACCATATATTAATAGCTTTAGCAATTTAAGTTAGATAGCTGGATTTGAAGACATATAGATGTCTGAAAATTTCAGATTTTTATCTAATAGTTAAGTATTAGGTAAGTGCTGAGCTTGATTTGGTATTTTAGATATAATGTCTTAATATCCTAGTGCCTCACTGAGGAGAGCCATCAGCTCAAAACTGGTTTGGAGATACGGATAATTCTAGATAGATGTTTTAAATGGAAAAGCTTGTTTATAGCTATTAGCACACTCTTTATATTACATTTGTAGTACAAGATTAATAAGTTAAGTTACATGATGACTTGATTTTGTTACTATATATATATATATATAGAATAGAGATAGAGAAATATTTATTACTAATAAACAAAAATGACAACATATGCTTATATATGATATACAGACAATTCCTAAATATATAGTAAATTAATGCGTATGTAAAAAAGTTAGATAAATAAAATAAAAGATAAATACATAGAGCCATCAAATAAAAATATACAACAATTATAAGTAAACATATAATGGATGCAAAGTGAATTAATTTAATAAATACATTTATGAACATCTATATATTTCAACTGACGCATGTATGTGTGTGCGGTATAAGTTGCAATATAATTATTATTTCTTTCTTTAATCTTTGACTATTACTCTATAATTTTATTAATAATTCCCTCTTGGTAACCTCTTTGAGTTACTTAAGAACGCATTAATCAGCGAGACGTTGCTTTTCTCTCATCACTTCTTGGCTTGAAATCTCTGCCATCTCTGGGTCTTATCATTTATTTTTTTCCCTGTGAAATTCAATATATCCCATTACCTTGATTAAAAATTTGATTGTTAATTTCATTCTAAGAAGCATTAAAATGATGCAGTTGCAAATAAGTAAATAATGGTGGAGAAAAGAAAATAAATATTGCTTTTTATAAGAAAAATATTTCTATTTAAAATTTTGAACTATTTTTATTTGCTTTTAATATAACAATATTTATCATTTAGTTGTTTAAATTTATTTTATAAAAAGGTGTTTATACTTTTTACAATGCTTTCTATTTTAAAATGTATTTTATATATATAATATAATTTTATGAAATACTCTCTAAGTATACTTAACGGTATATTCTGAATGTAAATATAGAAGTTTTAATGTTATTGATGTTATAACCATGTTTGGAAATTCATTATATAAGATTTGAAATACCAGGCACAAGATGAAGAAGTTGGCTGAAGAGTTGAAGGTTGGAAGTGGGTTGAAGCCTGCCCATTAAAGCGCAAGGATTTGCTATCTTAATCTAAACTGAACACTGATTATATATATATGTGTGTGGGAGATAATAATCTGGACCAACTGATGAGTGCTGGTTTAGCACGAAATACTTATATTGATGATATTTATCTTTTCTGCATGTGTGTGGTCATGTGTATTAGAAGGATGAGATAGTGTGGATAGTGAAGGGACTTGAAAGTCTGAGTTCAAATCCACTATGTTTACAAATTCATTATATATATATACATACATATACTTCCTTATATATATATATATTATCCGAGAGTATAAACTATGCATCACTTAGTTATTCCTAGTTATTCAATGATTTCTGGTTTTATTTTTACCTCAAATTTTATTTATTCGAATCGTTTCAACAATTATTGAAGGTTATTTGGGTTGCGAGCTATGCTTAATTTGGAAGTAAAGCGTGGAAAGAAAAGTATAAAATCCTATAACAATTATGTTATTTCACCTTCACGTAAGTCAGTTTTATCAAAGAATGACCTATACAATGCCTTAATATATTGAATACATTAATACTTTGGCTTTAACGTAATAATTAATCTTTACCACTAAACATCACATGATCATCATTTTTTATAGCTTGCTCATAACTGTTGTAAAACAGGCAAAAATCTCCATACAGTAGTGCCACTCAGTGCAAGCCAGAGTAATCAATGGATGCCAGAAGGCTTGTGTATAAAATCTCTATCTAGTGCCTACTCATCCAATATTCCCATACTAGTTTCTGGCTTCTGGCATCCATTGATTACTCTGGCTTGCACTGAGTGGCACTACTGTATGGAGAGTTTTGCCTGTTTAGATTAATATTTAAAAGATATGTTATTTATTAGTGAATAATAAAAGAAAAATATTCAGCAACTTTTGGGCTAGATGATATTTAGTTTGAGAATGTAAATCAATTTAAATATCTTAATAGTTTTTTTTTTTATGTTTTACTCTGAAGTTAATGTTGTTGCATTTAACAAGATAAAAAAAAAGTTTATACGTCATTGGTTTCACCAAATGAACAAAATAACAACTCCATTGTTATGCCTTAAAAACATTGGAAATTTTTAATTTAAAACGGCTCGGTAAAATATTAATTTTAAAGTAATAAATTCAAAAAACTAATTTGCTATTGCGTAAAATATTGTAGACAGAATAACTTTGTAATACTTTTAAAGTATTTTTTTTTATAAAAACAATTTATACTCATATATTTTATATTAAGAGGAGAATAATAAGTTATAATGCACGATAATCATAAACATGAATATAAAACTGTACATATATTGCAAAAAATTGAGCAAAACTAGGGAAAAAGTTACAAATAAGTATGATGATATAACCTATTTGATATTCTAATCATTGGTGATTTTTGTAGGATAATCGATTTTTATAGAGTATATATATATATATGGGTAAAAACCCTAACCATGTCTCTATAATATTATCTATGATAGCAAGTCCAATTAACAATACATGTATCTGCTAGTTCATGGGTTTGTTCTCTCATTTTAATATTTTATATACAGTATATATATATATATTTAGGAAGAGTGCTTATATTTATATATTTAGGAAGAGTGCTTATATTTGCAAGATATTCAATGAAATATTAAATAGCACTTTATACACTAAAGTGTGAAAGGAATAAAGATGTTGACTCACATTGGAAAAAAGGTCTCTACATATGCTTTTATTAAGATTGGTTAGTA
This sequence comes from Epiperipatus broadwayi, assembly GCA_028023455.1. NCBI lineage: Eukaryota > Metazoa > Onychophora > Udeonychophora > Euonychophora > Peripatidae > Epiperipatus > Epiperipatus broadwayi. The sequence continues at coordinate 213,400 of JAQFVV010000776.1, read as the reverse complement.
TTTACACTAGGCATGTTAAAGTAAATGGAGATGTATCAATGCTTCCAAAAATAATTTATATTATACTTGAATGGGGTATTTTTAAGGAATATAGACAGTTATTATTATGAAAATCATCTCAAATAAGGACTTATAAAATGAAATATCGATTGCTTTCATTGAGAGTATATAATTAAGGACATAATACTATGAAAATTAGAATTAGATAAAGTTGTATTATACTTGAAAATAGAAAAGATAGCTGCAGTAAAGGTTGAAGCACTGTAGTATAACACATTAAATAATTAAGGAATCAGCATTTTAATACCATCATAAATATTTTCAACAATTATCAATCTTCTGAAAAATAAAGATTTTTGCAAATTTGATCCAGTTGCTCTTTTTTTTAATTTCTTACCTCCATATCACAACAGTGAACTTCCTTATTTCTTCATCCTTCTAACGTGTGCTCTTTCTCTCTCCCTTTCTCTAGGTTTTTTTACAAGCATCTAAATGATAATATATGGGATCTTATTTATATTGAATGGAATAGTTTGTTTAGTCATAGAAAAACTTATTTTTATCTTTTTATTTCTTGTCTTTCTACATTTTTTTTACTAACAAATATCTCATCTCTCCTGTTTACACAATGCACCAATGAACAAAAGCCACTTTTTATTGTAGCACCATTTATATAAAACTTGAATAATTATCAAATTTGGCTTTTAGCTTGGATAGTAAAATGGAATAAAAGTGTTTGGTAGATTACTTTTTGCATTATTTCCAGCTGGAATATGATAATTACTTATTACTTATGCTTGCTATAGATGATACTAAAGTAGAAAACTGACTTTATTTTTATTTTATTTTTACCTTGGAAAGAATATTTTCCAAAATTTTGTTTATCAATATATATTTACTAATATAGGTTGAGATTGTTGATAGCTTAAGATTTCATTGTTATCAATATATATATAACACAAAATCATAAAATAATACAATACTAGATAATATCCAAATTTTTTACTAAAATCCTTACATGACCATGGTTTCATTTACTACAAATAGACCTTCTCAAGTGAAAATCAAACTAAAGGAATAAACATATATATATATATATATACAAACAAATCTTACTATAATGTTTGAAATGAATTATGGGAAGGTTTGTTTATTTGTATATATATGTTTATTTCTTTAGTTTGATTTTCACTTGAGAAGGTCTATTTGTAGTAGATGAAACCATGGTCATGTAAGGATTTTGATAAATATTTTGAATTTTATCTAGTATTGTATTGTTTTATGGTTTTGCATTTTATTTATTACTAGTATAGTGTTAGACAGTTTTGATTTTGTATATATTAAAAATATTTTACTTAAACTTGTCTACTTATAATGAATAAGTAATGGACTCTCATGTTAAAGTTAGAATAATTTGAACATAATTAGACATTGTTAACATCTATGAACTGAATTTTATCATTGCAGTTGGAAATGTTTAAATTGGTGTTCTATATAATAATTTAGACAGCAGGCAAGAATGGAATCTATTATTATCTGTATAGCAATTAGACATTGCTGATAAGACTGCTTTTAATAGTATTTGAGATGTCTTCACTATATATATAATTATAATGTTGTTTATCACCATTCCATAATGGATATTTTATTTTATTTACATATATATTCTAACAGGATGGGGTATCAAAAGAAAAGGTTTGAATTGGGGTGATTGCAAAATCAACATCACTCCCAGTCAATTTAAAATGAAATATCAATAATTTACCGAAGGTATATATAAGTAAGATATATTTAAGGGGAGCATAAGATCAAGAAATCTCCGAGAGATTAGCCATCTAACTCAGAAGAGCAACTACAATAATTATACATCAATCATATATCTACCAGCATTATCAAAAAGTAAAAATTTGTCTCAGTAAGTATGAGTACTACTCAAAACACCACTCATCATCATGAATGATCCACAATAAAATATAATAAAATTAACAGTCGACCTTGTGACTGGATCAGAAAGGGTCTTATGTAGACCAGGCTAACTATTAAGCTTTTGTCAGCTTGGTGCAATTATTTAACTTGGATGCATCATTTAAGTGCTAATCCAGTAGAATACATAATCAGAAAATCTAAATAATAATGCTGGGATATTAAAACATGCTGTTCATCATCAATGCTCTGGTCACTTAAGTACCATTTAATGTACTGGCCAACTATAAACTTAACGTCTAATAAGATTAAACTAAAATAAAAGGTAGTGCATGGGCTTTAAAGAGTATTCTCTTTTGCACCAACCAGGATAATGATTGATCATCTCTGGAAGCCCAAAAACACTAAATACATCCCCATTTATCTATCCATCCCATGCTCTAATCTAGCTCAGAGAAAACAAGCCCCACTATTATTATGTGACCAAGAAATGATGATTTAATACAATTTTAACAATTAAATACAAGTTTATTAATAACAAAAAAATAAATGATATTAAGATCTGCAGAATCAGGCTTCTGATTTTGAATAGTATACAAAATTATATACACAACTAAAGTTATTATACTGATTTACAATATTTCTTAATAAGTTTCTATAAATGCATATATATATATCCATGCATAGATGTGCATTTTATGATATACAAGGAATACATTTCAAATGATATTTAATAATGACAAAAATGATTAAATTTTACATATGTGTTATACTTGACAAGTATTGGTATTTACAATACAATTGACAGATATATGCATACATACATGTGTGTGCATGAAATTTGTGAATATATTTAACTTGTTAAATAAAAATAATAAATGGTTAAACTTTTTAACTTATATTTTTATTAATACACATACTTTATGCTAAGTTTATTCAAACCGCACATCAATGAAATAAATTTATTTACATAACACATTTGAATTGTTATATAAAATACAATAAAAAATATAAAATTTACATATATGTCTGTGCATGTATTTGCATGCTGACATTTACATCATATTTTAATTTAATAGTAATAATATTATATTTTCATAATTAATTTCTTTGGAAAACATACAGAAAATTTCACACACATAAGTGTGCATAAACAAAATATAAATATAATTTAAAATCAGTTATCAAATTCTATTATAGCTTTCTTTTATTCTTTTTAATAAAAAAGTATAATCAATTTTTGAGAGATTAGAAAGCTTTTTATCAGGTTACCCCTTAACTAATTATAAATGTCTTTAAATTTAAAAATATAGATTTCAAATATCTTCCAAATGAATTATTTAAAAACAACTCATTTTTGTATACAAGTTTATCTGTACTTTTCTGCATATAGACACAGCAGCAGATGTATAACTACTTCTTTATTCAGCTGGTGCTTCTCTTGGGTAAGCTGTTTTTTGGTCAATCCAGGCAATTGTCATCATCAGATAAAAGTATATAATTCAGGTGTGGTTGGATTTGGTAAGCTTCAGGTAAGCAAGCTGTTTTCTAGAACACTTTTAAGTCTATGAATTCAACATAAAGTGGGTCATTTTTCTCCATGTGAATTCAAACTCCACTATTGAACTGAAGAGCAGCTACTTCCTTGCATTTTTACATCATCATGGCAGTTCTCTATATAATTCTATTAGCCATCTTTGCAGCTAGCTTTACTATTGCCATTCTCTGCTACAGTTACCAACTCTTCACAAAATATTTTAAACCAACTTTTCAGCTAACTCTGCAGTTAGCTCTTCCACTAACCATTTCTCAGAAAATTAAAGCCAAACTGACTGATATTTTTTATTAGTCCTTTTTATAATCTTGGTCAGGTCCAGTGATAAAAACACAGTGTCTGTTTTCAATTAACTTTAATCCTTTGGAATTTGACCAAAGGTATGATCTATATACATATTTTTACTTTGATACCAATTAATTAAAAGATTTCAAAAATAGACATTTTTATAATTATCAGAAAACATGCTTATTTTTAAATTTTCAAAATCAGAATAAAAATATTAATTTTTATTTTTCAGACTTTTTTAAAATATTTAATTTTATAATAAAATATTATTTTAAATCCAAAGTTATTTAACCCTTTATTTATTATTTTTATGCCAGTGAATGTAGAAAATATCTACTACAATTTTTGTCTGTGTTCATTTCTACTTTTCCTTTCCTTTATATATATGTTTGTGTGTGTGCACACACACTATATTATTGTGTGCTATGTAACCCAACTGGTTGCAATATTAAAAAACCTTACAAATCTACTAATGTGTCCACAATCTAAAATTTTAATAAAAAAATTGGAACTTTTTAAAATAAATGTGAATTACCATGCAAGCATAGCTATCTAATTATTGGTTTTAAATTGTTCTCAAGCTAGAAGTTAAAAAAAAAAGCATTAAAACACTAACATTTTTCAATTATCAATTGACTAAACTGGTAATGCGGGTTTTTTTTTGCTATTATAACATTATAAGACCGATTCAATTTTATCTTTATATAAGATATGTGTATGAACCATGTAACAGTAATATTAATAAATACATATTGATTCTTTTAATGAAGCAGTAGTGTTTAATATTCAAAATATCAATTCAAAAGCATGAAAAGTCTACATAAAACAAAATATGTCTCTCTCCAACAATGTTTTCAAAACTAACTGTCTCAAACAAAATTGAAACAAATATACAATAATTTTAAGAGTCGATGAAAGTCTATTGCTACTATCTTTATTAAATTTAATTAACTATCTCATATTAAGTCATCATTCAACTATTTTTGCAAATGAAAAGGGCCCCAATTTTAAAAGATTTCAGAATTTTTATTAAGATGGCATATATGAGCAATAGTATTTGTAAATTTTAACATTAATTTTCAGAGATGTTACTTTGCTCTGAATTAATTTTGTCTTAAGAAATGTTCACAGGGTAGAATCTTGAAGTAATCATTTTAATACCTTTATGAATTTTATAAATTAATGTAAGATAGCTAAATTTATGAAAACAGTGCTAAGAAAATTGAATTAGATCCTAAAATTATTTCATATTAGAGGTCACATTTGAATACTACTACTGGATATTTATGATGAATTTATGTGTGTGTGCTTGCATGTAAATTAATTACTAAATGAGACCACTGTTATATATATATATATATATATATATATATATATATATATATATATATATATATATATATATATATATATATATATATGAAGTTAAATTCACAGCAAAGATGTTTTGAAGTGTTGAAATCAATCAGTCCAGTTCTGTAGGTTGAATAAAAACAATAGCACACCTGTCCAACATAAGAGGCTTCTACTTATAAATAACAACATGAGTGACTGATCATAAGGGAAGCCTTCTTTTAAGAAATTAAAGGCCTCCTTTTGATTATTGGTAGCTTGGATTTGCTATTGTTTTCATTCAGCGTGCACATTAATACACCTTGGCTGTGGATTTAACTTTATATATATGTAATGATGATCCCATTTACAAATTAATTTACACTTATATTAAATGTTAACATATTAAATTTAGATATATAAATACAATGTGTGTAGTACACATAGTGCATGTCATATTTATAGTACAGAAACAATTGATATTATTAGACAATAAGACAAGCTGACTGAGTAATAAATCATGATATAATAGATAGTAGTTTCCCATCTGTACAAATAATACATTTTATTTTCAACATTTAAATATTCTATAGATACATTTTAAATTTTAAAAAGATTTTTTATCATTAAGATGCATTCAGATTGTTTTTTATTCCAAACTACTAAATGTGAACAACTTGATCATTTTAATAATAGGGTAATAAATTACTTAGTTGCTCCGGATATCAGGTGACATTAAAGCACAAGAAATGATTTTTTGCTTTGATTCTGGAAAAGTTAAACCATTCCGGACATCATGTGTATAAAAACATCTAAATACGAAACGTCATTTCTTTAAATCTAATTTCATCGATCAAAGACTTCTCCAGAAAATTATCAAAGAGAAACAAGAGAGTCAACACTTTCAGATTAGTCAACTGCAATTTGGTGAATATTTAATTGAATATTTAGTTTTAGTTTGCCTTCTAGCTATAAATAATAAAAAATCCATTTCATCATTATCAGATGCTTATAAACTAGAATGGCCATTCTAACTGGAAGAAAAGAAAGTCATTCCCATCTCATTGAATTCTTTGCCCAATTGTCATTCATACTAACTGGAAGAGAATAGATTTATTTTTGATTGTTTCTCTATGTAGAACTTTTGGAAAAATCTTTGCACCATTAAATGATCTCTTTATAGAAATATCTATTAGAGTCCTCCTGACTTTTCCATTTCTATTAGTAACAAAAAATTTGAAAAATGTAAATAAAGTTTAAATTTTTTGAAACACATTTAGTATTAGATAACGGACACATTCCTAATTACTGATTTGGTCTCCAAAACCCACCCAAATTTCACATCAGAAGTGTGCACAAAAAACCTTCTAGTTGGAAGTGTGGAATATTTATTTTGATACTTTTATATAATAATATTGACTTGTTAATACTAATAATTTGCCCCCACTCAGAAAAATTTGAATACCAATTAATTTCCCTATAATATTGCCTCATAAAAAATTATGTTCTGTGTATATTTTATATACAAAGAAAATAGTATGATTTTGGCAATTTTATTTTCTGAACAATATATAAAAAAAAAAATATTTCTTTTATTACAAGAGAAATTTGTAAACTTCTAAATCCAAAAAGCTCACAGCCCTCTTGGAAAAAATGAGCACTATTGAGCACAATACCAGCCATTGTGTTTCTTCAGAAAATGACTTGGAATTTAACAATGTAGTAGTTATAATAGAAGGTGGCAGTTCTAAATCTGAATTTGTGGAATGGATTATAACATCAAACCAAAATATATATTCATATCTAAAAATAAGAATATGTGGGCTGAACATCCCATTGTGTATCTTACAAAAATAAATAGGTACTACATATTTTGAAAATCATAAAATTTATACTTGTTTCTTCATTTTTAATATTTTTTCCTCAATCTTTTATGAAAATCACTATAAACTGGACAAAGTAAGTCAAAGATTTTATGCAATAACCTAGAAGAAATAGGTACTGCTAAATTAAAAATACGTATTAGAATTCTAATCTTGGTTAGTATCTAGAAATCAAAAACTGATTAGATTTTCAACTTTAAAGTGAAAGTATGGACATAAAATTTAAATGATCTGGCTGAGACAGATTTCCAAAATATATTGTGAGCACTTAGATTTGAAAATGCTGTAAAGAGACCTCAAAGGCAAACTAAAAATAAATTGGAGCCCAGGCAGTACTTCAAGTTAGGGTATTAGTATCTCTAAAATGAACCCATTTGAAACTGGAATATTATTTAATGACTTTTCAGGAGTTGTCCATTTAACCAGTATATTTTCGTAAAGCTTGGGTTATATGAAATAAAAATTTTGACAATATGGGATAGAATTATATCATAGAATCATTGAGAAAGAAGCTGTTTTGTAAAAAGATTAGTAAAAAAAATAGAAAACTATTAGAAATATAACCTATAATAATTATTTCATTTTGTATTCTCTTGTTAAATATTTGCTTTCAAAATAGTTGATACTTTTGGGCAATTAATGCAAAAATAATCCAGTGTTATTTGACAATGCAAAAAATAAACAAACATATTCAACATTATTCAGATTTTAAAAAGATGTAATTATAATTCCATACTGCCACCAAAAACTTAAAACTGTGATAATGATATTTATCTGTGCTTTTAAGACATTTATTGACATAATAGTGCATGTGTGAAAAGTAGATTTTTTTTCCACAAAATTTTATATATGTATAAACCACTAAATTATCAATTATTACATATATTCCATTGTAATTAATTAAACGTGAACAACTCTTTTTCTCTTTCTCACGATATATAATCTGAAGTTGTGTATGTTATATGCTAATCAAGATCAAGCCCTAGATCCATGCACAGTCAAAAATGTTGGTTTATTTAATAAACATAGATGGACTATCTAAGTTTTGAAAACATTTATTGACAGATTGTGAAGGGTGTTTTTCTTCTTGTATATGTGTAAATGTATGGAAATAAAAGAAGATAAATTTGAGTATAGCAATTAAAGAAAATAAAATTCCAAATGAAATGACTTAGGTTTATTTAATGAGTAAGTAAATTTGGCATATGTATGTAATCAGTTTTTATAATTAAATTGAGATAAACGCCAGAGTCACCAAAACATGACTAACAAATTTAAAGCATCACATGGAGAGGCAAAAATTCAGAATGACCCAAGAATAAGCAATGACTTTTAGAATGATTTTACAAATTTTATTTACTCTAACGTTTTTTTATTATTATTAATAAGTAAAAAGATTTTACATGAAGAAAGTTATCATGAGTGTAATATATATATATATATATATATATATATATATAATGTTTTCACGGTTGTATGATGTAGATAAGTAATTTTTTGGGTAAAACTGTGTATTATTTTCTATTATATACTGATATTTTGATAAACTAGCATCTGCCATTGTCAAGGTAAACTCTTGAAAGAAAACTTGTTCGATCTCAAACTATAACGTGACTGAGTGCGAGATGAAGCATGAGAATCAGTTTGAAATAGTTTAGTATTCAGAATAAGAGGTTTATTATCAAAATGTATATTTTTCTTAGTTTTACCACATTAATTTAAAGTCAATAATAAAAAAACATAGATAAAATGAGAGGTTTCCATATGGCTGGAATATGTTGTGCTTCATCATCTCTATTTAAACCAGTAGGTCTCTTTAATATTTCAATTGACTTGAGCACTTCATAAACTCCTTGGTGTTCCAAAAACATTCTGTCTTTAGGTGAAACACCAAGGAGTTTATGAAAGTCCATGTTTTCAGTGCTCAAGACGTTATGTAGGTCAATCTAATAGATGAATAAATGTCAGAATTAAGGAACATAAAAATGCTTTTAATCAAAAAATTAACACATCAGTTTTTACTTCTCATTTTTTTAAAAATTGGTCACAAGCCTTATTTTGATAATGTAAAAATGCTTCTGATTTGAACAGATATGATTTGAGAACCATGAGAGAGTCAATTGAAATATTAAAGAGACCTACTGGTTTAAATAGAGCTGATGAAGCACAACATATTCCAGCTATATGAAAACCTCTCATTTTATCTATGTTTTCTATTATTGACTTTAAATTAATAAATGGTAAAACTAAGAAAAATATACATTTTGATAAACCTCAAATTCTGAATACTAACCTATTTCAAGCTGATTCTCTTCATCTCGCACTCAGTCATGTTACAGTTTGAGATTGAACAAATTTTCTTTTAAGATTTTACCTTGACAATGGGGAATGCTAATTCCTTGCAATATCAGTATATAATAGAAAATAATACCTGGTTTTACCCAAAAAATCATTTATCTATCTATATATATATATATATATTTATATATATAATCCTGCAGTGTATTGATAATGATTGGCAATGATGATGATGATGATATACAACCATATTGAATATTAAAATATATAAATGTATCAGATGTTTTGTCAAATGACCCCAAGAGAAAAATATAGTCACTGAAAAGATGTAGAAAATTATAAGAATTGATGAAGAATTACAGAACAAAGAAACTGGAATCAGATAATGATTCTAATCAAAGTGAAGAATTGAATAAGATTTTAATTTTAATTTAGTTCATCGCTCCTATTAATATCTGTGAAAAGCTTTTACCTTTTAGTTGGTAGTCTGATTATCTCATCATATTTGTTATATTGCTTATTCTTTATTAAATCTGTAAGATGATGATGATTGATCCACACAAAAAATATTACATACTAATATATAAATATTAGTGCATCCAATCATGGCAAATCAGTTTACAAGTACAATCATTAGACAATACCACCTGTAGATAAATGCATTTGTGATTATCAGTATTCTTTAATTAGGATAGAGATTATCTCATTTATAGCCCAGATATAAACTTTAAACTCAATTAAAGATTAACATGTCTAGGTTTAAATACAACAGCATAGCAATATTAACTAAACTCCATCTTTTTCTTTTGCCCAGACAGGGTAACTACCTTAGATATATTTTACAATCATTTTACTGCTGACTCATTAATTATATAAACAAAGACATGTAAAAAAGGCAAATGACCCCAAGATAGCTGACTCAGAGCTTTTCATTAAAAAAAAAACATATTTAACCAAAAACAATGTTGTCAAATGAGTATGTCTAATAAATGGACTAGTAAATTTAATTGTAATTGATTGATATGGACAAGTAATGAATAATGATGATGAAAATATGTAGAGAATATGTCTTGAACCAATTCATTTTGGGTCACTTTGCTTCCCTCCACCCAGTCTCCCCCCTTCATCTCTGCTTTTGCATGACTGTCATCATGTATTTGAAATGCATGTAGTAAAATAAATTTTAAAGTATATCATCCCAACTATTGTATGATTGTGAAAATTGAACTCTAAATGATATATATACATTTCTTTGTGTTTTTCTGTTTCTATACAAAATAAAATATTTTTAACAAAAAAAGATAATAATAATACATTCTAAAAGAAATTTAACCAAGGGAAAAAAAATGGAATGACTAAAAGAGTTTAAAACTAAAATGAAAAACCTTTCATAACAAAAAAAAAATTTTTTAACTTTTTTATTCTGTGGTTAAAAAAAACATAATTGTGAAGAAAAAAGTATAAAAAGTAACCAATGTTATTAAATTTTAATAATTAAAACATTACAAATAAGAATGAACTTTACAATAGTATAGAAGAAATTAAAGAATGCTCATAAAATAATAATGAACTTATTTTTCTTTATGCACTGATAAAATTCTAAAAAAAAAAAAAAGAATCAACAAATCCATCTTTCTTTTTACTTTTTCAATGCTTGTTTTATTAAATTAAAATTAATCCATTTGACAGTTTCGATTGCCCAGAAATCTTCCTCGGAGCTACAAAACACATATAAATACATAAATATACAAATACTTATTTATATAAACATACAACCTTATATCTACCAATAAATGACTCATTTTTTACATATATCTTATTATCTATATCTATATGTACATGTATATTTGCATACATACCCAATATATATATATATCATTTATACTACACTGACATATATTATCCCTATTATATCTAGACTTAACTATTTCCAACTTATATTTTATGACCTCTATTTATTTCACTCATAACTGAGCTTTGTATATTCATGAACTAAATACAGGTCATAAAATATTATTTGACAATGCAAAGGTTATATTTTATGAAAAAAGTGAAATGAAAAGAAGAATAAAAAAAAACTTGGTTGATCATTTTTTCTGAATCTGAGGTCATTCATCAATCTCATAAAGCCATCCTTTGATGTTAAAAGAAGTTGTTTGTTGAAGTGAATGATGGGAAGGCTATTTTGTTTTTTATACATATGTTGTAATTATTTTGTTGAATTTCACTTGAAAATGTCTATTTGTTTATAAATGAAACTATGGACATGGGAGAATTTTAGTAAAATTTTGTTTTTTTTTTTTCATTAGTATTGTAATGTTATATGATTTTATATTTTATTTATAATAAATTAAATTAAGTCCTATAATTTCTAGATATTGAATTCTGGTATATTATATATATATATATTTAGATTGCTGAAGCTTTTTAGGAAAAGTTAAAGATGTCATATCAAATTATGATTCCAGTTTTTTTATTTTACTGTCAACACATTGGCACTCATCTCAGATAATACAGAAGTTTTCTGTAAATTTATCTTCTAGATAATAATGTGTGTATGTCCTTGTTAATGCTGGACAAATAAATGTGTTGGCAATGGGTATGGTATCTACAACATTTCCAAGTCAATTTATGACTTATAAGTTTACAAAATTCATTGAGTCTAGATTTGAATCTACATTGTAGGAATAATAGTCAAATATTCAAGCCACATTATTATTTATCTGGCTATCCAGTTATTAAATATCTATTTGGTTTGTCTAGAAAGTAAAGCAAAAATAAATAAACAATCTAAATGTAACATCTAGCAATAAAAAAAAATGGAAGTGTTACTATCAGGAATTTGTAGAAAGCTTGAATATCAAAAGTGGCAGAAATGGACTCTCCGATCCAAGGTCCTTGAGCTCCAGTGTTCACCATTCTACAAATGGACCAAACTATGCATATTTAATAGGCCAATAAACATCACATGACCACCACTTCTTATGCTTGTGTATAACTGTTATTAAAACAGGCAAAACTCACTATACATCCATTGATTATTCTAGCTTGCTGTGTGTGGCAATACATATAGTGAGTTTTGCCTGTTTTTACAACATATTTAATAGGCTAACTAAATAATGTATTGTTTTTCACCATTCCTCATAGAAAGTCCTTCAAAAGTATTTGCCTTGTTGGGCTATTTAAAATTGTATTGAAATTTATAAAATAGAAATATTTTTAAAAGCAATCAAATAAACTTACAATTTATTTAAGCTTACGTAATTGTCAGAATGGTCCCAAAGATTTATAGCTATCATTAACGTTAAGTTTTAAATATGATTAATTTAAAATTTCTTAGCTAAACGCTGAATTAATATTAATGTAAACATTGTTGCCCTCTAGTGTGCATTAGGATAATTTTATTATAATGTTTAGCCATACAACTAAGATTAATTGAATAATTAAATCCCTTAATGTAACTAATATTAAAAATGCTTTAATAATAAAAATATTCATTTTCTTTCATAATTACTGAATGTTGTTTCGTTTACATAAGTATAATTAAATTACTTGTGTCGTATTATGAAAATTGTTTAGGTATGTCTTCCTTTAATTATAAAAGATTAATATCTCAACTACCTCTCTCTCCCTTAATATCTTCATCTTTTAAAAACAATTTGATTTTGGTAATTAATTCCTGTTTTATCAATTTGTTTATTGAATTTTATTAATAAGCTTAAGCAATTTTATATGGAATCGTGTAAAGTTATCTAGTAAGCGTTTTTTAGCAAGTAAAATCATTTTTCAGTACATTTAATTATAAATAATAATATTAATTAGAACTATATATACAAAAACGACGGTGTTGATTTACAATGTAAATATAAAGGCAAAATAATCTTTAAATATCTCATTGCAATGCAATGACTTTTACAGTAACCTTTATAGGGAACAGTAACTAGAGGCAGTATACACCAGGGTCTTAGATTGCCAGTTCTTGAGGGTTTAAACGTTTTCCCATTCTTCTTTTACCTACTAGGTAAAAATAGTTAGACATTCATTTTTTATCAATATAGAATGGTTATTTAGATATGTTTATTTGGATATTAGACATATACTGGCTACTTAAAACTTATTCCAAAGCATAAAAACTTATAAAAATCCATTATAGTTTAGAACTCAGGTTGTAAGCTTAGCAGAAAAATGAATTATAATTTCATTATGAGATTTTTGAATGATATATTATAACAATAGTAAATTAAGTTTTTCCATCCTATCTATAAAATACAATGCCCTAAGTAGTTATCATGATAAAAACATAGTTTACTGATAAGTTTTTGGATTAACTCCAAATTTAAAAAAAAATTGAATTATAAGAGAGCAAATTAAATGCACAATATAATCAAATAAACAAATCATTGTATTCTACTATTTGGATATACAAATACTAAATTTTCACACAAACAGATGATTAGTCAAAAACATAACCAAAGATTAAAAGCCAAACAATAAGATTGTATAATAAAAAAATAAATACAATTGATAGGAGGGTGTCAATGTTTGGGGATTAAGAAACAATTTATATAGTAACATATATATGTTATTAAGTTAAATAAAAACTCCCCTTTCAAAGGAAAAGAAAACATAACATTATTATTGGAGATTACATAGAATCTATAGGGTTAAGTAAAAATTTTATAAAATAGCACGAAACCATGGTCAGAGGTTGGGGGGGGTTCTGATGGATATATTTTAAATGCTGGTTCTGGCTAAGCATTTATCACAAAGCTTATGAGGAATTGACAGTCCTCATTGATTATATCTTACAAGCTTAAGAGAATTGGGTCATGTGATCTATGACTCTTATTTTGATTGTTTATAGTCTCTGCCTTAAGTTTTATCAATATTATATTGCTAAGACTACTAATGTATGGTATGGCTGAAGATCTCTCAGCCCCATATAGCTATTTGAGTTGGATAGCTGGGTTTGAACATGTAGGTGTCTGAAAATTTCAAATTTTTCTCTCAATAGATAACTTCTAGATAAATGCTGGCTTTGGGTTGGTATTTTTAGATCTAGGGTCTGAACTTATCCTAGCACCTCTCTGAGGAGTGCCAAAGCACAATACCATGGTCAGAGGTTGGTCCTGACAGAGATATTTTAAATGCTGGCTCTGGCTAAGCATTTATCACAAAGCTTGTTGAGGAATTGGCAATCCTCATTGATTATATGTTTTTTAGACTTTCACAAAAAAATAAAAGGTTCAATTTCATGTGAATATAACATCTCTTTCTCACCAAAGATCCAGATCACATCACACAATATTTTTTCTTGATAATCAGCCCATTGGAATGCATGACTACATCATATTAAATGTTACCCTTTTGTAAATAATACCTAGTTAATCAACATAACAGTCAATAGTTAGATGCATGATATCACTTGTCCAGACTAGTTATGCAATAGAATTATATACTTTGCAACCATATTTTAATCTTTAATACTTTCTCTCATCTATTTTCATTTTTTGGAATGCAAACATATGAGTGTGTAAAGATCATGGCTTTAAGATGACAATAATGGCTATAAGTTTAGCAGGCTGCAGTTGTGAACATTAAAGCAGCACAATCAATAGTAAATAACTTTGGAATTACATTTGAATTTAGAGTCTCACTCAACAAATAGTTATACTTTCAGATAATTCATTTAAATTTTTTCTGCTCTTAAAATTGTTGATAATCAATTAAACTTTTCTTTTACACAAAGCCTACTTAGTATCCTAATAGAATGCTTTATAGCTGGTAAAAATGATTGCACATGTATTATTAATAACAGAAATTTGACTACCCAAAAAGTACTGTGGTAATGCCCTCATGTAGTGTCATGTAATGGTATAGTAGCAGATTCTGGAGCTCACCGTATATCACAACTTAGTCTCTACTAATACTCTATTTTTTTATGAACCCCTGAAGAATAATCCATTTGATTATTTTAATAGTTGTAATAATAATTTTTTTTGAAGATTTGTGGTGATAGTATTTTAATTGTATTCATACATTGGATTATTTCCATCATCTAATATTAAGTATTGAATTTAGAAAAACTTAACTTTATTTAAATTTTCTAATCACATTCAACTATCGATAATAGTTGGAAATGAGAGCGTGAAGATGTTAAGGAATCGCTTAACATCTTCACACTCTCATTTCCAAATGTTTAAGATTTGTCCATACATAAACATTTGGGTCAAAAAGATAAATGGATTCATTCTATTTTTTCACAAAGTCTTTAACTTGTATTTGAAAGTGAGAGTATTCATTTATAGTTAAAAATCTACAAAGCACATGTGCATTATCTTAATGCTGTAATATCTTATATAAATGCAATTTATCTACTGCACTTGAAACACTTTTTAGCAAAAACCTTTTATTATACATATATGCATACACAATCTTACAATTTGAGTGTCCTGCAGTCTTCTTCAGAGCTATAATATAATGAACAAAATAATATATATATATATATATATATATATATATGTGTATATATATATATATCTTTGTTTACATAAACGCTGAAAGAGATAGAATTCAAAATCTCTATCATTGTCACCCATCTCCAGACTAGCTGGTTTCGAGCTCATTGGCTCATGTCAGTGAAGGTTTGGGAGACTAGAAACTAAATCTAAATACCAACTCTAAAATCAGCATTTATCAAACACGTTTCTATCAGTTTGAAAGCATGAAATTTATGAGACACATAATGTCTTCAAGTCCAGCTAAACAAACTAGATAGCTATATATATATATATATATATATATATATATATATATATATATATATGATCATCATCATCAACCATTATCAATCCACTGCAGGATGAAGGTCTCTCCAAGTTTAATCCATCTTCTCTGATCTTTAGCTTCTCTTCTCCACAACACCCCTGCACATTTTCTTATTTCATCCATCCATCTCACATGTGGTCTCTTTCTGGGTCTTTTACAATCTCTTGGAATCCAGTTTAAAATTTCAATTGTCCATCTATTATCATCTCTTCTAGAAATATGTCCAGCCGAACTCCATTTCAATCTTTTAATTTTTTCAATAAGATCAGTAACACCTGTTTGTTGTCTCACCCATACATTGCGTTTTAGATCCCTTCTTGTTACTCCCAACATACATCTCTCCATACTCCTTTGAGTGGTCTGAAGTCTCTGTATTGCTCTTCTATTAAGTGTCCAAGTCTCAGATCCATAAGTAAGAACTGGTAAAACACATTTGTTAAAAACCATTCTTTTCAAACACATAGGCATATTTCCTTTTAGTATCAAGTTATTTCTACCAAAAGCACTCCAACCAAGTTTAATTCTATGATTAATTTCCTCCATTATGTTTCCATTTGTATTAATAATCTGACCAAGGTATTTGTAACTGTTAACTTCTTCTAATTCTTCATAATCAATCTTTATTTTCATATTTTGAGCAAATCGATTAAACATTACTTTAGTCTTTTTAACATTTATCTTTAGTCCTACTTTTCTACTTTCATCTGCTAACTCTTGCAACATTTCCTGCAGCTCTGAAGCATTATTTGCAAAAACAACTACATCATCTGCGAAATCTAAATGACTTAAATACTCTCCATTTACTTTCACTCCTTTAGTTTCCCATTTTAATCCACAAAATACTTCTTGCAGCACTGCTGTAAAAAGTTTTGGAGATATGGAGTCACCTTGTCTTACACCTTTCTCAATGTTGATTTTTCCAGTATCATTATGTAATCTAATTGTTGCTGTTGCATTTTTATAAATATTCTTTAAAATATGACAATATCCTGGATCTATACCTTGATGATCCAATGCTTTAATCACTGAAGAAATGTGTATAGAATCGAATGCATTTTCATAATCTACAAATCCAAAACATAATGACAACTCATATTCATTTGTCCTTTCTATGACTTCTCTCAATACCTGGATATGATCTATTGTACTAAAACCACTTTTAAATCCAGCTTGTTCTCTTGGTTGGTGGAAATCCAAAGTTCTCTGTAGACGAGTTGTAATTATCTTGGTAAAAATTTTATATAAAACTGATAAAAGGCTGATAGGTCTGTAATTTCTAATATCTTCCTTATCACCTTTTTTAAATATTAATATTATTACTGCATTCTTCCAATCTTCCGGTACATCTTTATCATTTAGACATTTGGTATATAACTTTGCTAAAATTGTTTCTATTTCTTCACCTGCTTCTTTTAATATATCAATTATAATTCCATCATTTCCTGGAGCCTTTCCTTTCTTCATACATTTAATTGCATGTCTCACTTCTTCATTTAAAATTCTGGGCAATTCGGAAGATGTAATAGATATAGGAGGTACTTGTTCTTTATTACTATATAATTCTTGATAAAAATCTCCTACCAATTTCATGATGTCATCTCTCTTTTTAGTAATAATTCCATCTTTTTTTCTTATTGCAGATATAAATTTCCTACCAAAACCAAAATGTTGTTTAACATTCTTGAGACTTTTATTTTCTTCTACAGCTTTCCTTGCTATTTCACAGTTATACTTTCTTATATCATTCTCAACTCTTTTCTGTACCATTTTACAAAATTCAAGATATTCAATTCTTTTTAATACATCATTTTTGTATATCTTCATATTCCTTCTTTTCTTCATAAATTCTCTAGTCTCAGTAGAAATTTTATTAGTCAATTGCTGCTTTTTTCTACCAGCTATCTTTGTTGCAGTTTTTAAAAGTGTATCAGTTATTTTCATATTAATTTCATTCAAAACTGAATCATGTTCAAAATCTCCTAACACTTGAAACCTATTTGTAAGTTCTAATTTAAATTCATTAGAATGTTTCTGAAGATTAGGAATATCAACTGTAAATATTGTTTTTCTTAATAATTTTTGTCTCTCTAGTTTTACATTAACACGTAACTTACACCTTACTAATCGATGATCACTTCCTGTGTTAAATTTATTAAGAACATTACAATCTTGAAATATGTATTTCCTGTTAGTCAAAATATAATCCAATTCTGCTGTACCTTCATTTGGATGCTTCCATGTCCATTTCCTTTTAACATTTTTCTCAAAAAATGAATTCATAATATAAAGTTTTTCTTTTTCTGCAAACTCCACAAGTCTTTGTCCTCTCTCATTTCTATTACTATGAACCAAAATTACCTACAGCAATTTCATCTTTCATTTGTCTACCAATTCTAGCATTAAAGTCTCCCATAACAAATTTAAAATGTTGTTTACTCTGATAAAAAGCCTTTTGTACATCCGTATAAAAATCTTCTACTACTTCATCACTATGAGAACTTGTTGGGGCATAAATCTGAATTATCTGCATTTGGTATCTGCTCTTAAGTTGTATAACTAATCTTGCCACTCTGTCCGATACACCATCAATCTCCACAATATTGTTCTTCCACTCTTTATTTATAATGAATCCTACTCCACTTGTATTTCCAATATGTGTCCCTTTATAATAGAGTATAGGTCCACTTTTTAAATCAATTGTTTCTTCACCTTTTCTTCTAACTTCACAAAGTCCAATAATGTCCCATTTAATATAAGACAGTTCTTCTTCTAATTCTTGCAATCTTTCTTCACTTGAAAGTGATATGCAGTTGTAAGTACCTAAATAAAAAGTTGTCATCAAATGGCAGCCTGGGTCCACAATCAGGGGATTCTTAGCACCCTCCGCCTTCGGCCACCAACCGCTGCCTTGGTTGGTGACTTTACAGCCTCCTGGGAATAAGGGCCATGCTTTATTTTTGTCTGTCATAATTGTATATATGTATTGAAAAAATATTTATCATTTACACAAACATTCATTCTGCCTTATCAGGCACTGAGAAGAAAGACCATGGTGTTTCTTGATCTTAAACTCAGAGGTAAAAAGCCAATAAACTCACCATGCTGGCTAATGCATGTTGGTGAGCAGACCATCCATGTTCATATGCTATATGAATAATCACATAGTAATAACAGCTGCAACAACAAGAACGTATGGAGTGGACATTAGGAATTTGCCCTGCTCGGTTCCTTTAAGACCTCCAAGAGGAATCAGAGGGTCTCCTTTCAGTTAATAGCAAACTCCTTTCTGCAGCCATATATATATATATATATATATATATATATATTATTTTGTTGTTCATTATATCATAGTTCTGAAGAAGACTGCAGGACAGTCAAAACATAAGATTGTGTATGCATATAGGTACAATAAAAGGTTTTTGCTAAAAAGTGTTTAAAGTACAGTGGATCAATTGCATGAATATAAGATATGTATATTGTGATAAAAAAAAAATAGATTGCCTGCCATCTATTTCTTTTACTTAGACATTTATGTAATAAGTGTGGTATATTTAGACGCTGTAAAAAAATGTAAAATATGTTCGACATAGAAACGATCATGATATTTACCTAAATAAATAAGTTACTTGAAAATTAGTTATTGAATAAAGCATTTTTTTTGTTTTTTAATTTTCTCTTATGTTCTTTTATGACCTCAATATGTCAAAAATCAACCTAAGTTATATATTTGATAAGGATATTCTGATTAGCTTGATGTAGTGGGTCAATTCCTAGATGAGAGAAATTTACATGCAATAAATAAATAGTCAAATATATTATTGCTTTTCTTTAAAAACAGTTTCAATACTGCAAGAGACAGAACTGAACCTGTGATCTATATATCTTGAACTCTAGAGTACATTATTACTACTGCACTAGGAAAAAATTATTGTATGCTATCTATTACCTACAAGTTCAAGAATTTCTCAATAGAAGAATATTAAAGTGTTTAACTTATACAAGCCATAACAGATAACATGAGGGTTGACAATGCAGGTATCATAAATCCATGTATATGAAGGCATTTATAAATACCATAGTAAAGAGTAACTATAGACTTGTTAATCTGATGATTTAAATTCAGGCCTTATAATAATGAAATTAGTAATCAGACTTAGGATTTTCTTTATGTATAGTCTATTCATTATTAACTAGCTGATTATCTGTTGTTGTCTGATAAATGGATATTTAGTTACTTATATTTAGAAGGTAAGACAAAAACAGAAAATCACTTAAATTTTGGGAATTGGTCGGATTAGTGAGAAATGCTTTTCATTTCTCTTGTCATTTATGGTGAACTGTTAGAGACCAATTTGCCTTTCATATAATTCAAAATAAATACATACAAATTGTATATAAAGAAAAGCTTGAATTAATACCTTAACAACACATTATGCAAAGCATGGTTTTGACTAATTCATAGTCATACTCATAGCAATAGTTGTCCGTGAAGCTTATGACATTTATACCAAAATAAGAAAGAGTGATGATTTGCATAAAATTTGAATATAAGATGTAATTTAATTAATTTAAATGAGCTATTTTTTTGGATAGGAGGACACAGGTTTCACTTTTGTTGATTTGATGTATGTTGTTGACAATATGCCAGGACTCTTTAACTTTACATTTGGCATCATTCCTTTTGGAGCAGACAATAGTGGCAGGTGTAAGTTTGAAGCTGTGACCATGTTTAGATTTATGTTTAAAGAGAATAGATTTAATCTTGGTATTAGTCTTAGTTCGATTGTATTAGTATATATGTTGTGTGATTCATGTAGATAGATTGCCATGCAATTTTCCATAATAATCTGTGTGGAAGTTTGTGTTGTTGCATATAATGTTATACACAGTTTTGGAATTCTGCTTCGGGGCAGCTTGTCTTTTGTACAGTTAATAAGGTGATGTGGAACAGAGGGTGTGAAAGCCCAACTCTTCAGCACAGGTTTCGTTTATACGGTGGATAACCCTGGATATGTATGGAATTAATATCCAGGGATTTTCCTTAGCTTGAATAGATTTGATCTTCAATTTATTATAAAATCTTTTAAATATATATTTGGATGAGAACTGAATCTTTGTATTTGATGTTATGTAAATATTTAGTAGACATTTTGATAGTGTATAAAAAATGTTTATTTTAGCATATTTATTTGATCTTTGACCTCTTTTCATGTGACTTTATATTATTATAATCTTGGTTTTATGAACTGCAAGCATTCATCATATAAAAACTTTTACTCCTCAATACATCTTTAATTTATGCCATCCCAAAGTCAAGAAGATAAGACAGTTTGTTATCCTTTAAAATAATTCAGTAAAAATCGTCACTTTCTGGTAAATGTGTACTAGAAATTCATTTAAAAACATAAATTTTATAAAATCTAAACAAACAAAAATTATTGTTCTTCGTATTGCTTCTTCTCCAGCAGCCATGAGAAAAGAACTTGAAAATTCATTACTTTTTAAGATTGAAAACACTATTAATTCACTATCTAACATTTACCTTTCCCTGTTTGGAAAGGTTGCACTTCTCAATACTGTGGTTTTACCAAAAATTACTTATTATCTAGCTGATTTTTCACCAACAATTTGCTTCATCTGTAAGGTTGAATCTCTATGCAGAAGCTGTGCTGGGGAGGCAAGACACCAGCAATAAGTCTTAAATTTTTGCAAAAACCAAGACATCCTAACGGATTAGGATTGCACTCAATTAAAATTTTTCTGATACAGAGGACTTGTCAAAATTTTCAATGATAATGCAAACATAGAAAGTCCCATACTCTTAGAAAAAATAATCCTTACTGATTGCCCACCTCCTTGTAAAAGAAATATCTGGATACAACAATTAACTATTGTCTTCAATAGCATAAAAAGCTCTAGCTCTATGTTTGATGAAAAAATATCCTACTGGAGTTCTTATCAATTAGTTCACTCTGGTAAATCTAGGACAAAGAATCTTCTCCCAATTGGAATCCCTCATCTCATAAGGCTGACCAAGTTTCTGAAATTGGAATCAAAGTTTGTGGATTTTTTGGTTAAGATCAACTTTGGAGCCTTGCTTACTGGGATGTTTCTTTGTAACGAGAGGGTACATAACATTGATACCATATGTACCCTCTGTAGAAGGTTTGATGAGTCCATTGAATACATACTCTATCATTGTGAATGGTGGACTCAGTTTCAGAATATCACTCTACAGAGGATTATAGGGTATAAGTCTACAAATGTCCACCTAAGTGATGCATTCAAAAATGGAAATTTTGGCTCCATCTGCCTGGCCACTTTCATAAATTTTGTCATATGAAAGATTAGATGTAAGGCATTATTTGATAAAGAATCATCCAGTTCCATTGAAAACCTTTTCCTAAAGTTACTATATAAAGCTAAAGAAAGTTATCTAAGAACCTGCCTGCCTAGCTTCGCCAAGCAAACATGGAGTCAATTAAATATTCAGCAATAGCCATGTGCATAATTTATTCATGACACTCAAACATTACATGCCATGGGATTTATATGCCAACTTAGATCACACCTGATAAGTAACATAACATAAAATTTTGCTTTTAATCCTATATTCATCATCTAACTTAATAACAACTCAGTCTTTAATGTGTTTTCCTGAAGGTTCGTGATGATGGTGTTGCTGTGATATTCCTAACAGTTGGTGCATATACTAACCTGTTTGCTGTGATATTACTAACAGTTGAATGTATTTGGAATATTTAAATAAAATTAAACTTTTCTAAAGACATTCAACACACATATTAGATGATGGAAATAGTCCAATATAAAAATACAGTCTTTAATGTGTCTTGATGTAATCCACATTCATGCCACAATTATGACTATTGGTTTTCGGTTTACAATGATAAGGTATTTGCACGATGAATGTTTAGTTTGCAAATATGATGTCATACTATGGATTAAATGAGTTTTTATTATGATGTTGAAAGTTACTCACTTCATATTATCACTTGTTAATATCCATTGCTCATCACATATTCAATTTAATATATGATATTTGTTAAACAAACGTGATTTCACAATTTATTTTATACAATGCTCTGGTATTCAATCTCATTATTAGGCCACTGCTTATTTAATATGTTTAATTCTTTGTGATTCATACTTACCAATAGTACAAGACTAATCACTCCTGATTGTAAACGAGAAGTCTATATTACACTGTATATTTAACATTTTGTGCAAATAAAGATTATTTTGAAAAAAAAAAGCAGCTGTCATCTTTACTGTCATCTAGTGTCTGTTTGCAATAATAATTACCAGATAGATATAAAATCCTTATTATTAGTGTTTGAATACCCATTCTGAGACCAGTTTCTGCCTCTGACCATAAAGTCTAGCATTTAATGCTTGATCACAGATACATTATCCAACAACTACTTTTAACTCCATTTTACTTATCAAGCTAAAAACATGAAATTCAAATCAACCTAATGTTTTGAATCCAAGTTTTCAACTTGATGGATAAAGTAGAGTTAAATGTGGATGTTGGGTGAATACCAGCATTGTTGTCTAACTTTAAATCCCAATTATCATTGAAGAAAATAAAATTAAGAATATGATCTGAGAATAAGGATTCAAATACTAAGGAGAGCAATATTATATGTTCTGGTAATCACTGATTATTATATAATGTGTACAGCAACTTTATATCATTTAAGTTTTGTGTATGTTGATTTATTATTATTTGTATACTAAATCTATCTTGATGTCAAATCTGAATTTTTTAGAAGATTAAAATTATTTTAAAATACTTAGGATCATGGAAAGCATTTAAAATTTTTAAAGTATTTCTCAATCAAACTTTCACTTTATATTTAGCATGTGAATAATTCACTCTTCTTTGGACTCCACCTCTTGTGTCCATCTAAGGTGATATTATATTTCAGGGGTCCCCAACATTTTTGCATTTAAGAGCACATTCTATAATACTGGCCAGGTGGCGGGCACCATTTATTTTTTCAATGTAAATTTATAGTTGGATATTGTTAATAATACACATAATGTACAAAAAAAATATTTATTTCAAAAATAAAATTTTAACATATAATTAACGTTTATATTTTTATGCTGTTAAAGTATAGTATGCCCTATAATTTGATTACAATATAATACAATAATTTATAGGAAATTTTAAAAATTAAATTTATTTGTTTCAGATAAATAATTTTTTATCATGTTCGGATAGCGGTGGGCACACGTAATATGGTCTGCGGGTGGCATGGTGCCCACGGGTATAGGGTTGGGGACCCCTGCTATATTTTATCTTTTTGGAAAATATAAAATCTTTAAAGAGTTAATTAGTTTTTGATAAATCCATGTTTAGAATTCGGCATCCAGTAAAAAATTTTAATACACATGCACTGCTTCTAATTTAAGTGTGATTTTAAAATAGTTTGGTTTTTAAGTGCAAATTTATAGTGGCAATAAAAATCCAATATACTAAAAACGTTAAACACTGAATGATACAAGTTATATTAAAAAAGCATTACATATTACCTATAAAGTAATATGCATAATTTGGACTAAGTTCAGTTTTACCAAGTGTATGTCTTATGTAGCATAGCATTAAGAAAGAGATAATGGTCTCAAAAACTAAATACTTCCCTGATCAAACTCAGCCTCCTATTTCAGCTTCTCAAAGCTGTCAGGACCTTGGAGAAGTTGTCTATTTGATTGTTTCTTTGTATCTTTATAATAAGTTACTAATATTACTTTACTAATACAAATAAATATTATAGCAATTTGGCACAATAAAAGTACAATATTTTTTTATACCATATCTTCCAAATAGGTGATAATTTCAATTGCTTAACAGTATTTTTAAATCTCCTTCCAATGCTTAAAAAAATCAAATTTCATGTGGATAATCTATTACGAACTACAAAAAGGAGTTAGTTATTAGAAAAAAAGAACAACTTTAATTTAGAGGCCTTAAATATCAAGCAAGGAAAATGCATAATGAGGCTCATTATATTTTTATTATTGCAGCTATTATTGTTATGCGACTATTGTCATAAGTGAGCAAAGTTGGACTGTTTACTAGCAAGTAGCAGCAGCATAATAAATTTGATGGGTATTATAGCTGAGTTTAAGACTAATAAAGCTCCATAATTGTTCTTTTTTGTTGCCTGATCTTGAAGACAGAATGAATATATGTGATTACTAATTCCTTTGTTATACTTACAAAAATAACTAACAAAACTGAGATTTATCATCTATTATTGGAAGTCAGAAGGAGAGGCTATTAAGAATATTCTGATTACAGACATCAGCTGGTATTTGGTTATGCCAATTTATGTAGATATCTAATAATGAGAATCACTTTCAAGGAACAGAAAATAGAACTGTCTTATACTGAATAAGATAGACTCAAATTTTGTGAAATTAGAGGAAGAGATGAAGAGTCTATTAATTCTAAAAATTGAAAGTAAATTCACATATAATGGAAACACATATAAAATGGGATTTATTATAAATGAAATACCAATGTAGATGTTGATGAATTATCAGAAAGAGTGGTAAGATTAGGTATTTATTAATGTTTATGTCTCAGCATTTTTTTTTATAATGAAGAAATAAATGATGTTTATGTAAAACTACAAAATAATACTGAAGAACCAAACTACACTTTAAAACTGCAATAGAAGAATGTACTGCTAAAATTAGGAAGTTTTTGAAAATAGAAGGCTGCTTGGATAAACTCGGTTGTGAATACAAATAAAAAGGAAACCATAAATTTGTATATATATATCATCATCATCATCATCATCATCATCATCATTATCAACCATTATCAATCCACTGCAGGATGAAGGTCTCTCCAAGTTTAATCCATCTTCTCCGATCTTTAGCTTCTCTTCTCCACATTACCCCTGCACACTTTCTTATTTCATCCATCCATCTCACATGTGGTCTCTTTCTGGGTCTTTTACAATCTTTTAGAATCCAGTTAAAATTTTAATTGTCCATCTATCATCATATATATATATATCACTGTAAATTGACTATTTTAAATTTAAACACTATAAAAGTTTTATTGTCTTTGATTAATTCAGTTTTTATTATTCAGCAAATGTATTTATCACTTTCATTAGCTGTAAAAAAAATAGAACATATCATATTTAAATAGTTTCCCATAACAACATTTATAAAATATAATATTATAAAGCATTTTGAATAGCTTTACAGACTGATTTTTTAATAGATCCCTAAATTTGTATGGAGAAAATATGTATACTTTCATTGCTATTCTTAATAAGAAATAAAATTATCAATTGTGTAAATCAAAAGAAGTGCTACATAAATGCAACTGATACTTCAAAAATAGAATTATAAGTACAATATTATATTTTAATTATAAACAGCCATTATATTTTATGTATTGTGTGTGTGTATGTGTGGATGCTTCCATATTTGAAAATTAATTTTATTTAGCAAAGATTTATTTGGCTTGCTAAAAATATTAAGCAGTAAATCATTTATTAAAAAACAATTTAAAATTGTTTACAATAAATATCTGAAAAATTTTAAGGTTATTTGAATAAATATTTTTAAAATTATTTTTTGTTAAAACCCAAAAATGAAAATTTTACTGTCTTGTTTTCAAATCTTAACTTTAATATTTTGCACAGAAGAAACCATGAGAACACTTCCAATACTTTATTGCCAATGGAAGAATTTCCCAATGCATGCTGGAGAATATTATCTCATTCAGAGATCTATAAAAAGTTAAGATGGGAAAATACAAGCAATTCTCTACAAGTTTCCCATACATGTAGGACTTAAACTGGTCCAAAATTTTAAATAACAATTTTGTTTTTATCTCTTTGATTGCAGCTGAGTCTATAGCTAGGCATATGTCTTTGCTAAGCATCTGATCTCTTCATCATTTCTGAAGAAAGATGGACCACAACAAATAAACAGAAATCATCATTGATTAATTAATTAATTCTTTATTTCAAGATATTTCATTTATTATCGTCAAATGTTAGAAGAAAATGGATAAATTGAATTCTGGATTTACTGTCTCATTCATTAATTTTTTATTTCAAGATATCTTATTTCTTATAGTCAAATGTTAGTAGAAAATGGATAAACTGACTTGTGGATTCTCTCAATATTTAACAAATCACTGAATTTTATTCAATTGAAAAATAATTAGTAGCTCATATATTTTGGAAAAATTATAGATTTTAATTGCTACCAAGTTGCTGACATATTTTACAGAAACTATTATAAAATAATTGTTTTCTTTACTTCAATGATGCATATATTCGTCAAGCATTGATGGTCGAGAGGTCAGCAACAGCTGCTTTACAAGCAGTTAGCAGTTATCCTGGGTTAGAGGTTCGCTTTTTGGCGTATGCTATGACACTGTTGTGTCCTAAAATGCATAAACACATTTACTATACATGCTTTACTGAGATGGATGATTATTCAACCTTGTATTTAAATTTGCTTGCCTTAGTTTTACAACAAGAGTAAGAGTACACCTATCATTATTATTAAAAAAATACTGACAAATTTATTGATTTTATTATAATTATAACTTATGTGGATATAGATGTGAATAATAATTGCAATCCAAGTGAGATATAGCAAACACAATTCTTTCTTTACCATTTTAATCACATTTTCTACAATTACCAACTTTGTTTGTTTGGTTTATTTCAACATAATATATATATATATATATATATATATATATATATATATATATATATATAAAAATATATATATATATATATATATATATATATATCATCAACCATTATCAATCCACTGCAGGATGAAGGTCTCTCCAAGTTCAATCCATCTTTTCCGATCTTTAGCTTCTCTTCTCCACATCACCCCTGCACACTTTCTTATTTCATCCATCCATCTCACATGTGGTCTCTTTCTGGGTATTTTACAATCTCTTGGAATCCAGTTTAAAATTTCCAATTGTCCATCTATTATCATCTCTTCTAGCAATATGTCTAGCCCAACTCCACTTCAGTCTTTTAATTTTTTCGATGAGATTAGTAACACCTGTTTATTCTCTTACCCATACATTGCATTTTTGATCTCTTCTTGTTACTCCCAACATGCATCTCTCCATACTTCTTTGAGTGGTTTGAAGTCTCTGTATTGCTCTTCTATTAAGTGTCCCAGTCTCA
The DNA here is from genome assembly GCA_028023455.1 of Epiperipatus broadwayi. Taxonomy (NCBI): domain Eukaryota; kingdom Metazoa; phylum Onychophora; class Udeonychophora; order Euonychophora; family Peripatidae; genus Epiperipatus; species Epiperipatus broadwayi. The sequence continues at coordinate 185,069 of JAQFVV010000776.1, read as the reverse complement.
GATCCATAAGTAAGAACTGGCAAAACACATTTATTAAAAATCTTCCTCTTCAAACACATAGGCATATTTCCTTTTAGTATCAAGTTATTTCTACCAAAAGCACTCCAACCAAGTTTAATTCTATGATTAATTTCATCCATTATGTTTCCATCTGTATTAATAACCTGACCAAGGTATTTGTAACTGTTAACTTCTTCTAATTCATCATAATCAATCTTTATTTTCATATTTTGAGAAAATCGATTAAACATTACTTTAGTCTTTTTAACATTTATCTTTAGTCCTACTTTCCTACTTTCATCTGATAATTCCTGCAACATTTCTTGTAACTCTAAAGCATTATTTGCAAAAATAACTACATCATCTGCAAAATCTAAATGACTTAAATAATTTCCATTTACTTTCACTCCTTTATCTTCCCATTTTAATCCACAAATTATTTCTTGCAGCACTGCTGTAAAAAGTTTTGGAGATAAGGAGTACCCTGTCTTACACCCTTCTCAATGTTGACTTTCCTACTATCATTATGTAATCTAATTGTTGCTGTTGCATTTTTATAAATATTCTTTAAAATATGACAATATCCTGGATCTAAACCTTGATGATCCAATGCTTTAACCACTAAAGAAATGTTTATAGAATCAAATGCCTTTTCATAATCTACAAATCCTAAGCAAAATGGCAACTCATATTCATTTGTCCTTTCTATAACTTCTCTCAATACCTAGATATGATCTACTGTACTAAAACCGCTTTTAAATCCAGCTTGTTCTCTTGGTTGGTGGAAGTCCAGTGTTCTCTGTAGATGAGTTATAATTATCTTAGTAAAAATTTTGTATAAAACTGATAAAAGACTGATAGGTCTGTAATTTCTAATATCTTCTTTATCACCTTTTTTAAATATTAATATTAATACTGCATTCATCCAATCATCTGGTACATCTTTATCATTTAGACATTTGGAATATAACTTTGCTAAAAAAAATTATATTTCTTCACCTGCTTCTTTTAATATATCAATTATAATTCCATCATTACCTGGTGCCTTCCCTTTCTTCATAAATTTAATTGCATGTCTCACTTCCTCATTCAAAATTCTGGGCAATTTAGAAGATATAATAGGTATAGGAGGTACTGGTTCTTTATTACTATATAATTCTTGATAGAAGTCTTCTACACATTTCATGATGTCATCTCTCTTTTTAGTAATAAAGCCATCTTTTTTTCTTATTGCAGATATAAATTTCCTACCAATACCAAAATGTTGTTTTACACTCTTTAGACTTTTATTCTCTTCTACTTTCCTTGCTAGTTCACAATTATACTTTCTTATATCATTTTCAACTCTTTTCCGCACCATTTTACAAATTTGAGATATTCAATCCTTTTTAATGCATCATTTTTGTATATCTTCATATTCCTTCTTTTCTTCATAAATTCTCTAGTCTCAATAGAAATTTTATTGGTCAATTGCTGCTTTTTTCTACCAGCTATCTTTGTTGCAGTTTTTAAAAGTGTATCAGTTATTTTCCTATTATTTTCATTCAAATCTGAATCATGTTTAAAATCTACTAATACTTGAAACCGATTTGTAAGTTCTAATTTAAATTCATTAGAATGTTTCTGAAGATTAGGAATATCAACTGTAAATATTGTTTTTCTTAATAATTTTTGTCTCTCTAGTTTTGCATTAACATGTATCTTACATCTTACTAATCGATGATCACTTCCTGTGTTAAATTTATTAAAAACATTACAATCTTGAAATATGTATTTTCTGTTAGTCAAAATATAATCCAATTCTGCTGTACCTTCATTTGGATGCTTCCATGTCCATTTCATTTTAACCTTTTTCTTAAAAAAAAAATTCATAAAATAAAGTTTTTCTTTTTCTGCAAACTCCACATGTCTATGTCCTCTCTCATTTCTATTACCATAACCAAAATTACCTACAGCATTTTCGTTTTTCATTTGTTTACCAATTCTAGCATTAAAGTCTCCCATAACAATTTTAAAATGTTGTTTACTCTGATCAAAAGCCTTTTGTACATCCATATAAAAATCTTCTACTACTTCATCACTATGAGAACTTGTTGGGGCATAAACTTGAATTATCTGCATTTGGTATCTGCTATTAAGTTGTAAAACTAATCTTGCCACCCTGTCCGATACACCATCAATCTCCACAATGTTATTTTTCCATTTTTATTTATAATGAATCCTACTCCACTTGTATTTCCAATATTTGTGCCTTTATAATAGAGTACATGTCCACTTTTTAAATCCATTCTTTCTTCACCTTTTGTTCTAACTTCACAAATTCCAATAATGTCCCATTTAATATAAGATAGTTCTTCTTCTAGCTCTTGCAATCTTCCTTCACTTGAAAGTGATCTGCAGTTGTAAGTACCTAAATAAAAAGTCGTCATCAAATGGCAGTCTGATTTCACAATCAGGGGATTCTTAGCACCCTCCATCTTTGGCTACCAACTGCTGCCTTGGTTGTTGACTTTACAGCCTCCTGGGAATAAGGGCCATGATTTATTTTTGTCTGTCATGATTGTATATATTGAAAAAATATTCTTAAACTCGGAGGTAAAAATCCAATAAACTCACCACGCTGGCTAATGCATTTTTGTGAGCAGCCCATCCATGTTTATATATATAATTTACTTATAGTGAATACCTCATATATGTAAACAGAGGGATTTGAACTCAGGATTTTACAGTCAATTTATTCTCCACTCTATCTCAAGCAACCAATACACATGATCCCATACATGCAAAAAAGATACATGATCTTCAGTATGTGTATTTCATGAAGGACCAGCACTCATCATTTGGATCAGATTGTAATCTTCTTATATATATATATATAATCAGTGCTCTGTTTATAGTAAGATAGCAGAAATTCCTCAAACTTTAATGGAAAATCTTCCATCTACCCATCTTCCAACTATTTAACTATCCATTTCATTGAAAAATCAACAATGTATAGATCATTGGGGATCATGTATCTTTTTCATGTGTATGTGGTCATGTGTATTGGTGGTTTGAGGTAGAGTGGAGGATAAATAGACTGAAACATCCAGAATTCAAATCTCTCCATTTACATATATGAGACCTTCATTATAAGCACACTATATACTGACTTAGAATTATTATTTCTTGGGAAAAATAGATATATAATCCCAACAAAAAAGCTATTTATAGATTAATAGAAAAAGTTGTTGAGGCTCAAGAGAATTGTTAATTAGTAGTAATTGATAGGTCCTGGCAACATCAAAAGCTAACTTATCTTTGTTTACATGAATAGAATCTCTGATTACCTTCTTTATTATAATAATAATCCATAAAAATATTTAATTCAACTTATATATATATACCTTAAATTAAATATAGCTTGGTGTATATGTAAACAATGAGAATAAATTTTTTTGTTCTCAGACTATGAATTCATTCTATTTTATTCTTGATTTTTTGCTCAATATTTAGAGTATTTATAATTCATAACCTGAGGGAAGAATGATTTATTCCCTTTGTTTATATATATATTCATTGCTATCCTTTTCATTCTTGTTTGTAATAAATTGGCTGAAACATTTCTAATGTTGGTAAAATGGCCGCCATATATATAATTATTAATTCTATATTTTAAAAAAATCCACAATAAAAATGGAGAGTTATGAAAAGTTTGATTATATTTTGATTGACATAAAATATATGAAAATGAATAATGAAATTGAAAATAAAATGAAAGAAAGATAAAAAGACAAAAGGTATTAAGGAAGACAGCCTTAGCGATTGATATCCCTAGATTTCAGAAATACTCTAATGAATTTACAATTTAACTTGCAATCTATTTTCAAATGTTAGCATACTTCAAAGAGACTTGATTAAAATCAATAAGAAAACCATAGATATTTTACTGAAGACTAGACCATAACTATAAATAGCAAGTCTTAATAAACTTTTAACTGAGACAATAATATATTTAAAAATATATGAAAACATTTATAAATGATTCTTTTAGAAAAATCAACTATATAGAAGGTAGAAAACCAATACAACAGAAAGTTAAAGGTGACATAAATGTATAAAATTATGAAATGGTAAAAAACATATATAAAACATATAAGTTTTAATAATATAAAACAACATAATTGTACCGAAATAAAAATTGTTTCAGCAGCAAGAAGAAAAGTTTGGCATTATTATTAATAAGATGAATGTCATTTTGAAATATGTAGAAAGAATATCAAATAACCACATTCTACAATTATAAAGATATGTAAACTGGGAAATGGAACAGGCAATTAATAAAGAATAAGAAAGCTCCATGTTATGATAACAATCTTATAAATATTTTTGAAAAGCAAATAAAGAAAAAAAATGTTGGCAAAGCTGTATTTAAAAAAGAAGGTATAAAAAAAATTAGAAATAATACACTTGTTTCTGTCAGTTATATACAACATTTTTTCTAAAATCGTTACAATTTGTCTGTAGATAACTTTAGATTCAGATTAATCAAAACAAACAAACAAACTAGATTTAAACTGATTTTAGCACTATTCATCCAAGTTTTAAGAGAATTTACAGAAAAATCCAATTCTTATAAGTGGTTATTTTGCTTTAGTTTTATATTATGAAAAAGCATTTGATTTATAAGCATTTTACTAAACTGTTAATTTTTGGAAATCAAGATATGAATCTAAGGCAATGTTAAATTTTAAAAAAATATTTGTCAAACTGATAAATAAATAAAAATGTATGTCAGAGTGATCCTATATCTTCAAAACTTTTTACCGTAATTCTATGGGAAGTATTTTATAGATTATGAATATTTCCTAAGTAATTTATATTTTGTAAATGATGTGACTATTTTCACAATAGCGTTTGAAAAATTCAGATAACATTAATATCAGATGAAACAAGAAAATCGGATTAAAGAAAAATAGTCAATAGACTAAAGTAATGTACAATAGATTTTTGTTTAAAATGATAAAATAAAAATAGATATTAAATAAATACAAAAACAATTACAAATAACTTGATTATATCATTAATACAGATAATTAAATTCAGATGGAGTATTTTCTGTAGGAAAAAAACATTTAAAGGAAATACGTTTGTTTTGAATGACTTTTTAAGTAAGCATAATTTATCAATGCCTACTTATAGATTTGAGATATAGATACTTAATACAATAAGAATATTAAGACTTCATGTCAAACTGAAAAGTATGGATATATATATATTAGGACTTATCAAAAGAAATCTAAATACTCTATCACATGACTCCAGCTTAAACATTGCTGCTGTAGCAACTTATCCTTTTTTTTCACCACAACTATGCTAAGCTTTAGTAACTGACCGATAGCAGATGATGAAGCTTAATAAATCTCTACTCAGAACTATCATATCCTCAGATTAGAATTTCATTGGTGAGGAGTTTTAAGTCTTGGATCAGTGTTTAGATCTTTAGATCTAATGCATTACCTTTCTAGAAATCATCATTTACCTTTCTGTTTTACTACTGAGCTCCTTACTAATAAAAACCATAAGCTTAAAACTAGTCTGGGGATATTTTATAGGAAACTACTGGATAAGAATTTATTAAATGTTATTACTAACATTTGTTAGTTACTAATACTTACACTAGGTGGCATAGCTGTGGTGAAGGTAAAAAGCAAAAGTGAAATACATGTTTAAGAAAACAAAGAGATATCACTGTTTAAGAAAACAAAGAGATATCACTGACACCATTAGAGAAAATTAAGAGGATAAAATATATTTCAGCTGGAAATAAATTCTAGTAAAGATGGCAATAGCAACTATAGTTTTAAATTAAATTCTAAAAGATCATAAAGGACCTAAAGAAAGACCAAATAACATGGATAAGATAAATCATGAATAATAATAAAAAAAAAATGTATTAAATTAGAAAAGATTATCTTATGATGAATTGGTAATGATTAAAATGATGATGTTATCACCCTGAATTTTGAACCTTATCTGCATCCTTTAATTATTTGTGTTATCTTAATCTTGTTAATAAAGTGGACCAGATGCTTTTCTTTTTGGAAATAATTTTTCACTCATTCTAATAATATTCATGAGACTAAAATCTTTTTTATAAAGTTTTATAATTTATCGTTAACACAAAAATGGTTAAAAGTTAGTAAATTAGTCCATATATATAATAATCTGTTGATAATCCTACTTATAATAATGAATTTTATTTAAAACGTCAAATTACAGTACCTTTTTTTTCTAATGCTTATCTTATTTCCTTGTGCAATTCTATTTATGATATTCTATTTTCTTCTTTCTGATGTCATCAAACTTACAAGGTACTAGATATCAATTTTATTAAAGCTTTTTTTCAAATAAGTAAGTAAACACTTTTTTTTCTCTCTCTCTTTTCTTCACTGTATTTCCATTGGATAATTTTATAATATAAGATTTGTTTTCCATATTGTAAATAGTTTGTTTTCTGTTGAAATAACAATATACACTACAAACCGTGTTGTATTCAATATATTTTTCCATTTTACGTTTTTAATATTTAAATACAAGTATATTGTCTATACTGAAGTTAATGTAATTAGAAAGGATTTGAACTGAGACTTTCAACATACGCATTTTGCTCTGAACCAGCACTGATTAGTTGTGTGGGAGATGATCTGGATGAACATGGTGAGTGCTGGTTTAGCATGAATACCGATATTGAAGATGATTTATCTTTTTCACCCGTATGTGGTTATGTGTATAGGTTGTATAAGATGGAGTGGATAGTTGTAAAGCCCTTGAAAGTCTAATTTCAAATCCCTTTTTTTTAATATTTTTATTTTAACTTTAAAGATGTCTCTTTTTGTTTTTGTACTATATATAATCATGTATATGTGAAAAGAAAAAAAAAGTATAATATTTACAAACAATTTTAATTTTAAAAATAATTTAATTGCTATTGCGAAAGTAGATATTAGTTTTATTAACTATACAAAATGGGTGTGCAAATTGATTTTTTTTTAAAGTGCGAGTATATCAATTGTTCAAATTTAAAAATGGATTTTCTATTTATATTTAACATTTAAATTTATGCAAAGGCGAATCTTCATTTAAATAAACCTTTTTTATTATTATTTGTTTTTAATAGAGGACCTATTTCAAGTAGAGGGAGCTACAATCCAAATTGCATTTTTATTTTTTCTAATCACATTCTTAATGGCAGCCCCTCAAGTGAGTTTGTTTTCGTCTTCTTAGACTTTTTATTTATTTATTTATTTTAGTTTTTGTGCGTTTGACATTACTGTAACTCTTTCATTTCATCCTCTGAAAATTAAATATAACTAGCTTTCGGTTCTATTTTATAAGTATTCTAAGATTAAATGAAGTAACGTAAGAACTATAAAAAAATGTATTAATATTATCTTGACCTCTGACCCTGAATTTAAAGCCTCAGGTGAAAGGTTGCAAAGATTTTAGTCGCACTGATTCAACGTTATTTGGCTTCATTAGTTATTTCTAAAGGATAAAGGGCATGTTTGTGAATTTCTTAAAGGAAGCTGAGAGGCGTATATTTATATAAATGAATTTGACTTTTTTTTTTTTTAATAACATAACCTTATTCTGATATTGTAAACAAAGTGTATGAATAGGATTCTAAAAAGTAGATAATAATTTTATACAAACATATTATAATAATTAATTTTAACAATTAAGGTTTCATCTAATCCCCGAAATAATATTTTATAAAAATGTATTGTGAATTCTTCATACGAAAATTTCACGAATTAATTAAACTTGTCTATTTTAGAAATGTCATCAATTTTCTGTATTGACATGTGCCGACAAATTTTTGTAAGTTTAGAGGGACTGTATACAAAGTTTTTTGTTTTTATTTCTAAAATTCACGTTCTTATTGTTTTTTTAAAAAAAGTGCTGCATATATATATTGGGCAAAGGATAAAAATTAAGACTGAAGAATAATAATATTAATGAAGTGAATACAGAAAGAGGAGATAGGCAATGGTGCAGTGTATCACCTGCTCTTTGAAATACTTATTTTTAAGACATGTCACATAGTCATTTAGACTGTGGAGGAACAAATACTGGATATAGAAATTTGTAGATGATTAGGCTCTTATAGCTGAGGATGAAAAGTGTTTTGAGAATATGTTGAATAAATTGAAAGAAGGTTGTATGAAATATGGAATGAAGATTAATGTTAAGAGTGTTTATGGATATGAAGAAATGCAAAAAGGCTGCAAATTGAAATCCATGATGAGTAGTTCAACAGATAAAGAGATTTAACAGTTGATTGAGTGAGGATGGAAGAAATGAAGTTAAAAGAAGAATAGCATTGACAAAGAAGGTATTTGGTAAGAGAAAGAAAATATGCTGTGGACTTTTGAAGGGAAAATTAAGGAAAAGATTAATTATATGGTGTACTATTATATGGTTGTGAAATGTGGACAATGAGTAATGAAATTACAAACAGATTGGATGCCTTTGAGTTGTGTTCATGGAGAAGAATGGAAAAAAAAATAATTGGATGAATAAAATAACAAATGAAGAAGTTTGAAAAAAGGAAATGAAGAAAGATTGATTGAGGAAATTAGAAATAAAAAGATAAACTGGACTGGAAATATATTAAGAAGAAAGTATAGTTTAATGAAAGATGTTTTGGAGGGAATGGTGAGTGGAAACAAGAAGAAAGGATGGAAAAAATTGTCATTGTTGGATGATATAAGAGGTGGAAGAGAATGAAAGAGAAATGGATGAATTGATGTGACTACTCTTTGGACCTGACTATAGTGCAGAAAATTTGTTGATGATGAAGCATGCACTTAAAACTAATGTATACTAATTTATGGAGATTATACAAATGGCATAAAATTTCAGAAATCTCTGATCTCTGTATGAGTAGAGAAACAGTAATTAAAGCACACTCATGTACTTACAATATGCCCTAAATGTGAGTTGTGAAGAAGCTTAAGTCACATCTTAAAAAGAATAAGTCTGTACATAAAGATTGTCATACTCATTGATAAGAAAATTTGTCAATGCATTAAATTCCAGAACTACTAATGCCTATTTGTTTTGCTTTCACTTAATAAAATCTTGTTGTTAAGTTTTGTTGTTAAGTTTAAATTTTCATGTTGAGTTTTACTATATTAATTTTTACCAGTGCTTACTCAATTGATATTGTCAATAATAACCCTGAGCATATAGCACAAACATCATTGCTAACATTTTTAAATTTACCATTACACATACTAAAAACGGTTGATAGTCTCCAAAGTGTATTTTAAGGGAAATGTAGTACTTATAAGATAATTATTATCATATAAAAGATGCTTTAAAATGAAGGCTTGGAAGCCACAGTTCTTTTTTTTATTTATTTATACAGTACAAACATACAGTTTTAATATTGCTTCAGTAATGTATTGCTCAGCAATAAAATGGCAGATTCTACAACTCTAACTCTGTCCCTTTAACTGTTTGGACTTTTTACTAACTCCCAAGCAATAACATCATTCAATTTATTATTTATTAATAGATTACTTTTAATTAATCACAGATATTGGCTATAAAATTGAAACATGTGAGCATCATTTCTTAAAAAATTAAAGCAGCCAAAGATATTAACCAATCATAAGCAGAAACATTTTTCACATTATGTGATAAATAATCAAATATGAGTAGAAAGTTCAGAATATTCATTATTATTACCAGCCTGGTAATCATAACCTGTAATTATAATTAATTTGGTAAGTACTATGTGTTATCATTACCATCAAGTAATTATAACCATCACAGATAATATTACCAGCTTAAGTAATTAAGTGGCTGCCATAGTTGATTGCAGAATGATTATGTCTACTAAAAAAGTATATTCTAGTAATCAACACTCAGAGATAATTCTAAGCATAGTAATTTACCTTTAATAATCAGGTTAAAGTAATACTGGCAAATTAAAACATGGTAACATACTCTTGACAAATCAGATATTAACTGCTAATACAATGTAAACATGGTAACCTATTCTGATTGTAAACATAGAAAAAACTACATTACAGATTGATTATAAATGATACCGATTATTAGCATATTTAAGCCACACCCTGGTAATAAAGTATTTGCTCTCTAAACTTAGTCATACCTACATACATGGACATTTAACAGGAAAAAATCTGATCTTAAAGAAAATGTTCATCTTAATTATCTTAATAAAAACCATAAAATCGTAAGGATTTGTGTAATTGATATCTGTAAATAAATCATTTTATGTTTATATAGCGCGATGTTTATCTGTGACCTTTATTAAAACCTCTACTATAATAACAAATCAACTTGAAGAATCCTTCATCAAATTAATCCCTGGAAACAAACAATACCTTTTTAAGAAAGTCATCTTGTTATCGAAATACAATTATAAAGATGGCGACTAAGTAAAATGTAATGTTAGTTTGTAATCTGTGATGAGAATTCTCATATACATATATATAATATCAAATGAAATAAATATAATAATCAAAGTATTCTAGAATAATACTAAAAAATTCAATATGCCCTATATAAAATAAAATCTTCGCTGTTGCCAGCTTACAGCATTTTACTCAAAATTGCGTAGAATGTCGTTAGCTGGCTATAGCAAAGATTTAATTTTATATAGGCGTATTGTATTTTTTAGTATTTATTCTAGAATATTTTGATTATATATATTTATGTGCTAGCGTAAATTTTCTCAAGCTGATAAAACATTTTTCTAAATGAATTTACTAAGAATTTTAGAAATAAATTGAGTCAGTAGAAGTTAAACTTTTATTGATTTATTTTCATTAAACGGGTTATTACTCAAATAATTGAAATGAATGCGCAACCATTGAAAACCCGTAATCAGCTACATGTAAACTAACCATCACTAAACTTAAGTATAGATGTTCCTGAAAGTTAGTTTACACATAACTCGCTGGGGGTTTTCAATACTTCCACAATATTTTCATCTATATTCAAGCTATCAAAAAGTTATATTTACTCAAATAATTATAATTCGTTAACATAACAAAAAAAGTTAAATCAAAACAAATAAGATTCAATACTTATCAGATGATGTTTATAATTTTGATAATTGTTTTGTATGCATAGTTATTTCTTTATTTAAACTGTAGTAATATATGTTTTATTATTGTCAAGCAAGGAGAAAATAATTTATAGCAAAAGGATCTCATTATTTAAAATTAAATATATTGTCATTTATTTATATTAATTTTAGTATACAATGCCCACATTATAAAAAATCAATGTTTGTATTCAGACTCAGATAAATTTGTAGAGAAGTGAAAATAAGGGTTAGTAAAGGAAATGGCACCTAAGATAAAAAAAAATATTTCTTTTTTTTTATCAGAGATGTTTGGTAAATCCTGATCATCATCATCAGCTAGTAATGTTTCATTTCCTGATCCATTACAATATATATATATCAGTGATTGAAAAACTTTATGCTATATTGGTTTTACATATTCATCTCATTTTCATACCCTGAGTTTGAATCCTGGCCTGATAAAACTGAAAAATTTATCGGATTCAAATTAATCTTGAAGATTTTTTTGAGTTAATAATTCAATATTTAAATATATGTATATTGTCTATATTTGACTTAATGTAATTATAAGGGACTTGAACTTAGACTTTCAAGCTCCCTACATCTATCCACTCCATCATATACAATCAGTACACATTACCACATACATGTGAAAAAGACAAATGATATCCAATATTTGTATTTTGTGCTGAACCAGCACTCATCAGTTGGTCCAGATCACCATCCCCCACAAATATATACAATCAGTGCTCAGTTTATATTAAGATAGCAAATCTTCAAATTTCAATGGACTCTTCTCCACTCTTCAAGCATCCATTTTATTGAAAATCTTAGGATGTAATGCTAAACATGGGTATGTCAGTAATATTGACATCAACAAGAGCTTTGAGTATTCCATTCTCAGATTTTTCATGAAATGGATGGCTGAAAAGTTGGAAAATGGGCTTGACCATTTAAGTTTGAAGATTTGTTGTTGTAATATAAATTGAACACTGATCGTATATATGTGTGGGAGATTGTGATCTGAACCAACTGATGAGTGCTGGTTTAGCATGAAATACATATATTGGAGATAATTTATCTTTTTCACATGTATGTGGTCATGTGTATTGATTGTAGAAGATAGATTGGATAGATGTAGGAAGCTTGAATGTCTGAGTTCAATTTTCTTATAATTAAATTAATTATTCAATAGGCAACCTTTTTTATTTTTCTAATTTTGATTGGTATATTGATAATCTATCTAGACCAAAATCTAAAGCTTCATGCTGATGAAAGTCATAAGAAAGTACCCAATCTGGAGGTGTGAATAGACTAACACTAAAAGAGATTTATTAAGCACAACCATTTAGTTTCTATTGATTGCTTAAGTTACAGTAAGTGACATAACCGGAATAAGAGAAAAAGGATTTGTTATTGAATAGCATCATGAAAGCTGTGCTCATCTGCTGTTCTGTTAGTTTCATATTTAGCTATTCATAGCTAAAGAATAAAAGAAATATAGAAAACTATCAAAGTCATATGACTTAGTAATGTGTAAGCTTTGATTCTATGGCTTCAATATTTTGTTTAGGAAGAGATTTATGAAGAGAGTGATTTTTACTCTGCAATGTATTATTTATTTTACTATTTTCTTATATATTAGTAAGATATAACAAGAAACTATCCTAGTGCCATCAACACAAAATTGAATAATCTGTTTGTTTCTGGCATTTTTCTTTATCAATTAAGGATCGTTTTCAAAGCTGAATGTTATTCAATTACACATTTAGTTAACAACCCCAGACTCTCTTTTACTCTCCAAGCTAAGGTTATCACTACAAGTCAAGCTGCTTAAACAATTATAGTAATCAGACTGCAAGCCCATTATTTATTTATTATAGCACTTTTCTCCCCTGGCAAATAATGTTAATAAAAAAGTAAATAAATAATCAAATGATTTATTGCTCAGGACATAAAAAGATTGACTACCAGATGTGACTGAATTAGAAGTTACTTTTATGATCCAGAATCTTTAAATTTACCACTGTAGCAGACCAAAACCAAATTATTTACACTGATTTAGGAATTGGAAATTTAAATACATTGGCTTCCTATAGATGGCATTATAGTAGCAGTTGCTTTTGCTTTATCAAAGATTTCGTAAGATATTCTATAAGTATATGTAAGACATTTGCATAAAATAATTATTCACAGAGGTTAAACTCTCTATACAGTAGCAAGTGCAAGCCAGAGTAATCAATGGATGCAAGAAATTTGCACATAAAATCCCTATCTAGTGCCTACTCATCCAATATCATCAGACTAGTTTCTAGCTTGTGGCTTTCATCAGTGAGAAACCTTGGATCTGATAGCACTGCACCTAGATCTTAGGATCTAATGCAACCCTCCAGATAACTATAAAGCTTTGAGTCCAAAATAAAGACCCAAACTGTTTTCAATTCAAGCTCATTAGCTTGTATAGTTGTATAGATCTGAACTCAGTTCAGCATCCATACTTTTTGCTTCTTTGGTTCTTTAATTATTTCTGATATTGTATACAATGTGTGATAACCTCTGTAGCATAAATCATTCAAATAGATTATTTAGAATTATTGTCCAATATCACTAAACTTATTGACTGTTTATGTAGTATATTTAAAAAATTCTATTGTTGTGAGTATTAACGATCTTAATTTGTGGTTATGAAGATGTTATAAACTTTTATCATAGTATATGAAAATTCACTAATGCATTTAAATGAACTTTAATTTCACATCATTTTTGCATACAATTTTCAATTAACTTATTCTATCTTCTCTTCTTCTGGAGTTCCAAAAAAGCATCAACGAAGTGATAAAAAAGAGATAAATCCATTACAAAGCTATTGCATACAGTATTATTTTAAATAGTAAATTTATGCTCCTGTTAAGTGAATATTTAATTCACAGGTAAGTTATTTTTTATATTATAATCACATTTTGAGAGTACTGGCCCAGTTTCAAGAAATTTTCTTCACCGGCTATACCAAGTCTTAATATCATTATGTTAAAACGTTACTTGTTTTATTTTAAATAGCAAAAATAATATGCTGACAGTTTAGATATAATGCTTTTTGTAATTAATAAGAGAGTGAAAAGGTTTATTATAAATTTACAACATTTATTATAATATTAATAATCAGCCATTATGCTAATGCTCATGTGCTTTGTGGATTTTTAACTATAAATGAATACTCTCACTTTCCAAACACAAGATAAAGTCTTTACATAAAAATAGAATGAATCCATCTATCTTTTCCACCCAAACATTTATGTATGGGCAAATCTTAAGAATTTGGGAATGGGAGCATGAGGATGTAAAGTGATCACTTTAAATTACTTTTACTATACCTAAATGAATGACGCTTGCAAAATTTTATGATACATCATTCTTATTTGAAATTAAACATTATGTAAATAAGATATTTATTTTATATAGTGCTATGTTTTATAAACTGTAATATTAATAATCAGCCATTGAGCTAATGCATATGCACTTTGTGGATTTTTAACTATAAATGAATACTCTCACTTTCCAAACATAATATGGTGAGGAGGTTGTTATGAATGCATTCTTTCATAATTATAAATAAAGAATATACTGGATAAAATATTGAAGGATGTTGCTATGAGTATACTCTTTTATATATGTATATAATTTTAATGCGCAAATACGCGCACAACAACCGAGCTTCATCAAGATTAAATAACAATATATTATAAACTCAAAATAATTATAATATCTAAAGAATATGCCCGAGCGCTTTCAAGAGAACTTAGCTCTCATAATCATGGGCAACAAAGAATAAGCATAGCGTGTTAGTATATGCTAAAATATGCTGATATATGTAAATTAGTTTAAAATAAATGCGTCAGCTCTAAATGATCCATTTCTTAGAGATTTTGTAACACGCATCTTTCCTATTCATAGCCTTATCATCAATAGCAATAAAACATGCTTCTTTATATAGTAAATAAAAAATGTACTGAATAAGATAATAAAGGATGTAATTGTTATGAAATCAGTCATTCAAAATAATAAAGTGTATATTGAATCCACTAATACATACAAAACACAAAATCAAGTTTAAAGTGAAACTGTAAATATGACTTCTCAACTTTTTGCTATTTATAAAATTCAGTACAAACTTAATTAATGTCTTATAGGAAACTGCATATACACACTGCAATAATAAAATTTATAAAAAAGTAATTTTATGTGATAATATCAAGGTAAATATATAACAATTCCTGAATTTATTTTCTCATTACTAGATGGAAATCTTTAGAGTTAATAAATCTTTTTTTTTTAAACCAAATTTTCTGCTGTGGAGATACAAATATAAATTTGCTTTCAACCTATCTTATAAAGGTGAATAATGGGTCTGATGCCACCTCACAACTGGTGAAAATCAGTCTTATTTGAGTTTACACAGTCAAAACACTGACAATTATATGATCAATCCAAATTTATTCTTCAATCAATAATAGCAAGATACCCATTTACTGATCAGACAATGACTATAGTTCAGCTATTTGAAAAAAAAAAAAAAAACATATTAAGCCTACTTTAAATTAAATGCTAAGATTTTTCTCATCTATACTTAAACTTCAGATCACATGTGCTAGCTTTTATGTTATAAAGCTTTTTTAAGCAATAATGTATATAAATATCTCTAAAGCAGAAATAATCTCTGAGATTCATCAAAGTAAAAACTATTATTTTGTTTTCTTGTCACAATTATTCTGATTATATAAATTTATCTCTGATATGCAAAATTAGCATATTATGCTAATGAGATAATCTAAATTCTATAGCTGCTGTTGGATATCTGAGGTCATATAATAATAATTGAATAAACTTTCCTCCTCGGGAGTTTATAAGAAATTTCAAAACTAGAACTGGATTCAAGACTCATGAAATTTGAGTCCAGAATCTTTTATGTTTACCACTACACTAAAGAAGTCAGGGTAAAATAATAATTGAATGATTTAAGGTTTTGGAATTTGGATTAAATCCAAATGCCAGAAGTGACCAAGCTGGAATCATGATCCATAGGCATTTGGTTCCAGATTTGTTCATTCTACCAAACTAAGATATGACTAAAATATATTAAAAAAATAATTTTCAAAAATTATCCTATAAATCACATAAATAAATTAATTATCTTACTTCTCGCAATAAAAAAAGAGAATAGTCACACAAATTGCCAATATGCTAATTTGCACAACAACTTGACATTGTCATCACATGATCACCATTTTTTATGCTTGCACATAAGTGTTATTAAAACAGGTAAAACTCTCCATACCTTAGTGTCACTCAGTGCCAGCCAGCACAAGATAGGAAATAGGCTGGGAATATTGGATGAGTAGGCACTAGATGGGGATTTTATGCACAAGCCTTCTGGCATCCATTGATTACTCTGGCTGGCACTGAGTGGCACTACTGTATGGAGAGTTTTGCCTGTTTTAACTTGACTTTATACTAGCAGTTGATGTCACATTAACCCCAACTGCTAAATATTCTTCAATGTTATCCATATATTGTGCAATTGGTGATTTTATATCAACGTGTTGTGTGCACTTTAGAAATTCTTTAAATATTTTGATAACTTTAAAAATTAAAAAATACTCTGGTTCCCAGAAACTATTTTATTATTTGCTATGCACATGGTACATCATTTACCAAGAAAATGAGGTGAACATCAAATTCAGTGTGATGAATCATATTTTATATGGAGTGATAAAATAATTGCATATTCTAATGAAGTTAACATCATTTGTCAAAACAAACTTGAATGTACTAATGATAAGAAACATGGTTAAAAGATTTTACATATCGTCTACATTCTTAATTTATCCTAAAAAATATGATGTATGGTGAATAGGAATTGGAGGAAACTCTCCTGGATTTCTCTGCTAGACCCCAATCTTCCTAGGTGTATCAGTAAGTAAAATATTAATTTGAATTAGTAAATTATATAGATCGCTGATTCGTTTTAAAAAATAACCATGTGAGCACTTTAATATGATATTGTAAAAAGTATTATTTCTGTATATACAAGTTTTTATTTCTTTATTTATTTTTATAGTTCCATTATTAAATTTGTAATATTTTCTTGTATATAAGTCAATTTCAGAATTATTTTAATGTAGGTATATTAAAAGAGTGCAAAAAGAAGTTTGCACTCAACAGAAAGGATGCCCCTTGATTATTCTTTAAAATCTAAAAGAAACTGAGGAGTAAAGGTAGGACTATGATTCACATCATTGAAAGAATTTTCAGACTAAAATAGGACTGTGATGAATATATTGCAAAAATGAAATAGTAATAGATGAATAGCTGAAATTTTAAATTGCATCACAAAAAATTGTTAAAGACCCTAGAAATGATCACATATTAGGTGGATCAATGGTTGCTATAAGAAAATATGCTGGATTTATGTGGAGAAAAAAAACTAAAGATCAGAGAAACTAGATCAATCTTGGAGAGATTTGCATTTTGCAATGGAGCAATAATGGTTGAGAGTGGTTATGATATTAAAACTGTGAATATGATTTATGTATATATGTCAAAAGATAAAAAATTTAATAGTAAAAAACTATTAAAGAAATTCATATTTTAGAAATCAAAAACTGAAAAGTATGCAAATAGAAGTAGTACTACATTTCAATTAAATATAATGTTTGTAAATGATTGATTAGTAAGATATTATTTCAAAATTGCTTCGATAGAAAAGTCTGATTACCAATCTAATAACTTTATTTAAATATTTCAAATCTCCAGATGTCCTGATGAGCAGCTCCTGTTCATGAGATTATTCTCTTACTTTTTTTATTAATTTATTTGTCATATCTACTGTAAATTATGTTGTTATTTATTGGTCCTTCAACCCTCAAAATCTTATGGAGATTACACAATTATTTATTTATAGATAAGCTGAATTTGGTAATATGATCAGAGTCATTTGATTTAGGATTGAAATCAGAGATACTGATTATATGCAATTTTACCTCAAATAGTGTCATTTCAATAGTATGTGAATAAATGTAAGATTGGAATATCTGGTTACATTTCTTTTTTAATGGCTGTGCCAAAATACAGATAGTGGTGACAGAATGATCCCATCTGGGTTTCAAGTGAAAGATAATAGATCTGTATAAGTCACCAATTCTGTTACTATATATATAATAAAAAGTCATATATACATGCACATATTTTTATGTATTTAAAGCCCACTGTTTAACATTAGCTTTTTCCAACAAAATCTCACCAGATAGATCATTTAGAAATGTTGCAAAAATAGCTAAACATCAATATCTTTGAATCATCTTAATTATACAGAAAGTGGATGATCGTGAGATTCATTGAAATGTCAATACAATGCTAATGTCAATAAAATATACATATGGATAAAATCAAAATATAAGCTCACTGTTTTTGCATGTACCTTTTTTTTGCTTTCTTATGTATATGTATATTATAATTAATTTAGGATTTGGATTATCTTTTTTCACCAAGTAGATGGTCTCCACGTATGACAAGGGATGAAGTTATTGATAGCCACCTAAATTTTATTAAACAAGGTAAATATATTAATAAAAATTAAACTATATTTTGAGAATGTTAGTATAATGCACAATTAGATAGTAGATGAATATAAAATATAGAAATGTGAACAATGATAAGCATTTCTCATGTTGAATTGGAATGATGTATTCAAATTTTATCCCAACTAATTTGTAAAAATGTATATTATTTTAATAATAATAATAATAATAATAATATATATATATATATATATATATAGGGGATTTGAACACAGACTTTCTGGCTCCTTTCAGCCATCCATTTTATCTCTTACAACCGATATGACCATACATATGTAAAAAAATAAATAATCTCCAATATACATACTTCATGCTGAAACAGCACTCATCAGTTAGTTCATCAATCTGTGTTCAAATCACTTGTATTACATCTAGAGTCCATGTATGTAAAATATACTCATGTTCAAAATATTATATATATTCAGTAGAACAAAAAAATAAGACTTCATAAAAGTCAGATATGATAAAGCAATTTTTGTATAAACATGTTGTGTGCACATAACAATGAATGTAATTTTTCTGATGTAGAATTACAAAAAAATATATAATTAAAATGAATTTACAATTATAATGTTCTTGCAAAAAAATGTATATACTTTTAAGAAACTGAAGAAAAATTCTCTAAAAAATATTAAAACCCAGCAAGCATTGCTAATGCTTTTAAAAAAACCAGAAATTGATTTTTAAAGGAAAAATATTATTAATTGTGTTAGTAATGAAGATAATGGTAAAAAAAAAAAAACAGTTGTCAAAATAATATTATAAAAAATAATTATGTATAGGATATAATGAATTAATCAACTGCTTTGAAATTTAGAGAAATAAATATCAACTAACCCTACAATTAATGAAATAAAAACACAGTGATAAAAACATAATATAAACAAATTTTAAGTTACCCTTATCAAAATAGTTCCAAGATTACACATGGCTGAATATTTATAACAAATTTAGGGTGGTAGGAAGAAGAGGTATTTGTGGATTCCTAAAACATTGAGGAAATGAATTCTTATGTGAAGGTGGCTGCACATTGATTATAAAAGAAATTGATATGAAAATAAATTTCAGTAATGCTATGGATTTGAATCTTGATCCAATTTTGGACAGCCATACATTCTATAAAATCATCCAAAATTATTAAGAGATAGTATAAGGTTTTATCATTTAATGGAAATAAATGTATTATTTGTAATTAAAAAATCATAATTCTGTTATTAATTAAGAATTAGGCACATCAATACGAAAATATTATATCAATTGTGTGCTGATAGATATGAAGTCAAGTATTTAAGTCATTCTTTAATAAGGAAAACTGATCAGTTATCTGAATTTTAGAGACTTTACACCATCTATTCAAACAATATCTGGGGTGGGTCAACAAAACATTGGTATAATGTGGATATCAGCTACATACATCAACAATTGTTGAATATATATATATTAATTAGTAAATGTGATAACTTATATATATGTAAAGATAAATCCTGTCTGTTTGAACAGGTTTGCTATTGTTTTCCCTTCAGTCTGCAGAACCACTCTGGTTGCTGCAAATCAAGGCACTTTGGATGTGGATTTAATTTTGTATATATAATGGTCATCCCATTTACTAATTAATTTACATCTATATTAACAATTAAAAATATTAAATTTAAATGTATGTATATTTGTACATTATCTATTTTTATAATCTTTATTTATTAAGATATTAAATACTCCAATTCTTTTTGAATTGCTTATAATAAAGAAGTCTCAATAAATTTTAGAATGCTTTCTTTATTCAATTCAGTTATCAGTCCATTTCAACTGCCTAGTAGCCTTCTTCAGTGATATAAAATACAATTGTAATAATTGTTATTTGTTTATATAGACTAACATACAAAAAATTCATTTCATATTTTATATATACTTTTCTTATTACTTATAAAATGTTTTACTTTTAATACAATTATATATATTGTTTTTTAAAAATTTAATTAATATGTATATGCATACATTCGTACATATATAAACATTTTATTCTTAATTTTACTCTTTATTTTTTAATGCAAAACTCATAATTTATTAATTACCATATTATATATGCTTTCATATACATATATGAAATACAACTGTTTTTATTAAAAAAAATTAAACTTTCACTACAATCTTTAAACACCAGTCATTTAAATTTATTAATTTTGCATAATTTAAAAGTAATTTTAAATATTCTATTCCACTTAAAACATTTATCTTGTACAATATCAGTATTATATTTAGCAGAATTATTATATCAGTTATCTATTTTTTAAATTTTATATAATAATTTTTTTACTAGATAAATCTCTTTTCCTATTGCTTAATAAACTGTTTTCCATAAAAAAAATCTGAATTTTTAATTTAACTTTATAATTAACAGTATATAGATTTGAAAACAATGTTGAATTTTTAACTTTACAATGCATTTCTTCTGTGATAATAAAAATTAAGTATATGCATATAATATTACATACTTGAATGCAAAATATATTATAGAAATGAAAATGAAATGCAAAATTAATAATACAAAATAATTTTTGAATTTATATAATATTAATTACAAATTTAAAATAAAAATTCAAAGTTGTTTTTAAAAAATTCATTAGCCAGAGCCAAGAATTAAGATATAAATATAAACAAAAAAATTCAAAAAAATTCTTTATTGTATAAATGAAAAAGAATTAGATGTCTGATATAATTGCAGTTATTATAAGTATTATTGATATTATAGAAGTTAAATAACAATTTTAATTGGAATGGCCTGTTTTTAAAATTTTAAATTAAGATTAAAGTGCTAATCTTAAATGAATGTGCTAAAAATTATTTTTTCGTAAAAACAATTATTTTTATATATGTGTAGAAAACATTTATAATAATAAATAAATTCGGAGTTTTGCAATACATATTAATGATTAAAATTAGTAATAAAATTATACAGTATGTTTTTATGCAAATGTAAAATTAATATGATTTAAATATAATTCTTGATGTAATTTTTAATGTTTAGAGCAGACCATAAAATATTTATCCCTGTGTGAGGTGGTACAGTGATAGACTAGTAAATTTTAGTTAATGAGGTCCATATCATAAATTTGCTCTACTATTTTCAATGCTTTAAACATTTTACAAATTTCTAAGCAATATTCAGTTATTTTACTTTTCTTTTATTATTGATGCATAAACAGTTTAAATACAGTTATCAAAATTGGAGATAAATTAATATTTAGCTGCTAAAATTGTTCTGAAAATTTGAATTCAAGTACTTTATTTTCTCATTTGGTAGACATTCATTGTAGAAGAATGTTGACAAGACTTTTCTCTGAAGTTGGACTTTTTTTTCTGTTTGATTATTATGCAATTTTTAATTTTTGATATATAAATATGCACATGCGCATTTCCTTATCTTTCTCACACTCATACATGCATGTATATGTATATTGTACCAAGATCGTAGTTGGTATATTATAATTTTATCTAAAAAAATTAGTAAAACAAAAATCTTTCATTAAAAGAGAAATAATAGGTAAATGTTTAAGAGTTTTATTGCAGTTTGTTTTCATAAAAATAAGATTTAAAAGTCAAAGAGTTTTAAAATGAAAGTTGCAATTAATTAATTAGAAACGTCAAACTAAAAGTTTTGAGTTTAAAGAGTTTGTCATATTACTATTATTAGTTGAAATATAATTCAAACATCTAAAAATATAAATCTCTTTTCATTCGAGTTAAAGAAAAAAAAGTAATCTTAAAAAACTAAATAATAAATAGATCTTAAATTATATATGTGTGTGCAAATGTAAATATAATATATGCGTATTAAATATTATAAATAAATGAAAGTTAAAGAATTAAAAACACTCAGTGATGGCTACTAATAAAAATATAAAAACAACATGTTTGCATGACTACTAATTAAATGATCTTCAAAAACACGTAATTAAAAGATTATCAAAGGAATTTTGACAACAGATATTGTTGGAGGATATTAAAACAACAACAGGTCTCCTGTATAAATAGTCAATTTTTTATCAAATAGTGAGTCGAGTTAATTGCATCAGAGTTGCATTAGAGTTATGTTAGATATAACAGTCGAGTTCAGACAAGAATCAGTTCAGTCAGTTCAGTTCAGATAACAGTCGAGAAACAATTGAGATACAGTGTATCCAGGATCAAAAATGCAGTGCTAGTCATCATCAGAAAGACAACTTTCTCCCCACCCCGAGTTCCAGTGAAACAGCAAAACCTGCCCATGAAAATAATGCCAATGTAGCAACTGGAAATCTGTCATCAATGTCTAACTGTCTCCAGGAATAATACCAACTAATAAGCATCAAATATCCACAAGAAAACTTCAAATCTAACCGGTTAGATATACTTCATTAGAAGCAGCAAACAGCAAGATGTATCCATATTCAAAATACTAGGTAAAACATTTTCTTATATTCATTTCTAAAGTAGCCATCGCATTCATAAAACCTGAAGAGTCAAGTTTAAGAACTCTATTGCATACATATACGAACTATTAATATGTGTGCTTAAAATGTTGTGTGTATCCATGTGCTAGTATATTGATTTTATTGTATTTTAAATTTCAAATATTAGTTCATGCTTTCTCATTAGATATTATAGTGTGCGAATTATATATGTGTGTGTGTATTATATTAGTAAATAAGATTGATAAAATATTAAAATTATTTTAATCAATGTTAATTAAAATAAATTATTTCTTTGAAATTAAAGCTTTATTTGTCGATCAATTCTTTTCACCACTAATTTTGTATAATTTGTTATTGATTACAAGTAGTTGAGCTAGTCATGGGTGTAACTTAGACATTGAGTTAGTGGCCATTATTTAAAGTGCATTATTTGTCTTCTGGATAAATAACTGGCACCCATGTATACAAAACAAAAAATACTTTATATGTGGTGTTGAATTCAACAGTCGAGAAGAAGTTATGTCCTGGAAATGTAATGCTAGTTATATATTTTATAGCTATCGTTTGGACATACATACTCTCCGAGTATATGTTCTTCTCTGCCTAAGAGGTCGGAAGTAAGTTCGCTACAGATCGAACCTAGTACAAATGGTTCCCAATGTGGGGTGAACCTGTCATAAATAACAGTTAACTAAATACTTTATTCTTTAAAAAAATTTTTATACAAAAGCTAAATTATGTATGTTAAAGTGGTTTAATTTTAAAAAAATAATTGACCAAAAACTTTTTTTCATTAAATGAAAGGAGATTTTGACATTTATGCAATTTAAAATAAATTATTCTTTTAAATTAAGGACAATTAGATATTATGGGCGGAGCTAAAGCTTTAAGAACAGGTAGAGAAAAGGACAAAGGATGGAGTTAGTCATGTGTTCCATTTTAGTAAGAAATAAATAAACAATAGTATTTAAATTTAGTTTAACATAAGAGCTAGTTTAATAGAAAGAAAATATAACTTTGAAATTGAAATTTTCAAAAAATGGAGCCAAAAGAAAGCCCGGTATATTTTAAAAATCCTCAGTTAGTGGAGAAAGAGAAAGAAGAAATATCTGAGATGCAGATGATGATGAAAATAATGATGAATATGATGCAAGAGTTCAAAGAAGAATTGTGTCAAAAATTTAAACAAGAATTCAGGGAAAGTCAACAAGAACTCAAAGAAGAAATGAAGAAAGGTCACCTAGAACTTAAAGAAGAAATTAATCAGGTCAAAGGAGAAATTAATGAACTCAGAGCAGAAGTAAGAGAAATAATATGTGAGACAACAGGAAACATAGAGAAAAACCAAGAAATTATAAAGGTAGATTTAGTTAAAGAAAGTAAGGAAGTTGAGGTCATAAAAGACATGAAAATTGAATTAGAATCAGATAGCATTGCAATAGAGGAAGTAGAAACAAATGTAGATCAAGAAATAGAAGAGAGACATAAGTTCAAGGTAGAATATAGCATAGAAAAGTTTTTACAAAATTTTAAAAAAGGTTAAAGTAAAAGTTTGTAGTCGTTTTAAATGGAGATTTAAAACAAAGAGAAAGAATAGGAAAAAATATTCACGGTTAGTAAAAATATGAAGGTCTGTGAAGCTTAAAGGTTTTCTAATTTACAAGGCAGAAAATAGAACAGAACGGGAAAGAGATAAAGCAACAAATTTTAATCGAGGGATAGACTTGAGGATATGAGGTATAATTTATGTTACTGAATTAGTAGAAAGAAAGAAGGAACTGCCTGACATAGTTTAAAGTTTAGTAATCGGGCAGAATGGTAAAGGAAAGAAACAAAGGACCGAAAAATAGACAATGAGCACGAATATGATTATTCTAACATAAATAATTTGATAAATTTAAATCTGAAACTTCTATTTAAAACTAAATAAATTAAAAAATAAATGAATAATAATAAATGAAATGTTTGAAAGTAATAATAATAATGGAGGCTTCGTAAAATAAAAGATTTATTTTTCTCCATGCACATATTAAGAAAGAAAAATGCTCGTAAATAAACAGTTAAGAAAATCAATCAATAAAATCAAGTTAAATAAATGGGTCAAATTAATGATTTAAAAGTAAAGTTTGTAGGTTTAAATAAATGAGTAAGATAACAGAAATACATAGAATAGAAGCAAGTTAAACAAGTAAATATAATATATCTGTATAGAATAAGGTAAAATAGTTATAATAAAATAAAATAGTTTTTGAATATATGCAAGTTAATAAAAGGAAATAAATAAATGATTTAAAGTAATTAAGTCAAATCAAATATCTGTATAATAATGAAGAGCAATAAAATAAAATAGTTTTCTGAATATACGCACGTTAAAAAAAAAGAAATTAAAGTAATGGTTTAAAAATAATATTGTAATGTAAACTGATGTCCGTGATAGTTTAGAATAGTATTGTAAGATTAAATAAATATGTAAAATAATGTTTGTAATGGTTTAAAGATAATATTATAAGATTAATATAAATAAATGTTAAAGTAATGTTCATGTGAATTTAAAAATAATATTGTAATGTTAATAAATAGAATATAAAGTCAATAAAAGTTATATTAGGAATGTATAAGGGTTTGAAATTAAAGGGAGTGAGGGTAGTATAGAAATACATTTTATATAAGGATAAGTTAAAGCTGCCGACTGGATAAAATTTAGCACCCGTAACAGACTTATCAGGGATCATTCCTCTTTTAAAATGTACACTGGGGACAACCAGAGTAAGTCATAAGTCACTTTTTCAGGGGAGAATCCCCATATCTCATACCTCATTTCCAAAGCATAAGATGGAATGGAAGTTGATGAATCCTGCCATTTCGCAGTGACATTTTTTTTGTCAAAGTCCGGTCAAGAGAATCGACCCCTGAAGCTTCGGTTTTCATATGTGTAAGTCAGTATAAGCCAGTGAATTGGCATCCACCTCATTTCCAAAAATCCCTGTGCCACAAAGTTAGTTTGTCCTTATGATCACTATCCAGGACTAGACCATTGTAAGCAATGTTGCCAGCATCGAAAGAAGTAAAGCATAATTGAAGATTGCCCTTAGCATATAAAGTGAAAGATATTAAAAAGCAAACTTAGAAAAATAATAAATATTTGGAATTAAGAATTAAAGTTATCAGAGATAAAAATAGTCAAAAATTACACATTTTACTCTCAAACGGAGGGCGGTGTAATGTGCCAAGATCGTAGTTGGTACATAATAATTTTATCTAAAAAAATTAGTAAAACAAAAATCTTTCATTAAAAGAAAAATAATAGATAAAAGTTTAAGAGTTTTATTGCTGTTTGTTTTCGCAAAAATAAGATTTAAAAGTCAAAGAGTTTTAAAATAAAAGTTGCAATTAATTAATTAGAAATGTCAAACTAAAATTTTTGAGTTTAAAGAGTTTGTCATATTATTATTAATAGTTGAAATATAATTCAAAAGTCTAAAAATATAAATCTCTTTTCATTCGAGTTAAAGAAAAAAAAGTAATCTTAAAAAAACTAATGTAAATATAATATATGTGTATTAAATATTATAAATAAATGAAAGTAAACACTCAGCGATGGCTACTAATAAAAAATTTAAAAACAACATGTTTGCATGGCTACTAATTAAACGATCTTCAAAAACCCGTAATTAAAAGATTATCAAAGGAATTTCAACAACAGATATTGCTGGAGGATATTAAAACAACAACAGGTCTCCTGTATAAGTAGTCAATTTTTTATCAGATAGTGAGTCGAGTTAATTGCATCAGAGTTGCATTAGAGTTGTGTTAGATATAACAGTTGAGTTCAGACAAGAATCAGTTCAGTCAGTTCAGTTCAGATAATAGTCAAGAAACAATTGAGATACAGTGTATCCAGGATCAAACATGCAGTGCTAGTCATCGTCAGAAACACATGACTTTTTCCCCACCCCAAGTTCTAGTGAAACAGCAAAACCTGCCCATGAAAATAATGCCAACATAGCAACTGGAAATCCGCCATCAATGTTTATCTGTCTCCAGGAATAATACTAACTAATAAGCATCAAATCTCCACAAAAAACTTCAAATCTAACCGGTTAGATATACTTCATTAGAAGCAGCAAACAGCAAGATGTATCCATATTCAAAATCCTAGGTAAAACATTTTTTTATATTCATTTCTAAAGTAGCCATCGCATTCGTAAAACCTGAAGAGTCAAGTTTAAGAACTCTATTGCATACATATACGAACTATTAATATGTGTGCTTAAAATGTTGTGTGTATCCATGTGCTAGTATATTGATTTTATTGTATTTTAAATTTCAAATATTAGTTCATGCTTTCTCATAAGATATTATAGTGTGCGAATTATATATGTGCATGTGTTATATTAGTAAATAAGATTGATAAAATATTAAAATTAGTTTAATCAATGTTAATTAAAATAAATTCTTTGAAGTTAAAGCTTTATTTGTCGGTCAATTCTTTTCACCACTAATTTTGTATAATTTATTATTGATTACAAGTATCTGAGCTAGTCATGGTGTAACTTAGGCATTGAGTTAATGCTCATTGTTTAAAGTGCATTATTTGTCTTCTGGATAAATAACTGGTGCCCATGTATACAAAACAAAAAAATACTTTAAACGTGATGTTGAATTCAACAGTTGAGAAGAAGTTATGTCCTGGAAATGTAATGGTAGTTATATATTTTATAGCTATCGTTTGGACATACATACTCTCCAAGTATGTACTTCTTTGCCTAAGAGGCCAGTAGTAAGTTCACTACAGATCGAACCTGGTACAATATATATATATAATTAAATATTTAGTTAGATTGTTATTATAATAAAGAATAGAAATGAAGAGATTATATCCATGTAAACAGAGATAACTTTTAGCTTTTGAAGTTGAGAGATAAATATATGTACATGTAATTTTTTATTAATTTTGGAGGTAGCAAGTGATGAATGTAAAACTTCATTTTCTCATCAGCTAAACATCAAGTATGGAACAGAAGAAAATGAAGTGTTGGATATGTTTTACCCTTTAATTTCTCCTGCAGGTAAGAATTTATTTAATTATTATTTGACAAATTACATTAGATATATGTGGAAAAAATATTTTTGTATTATTTTATGTGATTATGTAAAATTGATATGAAATCTCAGGTAAATGATAAGCTACTCAAAGCATCACAGATCTTCCTCAGAGTTATTTCATGTTTAATCAATGTTTAATTAACCATTGACATATTCAATTTTACTTTAAAGTTTAAATTTAATTATTCCAATAGCCCAACTCCTTGAAATGGGTATGCTTTTTTGTTAATAGAAAAATGGTCACTAGCTATTGCACATGCTTGTTTGATCTGCTTTCTATTCTCCCTCTGCATGGTGTGTGTGTGTGTGTGTACATTATCTCTGCTTTTGTTAGCTCAATTCTATAGTCAGTTTTCTGTTCATGATCTGTAAATATAGATGCATGTTTTTTGTCTCTGAGAACTCTTATTATATAAATACCTGTGTGGGGGCATGTTTTGTTGCCAGGTTGGTTCATGGCTCCCCATTATATGCAGCATTGCAGGCTGGTTGGTTATAGTTACATTTATAAATCACTTGATGTGCTATTTTATTTCATAAAGCATCTTTAGATTTATTGAATAATTGGTTAAGTGAGAGAGAGTTTTGAAAGCTTATATTCAATTTATTTTTTACATATATTTTTTAATTTATGTGCCATCTTTGTAATATAATGCAGGATTATCCATTTTTTAGATTCCACTCATTGTTTGGGATGAAGATTTTTATTTTGTTATAGAATCTCTTTATGGTGTTTATGATTTTATTGTGATTATATCCCATATTTTGGTCATTTATGTACTGTTCAGTGTTGTTTTCCTTTATCATATTGAAACATGCATAGTGTATAGTTTCATTCCCACATATTTTATACACAGAAACCATTCACTATGCAGATTTGAATATGAGTAAAAAAAACAACATTGAACAGCAAATAAATGGGATATAATCACATTAAAATCATAAGCACCGTAAAGAGATTCTATAACAAAATATAAAATCCACATCCCAAACAACAAAACCAAAAAACTTAATATGTCTACCTTGTATTTCAAAGTTTGCGCAAAAATTTAAAAATATATGGAAAGATAAATTCAATATAAGCTTTCGAACCCTTCCATCATTTAACCAATTAGTCAGTAACTCTTAAAGACCCTTTACCAAATGAATCAGCATATCAAGTGATATATAAAATTAACTCCAGCCAACCAGCCTGCAATGCTGCATATTATGGGGTGTCAAGGGACAACCTGCCAATGAAATTTTCCCAACAAATATATTTATACAATACAGTCCTCAGAGACAAAGAACATGCTTTTATATTTACAGACTGCAAGCAAAAATCTGGTCATAGATTCGAACTAACAAAAGCAGAGAAAGTGTATGCAGAGAAAAAGGATAGAAAACAGAAAATCAAAGAAGCATGTGTAATAGCTAGTGATCTTTTTTTTTATTAACGAAAAAGAAACAAGCATACCCATTTCAAAGATATGGGCTATTTGAATATTCAAATTTAAATTTTAAAGTAAAATTGAATACATTAATAGTTAATTAAACATTGATTAAACACTAACATTTAGAACTATTTAATCACACCATATGCCAGTATATAATATAGTAAATATATTGAAAGCATGAGAAGCATAATAAAGCTAATTATTAAAAAAAACTACCTTTTTTGTGTGTATATTAATTACATTGACTCAGAAAATAAATAAAAAATAGTAACAATTGAAACTGATATGATGTGATGTAAAATGACTTCCTCCTAAAAAAGTCAGAAGTAGTGCCACCCTGTGCCAATCAGAGTATGAGATAGTGATCATGTGATGTTTAGTGGTTTAAGTTTATATATATAAAGTATTATGGTCAGAAGCCTGTTAAACAATTAAATGTTTTCTCCCTCAACAACGCTTATATACTATGATAAACTCATCTACTTATTACTCTTTATTATCCAATAATTTTTCTAGCATTCATTTATTTCCTTTTCTATTCACTCCAGCCCATTTTAATTAAAATTGTTTTGATAATTCCACTATCCTGTTCTCATATTCCATGATTTCATTATAAAAATCTTAAAAAAAAATTATAAAATCACTTTTTTCATTCTTTTATTTTCTCCCAATATTTATGTAATGTATCCTGATCTTCTTTCAACATTGTAATGCCTCTGTTCTTTATTCAAATAAAAATAATATATATATATTTGAAGTTTTAATTTCTACGAGGTACATCTTTAACCTTTATCTCAATTATATATATATATATATATAGTAACAACATGGAAAATTCAGGGTGGTCATTCCTGGGCTGAAAGTGATGAGATGGAATCATTATCATCACCCCAAATGAAATATCAAATTAATTATTAAAGTAATGTTTAATAATCCAAAATATATAAGAAATGTTATATATTAAAGAGATCATGAGAGACATCACTCTGATATCTTTCTCTGTAAGATCAGTCCAGTTACTCCTCAGAGCAACTCAAAGTATCATTAACCATACATCAACCAGTATTATCAGTAAGTATAAATAATACTCAAATAAATCATTCATCATCATGAATGATCAATAATAAAAAAATAAATCAACAATCAATCTTGCAACTGGATTTGAAATAGGTCTCCTGCAGACTAGGCCAATAGCCTTTGCCAGCTCAGGGCAATTATTTAAACATAACTTGGATGCACAAACTAAGTGCTCATCTATCAGAATACATAATAATCAAAACAATAATGCTAGGATATTAAAACATGCTGATTATTCTCAATGCTCTGACCACTTAATATACTGGCCAACTATAAACTTAATTTCTAGTAGACTAAACTAAATAAAATGTAGTGCTGGGGTTTTAAAGAATATAATCATATGTGCCAACAATGATATATCAATCATACTGGATGTTCCTTAAGCACTAAATACATCCCCATTTATATATCAGAGCCTTATGCCCAAATCTAGCTCAAAGAACATAAGCTCTATTACTGTTACAATGATTAAGATGATGATGCAATAAATAATATAAACTAAGAACCATTTAGAATTAAGTCACTGAAATAATTTTAACAATTGAATAAAAGTTTATTAACAATAATTAAAAAATGACATTACAGTCTTTACAATATGGCTCTACACTTTGAAGCCTTCTGATTTTGATTTACATACAAAAATTAAATTATTACATTTTGATTTACATTATTAATATACAAAATTTAAGTTATCATATGATGGTTTACATATAACACATGCACTCATATATATATATATGCACACAGCCACACATTTTTAATATACAATGAATATATTTCAATTGATATTTAATAATGACAAAAAATGATTAAATTTTATATGTCTATTTGACACTCCTTGATATATGCTCAGACATGTGCAGTACAATTGATTTATATTTCAATCATCAAATAAATGCAAGAAATGATTAAAATTTTTAAGTTATATATTTTTTATAATACAAATACCTATGCTAGATTTACTTAAGCACATATATATATAATTGTGCACATATGTTCAGTACAATTGATTTAACATAAAAATGAAATTCAGCTATCATATCTGAATTTATCAAAATAAAATTATTAGCATTGTCCATAATTAATTCCTTTTTGAATATGCAGTGCATAAATTTCACTGCTTTAATAATAAAGTTTTTTTTTTTATTTCTTTTTTAAAAAAAATAAAATCAGTTTTTTTTTTTTAATCAGGTTACTCTTAATTAATTACAACACTTAAAATCATTTTAAAATTAATGTAAAAAGATTTGCTTTGGTAAGTGAATTCAATCATTTCATTTAGTCAAAATTTTAATTGCGTTATTTTTAAAAATATAGATTTTAAAATAATATTCTTCTATATATGTCTCACAATCACAGGTTGCTTTTAATTATATATAAGTCTCAAAATGTCATTTTATTTTTTCAACAGACAACTTTAAACAAAATTGTTCTATATTATATATCTCAGTTGGAGAATGTCATTTCGAAAAATGAATTATTTAAAACAACCATCTGTAGTTTATTGCATGTATACATGGAAGCATATGACTACCAATCCTTTGGTAAGCTGATGGGCAAGTGTCATCAGGTTAGGCATAGCTCAGGCAATTGTCAGTATTGGGAAAGTATTAACAGGTATGTTGGAATTCCATGAGTTCCCTTCTGTCTAGGGCTTGATGATATTCAAGTCAGCAAATAATATTGTCTACATTTAAGGCTAATTGATCCATTAAAAGTAGATCCAGACTACAGGTGGATAAAAACTTAATAAACTATAGGGCAACTGCTGGACTTGTCCTCCCTTAGATCTCAATGAAAGCTATTTCAGTATAATTCTATAACTCTGCTGCTAGCTATTCTGCATCTCAAAAATGTGAAAGCCAATTAAAACAATATTTTTATCCAACTCTTTTATAGTCTTGGATTAGGGTGATAAAAGCACATTTAATTAAAAACAGTGTTTTTTCTTATCTTTGCAAAAAGATTACTAAACCATTCAAAAGCAACTTTGAAATTTTACCAAGGGTGTGATCTACATGTTTTTACTTAGAGAATTGTATACAAGCATTAATTATAAGATTTCAAAAATAATATAATTTTTTACAATTATTAGTTTGACCTGCTTGTTTTTGAATTTCAAAATCAGAATTCAATGAAAATATTTATTAGACCTTTTTAAATAGTTTAATTTATAATGAAATTTTATTTTAAACTCAGAATTATTTATTCTTTTACTATGCTTATTATTTATTCCAGGAAGGTAAAAAATATCTGCTAAAATTTTTGTCTGTGTTTATTTCTACTTTTTCATATATATATATACATATATATATATATGGGCACACACACAACTATGTTGATGTGTGCCATATAACCATATTGGTTCTCTACCATTATCAAAACTAATATAAAATGTCGAAGCAGAGTTTATAGATTCTTTACTAGAATTAATCAATAGCCTGATGCTTACGAGAGGTTTCGTGGATGATTGATGTCACTCTAATTTTGTTATTTTTAATGCTACGATAGACATTATAGACTCATTAGCTAGGTTTTTAAAAGTTCTGTAAGATGCTTCCCACTCTTGAATTATTTTACAAGTAAAAAATCAATAAAACTGCCAGTAAAGTTAACAAATAAGAAAGCTTGTCAGTGATTGGCTCTTAGCCTTCAAAGACAGTCTGATTGGCTGGCAAGGACAAAGAAACTGCATAATCAAAGAAAAATGCTAAGATAGACCATTATAAAAGTATTTTTTGAGAAATTATGAATTATTTTGGTAAAATAATGCTAAAAATAAAATTATTTAAAAAAATATTTAAGATTTTAGCAAAAAAAATATTTACTTTTCCGTAACGTAAAACTGAAAAAAAAAATTTACGTCAGCAACTCTTTTTAATTCATTACTACCTTTTGCTTTTAATTTGCCGCTATCGAATATTTCTACAATAAACAAATAGAAATTTATTTTTGAAAGAACTTTTGTTCACTTTCATAACCTGACAAATTATTAATATACTTTTTACAAACAAATCTAAAATGAATATGATATTAAAATGTGAATATATTTTGACAATTGACTTTGTCTTCAGTTTGTGAATTGGCCAATTAAAAGTTTTGATTTTTAATTCATTCGGCCAATAATATAATTAGCAGTTAAAAGGTTAATTGGGTTGAGTTATACTTTTGATGCTTGCAAATGATATTCATGGTTATTCTATTGGGAAGAACCAAAGATTGAATAATATTCAAATTATCCATAAATGGGTCTTCCTAACATATTAACCATGATTATGGAGCACAGGTGCCTAAAGTATACT
This sequence comes from Epiperipatus broadwayi, assembly GCA_028023455.1. Classification (NCBI taxonomy): domain Eukaryota; kingdom Metazoa; phylum Onychophora; class Udeonychophora; order Euonychophora; family Peripatidae; genus Epiperipatus; species Epiperipatus broadwayi. The sequence continues at coordinate 150,956 of JAQFVV010000776.1, read as the reverse complement.
CAGATCAATTCTCTTAAAGAATCTATAAACTCTGTTTCAGCACTTTATATTAGTATATATATAGAAAAAAAAGGAAAGAAAGAAATAAAGGGAGGGAGGAAGAAAGGAAGGGAGAGAGGGAGGGAGGAAAGGGCAACCCTGCATATATATATATTATAACAGAATTTGCCATTTTCCATATGTGTATTGTAACAAAACATTTTGTTACGCTCTTAAATTTTACGAGATTGCAATGAACAGTGGCCGTTCGAGGGTGCCACTAAACATTTCTGCCTAGACCGTATTATAATTTTTTTTTTTTTATAATAACGGCTAATTTATTTACGAATGACAATCACCAATTGCAAACCTTAAAATTATCTTCTTTTTAACGGACCACAAGACTACAAAGTGAAAGATAAAATTAATTATAATAACTAAAAAAAAAAAAACAGATCGAAGCTTAAATATTGTTGAAATATTTATTAACCTTTATTCTATTTGTTGGTTATTCCCTTTCCTCGCATTTGGCAAATCAAACCCTCCCGATCCTTTTTTTTTCTAACCAAGATTTAGCATGTATCATTCTCGAAGGATCATGCACCATCACTTTACCAATTATACAATATTTCATCAAATATCATGGTATATATCTATGAGTGAACTCAAGGGCGACTTACTATAAGAGTGCATTTGTTAAAAATAAACGCTCTCAAACCTCCTCTTTCTAATGCTAAATCTTTTACTTATCCTTAGATCGATTATACAATTTTTCTTATCCCTATCTATACATTATAAACAACAATCATAGAAACTAAAGGTAAGTTTAATTAATAGGCCATAACAAAAAATTAAATAATAAAAAAAACAATATAATGTGGGTTAATTTAAATTAGTAAGTACATCTCCTTAAAGACTATATCCCTCCCTTTCTATTGCTGAAACTTTGAGATATTTTAAGTGAAGGCTTTTCTTTCTTTTTTCTTTTTTAAATCTATTAAGCAAATGTCTCTTGAAATTATAACAAAAAAAGTCTATTTACCCTGATCGATCAGTGTAGATCCTGTGTGGGTGGAAAATTTCACTCTATATTCTTCATGGTTTGTCCGTATCTTCTTCCAGTCCATTCTCCTCGGCTAGCTCTCTATGTCCGGCATTTACAAGACAGTTTCAGGTGGCAACAGCAAGAGGTTCCCAAAAGGAAAAGTTCTGTTAGCTCTAGCCGTTCAACATTTTCTCCTTGCACTTTTTAGATCTTTACTATTCAACAGTCTGAGCCGAATTGAATCTTACAGATTAGATATTGACCTCGGCAGAAATCTAATTAATTTTTGAACAAAAGGAAAGTCCGTAATTATAGTTTTTTCTTCCAAAGTCTCAGTTCACACCTTTAATATTCTCTTCTTTTATTTCATATTTTATTGTAAATTATTAGAGAAAAAATATAGTTAGTAATAAATTTGGCTGAACGTTTTCGAGGAACCGTGCCTCATACTCATAGCCTTCGTGAAAATGTACTTGATATATGTAAATGAGAATATTCAAATGAGTTACTGTTAAGTAGCCCATTTTTTCGAAATGTCGAAGCACGTGTCTCTTCTGTTGATTGCATGGATGTCTCTGTTAATGTAGAATGCCTCTTTTATCTTTCTCCTGTAGTCGTTTGGTTCTGAGCATAAAATAACGGGGTTAGCGGGTATGAAATTGTGCCCTGATTGTTTAGTATGTTCAAAAAATGCAGAAGATGTACTGCTGTTTGTTTGGGCTCTATTGAAGGTGTACCGATGTTGAGCCAACCTGGTGTTAATTGTGGCACAATTTCATACCCGCTAACCCCGTTATTTTATGCTCAGAACCAAACGACTACAGGAGAAAGATAAAAGAGGCATTCTACATTAACAGAGACATCCATGCAATCAACAGAAGAGACACGTGCTTCGACATTTCGAAAAAATGGGCTACTTAACAGTAACTCATTTGAATATTCTCATTTACATATATCAAGTACATTTTCACGAAGGCTATGAATATGAGGCACGGTTCCTCGAAAACGTTCAGCCAAATTTATTACTAACTATATTTTTTCTCTAATAATTTACAATTAAGTATTTTCATTTTTACAAATAAGGAGAAATTAAAACCACATTTATTCATATTTTATTGTAAAACTCCAAAAAAAACATTCCAATTGATCAGCGTAATAGATAGCATAAAATTACCTTCCCTGTCTAAGTCCAAACAATAAAACTAATTGCTTTCTCTTATTTTCTGTCTTTAAGAATTTTTTTAAAGACTAAACAAAAGACAAACTTTTATCAATAAGCAAGATCTTGATCTAATTTATTTTAACTTCTTAAATCCCCATTTTAAAACTAAGTGTTAATTTATTTTTTTAAAATTATGTTTTATAAAATGATATTTATATTTTAACAAAATATATATGTGCATGTTTATTTATTTCTAATAAAATAAGTTTATTACAATGTATATATTTTATTTTTACAAAATAGGTGTGTATATATATATATATGTATGATATGCTGGCAGAAAAATACTAGCTCAATATCTTACGCATATATAAAACCCTTTGTAAGATTGCGTGAGATAGTGATCATGTGATGTTTAGTGGTTTAATACACATATATGTGTATGTTTAAAAAAATATATTTATTCTTAAAAGTATTTCGAAAATTATTCCATTTATCACCCAGCATATTTATGAGCATCAATTTATGATCTCAAGCGCCAATCCTATATTACTATAAGAATTATGCTGGGAGAGCTGGAATACCCATATGAAAATGCCCTTGGACTAGCTCTGCTCAGGGCAGGTGGTAAAATTACCAGCAGTAGATCTAACCCTCTCTTTTTTTTTCTATTTAAAAAAAAAACTCACAACACAAAAAAAAAAAACCATTCATTTTAAACATATTTATTAGTAATGATATTTACGTATCTATCAAAAAAATAAATATTATTTACATAAGTTAAATTAATGTCTTTCCTTTTTTTTTTCTTAAAGATTCATATCAATTTCCCCTTTGTTGGTTTGCTCTTTTCTCTCTTTACCAAAATCCCCCCACACACAAATATGCTATAATATGTATTTTGCACCGAAGATTTAATTATGGATTAATTTATACACTAATAAATCCCGTAGGAAATAATTTTGAACTCTCTGTGCAAAAGAAAAGAAATTTTAAGTTCACAATTGTCAAATAACAGTTTTCTCAATTTCGTGGAGTAAGCTTACTAAAAGTGACATATATATGCAAATAGCGAAAAAGTACCTGCATTTCCCCGGGGAATTGATCAAATTTACCTGGTGAAAAGAAATCTCTGGTCCTTTGTCAGTGGACAAACTTTTTTGAAGTTCGGATTCCATGGCTGAAGTCTATTTATTTATTTATTTTCTTCATCTTATGATGATTCAACATTGTTACTTATTGATTCAATTCTCTGGGCTGGATGTCCCTTCTCTGATATTGGCAGCTGCTATACATTCAGGGGGAAGGATTCGGACACCCCGCACGTGGAAGCTCCTACCCCAAACTGACCATTTTTTATCAATATATCATGTTGATGTCTGGATTCTTATTTCTGTATACCACTCTACCATCCACTTTCTTCTCCTCCCAAACTTATACTAATCCTTAATTCTTTTTTTTTTTAATTATCAAATGTTTCTTTCTTTTCATTCATTTTCAATTATATTTCCATTCACATTCCATATGCCTTTGTTGGAATGCACCACAAAAGCTTTTTACACCTATTTCTTTCCAATTAATATTTAATTAGAATTAGACATTCCAAGATTTTTATAATAATTACTTCCATTGTTCTTCAAAATCACTGTCTTCCATCTTGACATTTATAGTTCTTTTTGTTGACTTAATGTGTATATATTTAAAAAGTTTATCAAACAAAATGGTTTTTATTTTATTTTTTATTTTGTGAATTTTCATTTTTAATGGTTCAAAAACGCACTCACACATATACATAGCGTTGTGTATAGCTGGGTTTGGCAAAAGAAAGAGAAAAAAATCAGAGCAAGTGTATAACCTCCCATACCTCTTTAATGAGTTCTTTTTAATTAAAATAACTAAATCAATTCAATACAACCACGCAAATAACTGTTGATTGTACATCAACTTGTAAATATTAGTTTTGTTAGTAAAGTAATATATATTTTTAATAATATGTTAGTAATAAGATATATATATATATTTTAATAATGTGTAAAGTATACAAATACGTATTTGTCTAATTATCTGCAACAGGGTTTGATTATACCTGCCCTGTTGCAATATATATAGCCCATTTGTCATATACATTATTTGTTTCATAAGTTTTTACATTAACTGAACTATATGTTAGTCTGATTTTTTTTATGATCCAGAATAGGAAAAATATTTTGTAAAAGAAAGTAAACACTAAAATATGTCAAAAAGATTTTCCCACAGCATCAAACAGACAAAAGTTAAGTGTGTGACTTGGATAACATATTTTTCAACTTTTTTTCACTACTCACTTTAACTTGTTTATATAATTCTGGATTTATACAAAACAAGATTAACATAAATAAAAAAATCAGCCTATCTAAAATATGTATGTTACTATTATTCTTAGTTGAGAAAGATATAAATATAGTGCTTTGGGTATCATCTATGAGTTTGATTACTTATTCTTTATTGCATCTCATCTATATTCACCTGGGTATATATACTATATATATTTATAATAAATCATAAATACCAACAGCTAATTGGATTATCATATCTAAATCATATGCCCATAGCTATCATGTTTAAATAAATCAATACAAATCCATTTATTACTTAATTGTAGAGTTACTTTAGCAACAGATTATTGATACTGTATTGATTTATGTTAACATGAGGCTGTGATAAATGTTATTTAGCCATATGTGATAATGTATTTAAAGAGTGTTATGTTATTTAGATCATCCCATGTTTGTGTTCTATCATGGTGGTTACTGGCAGGAGCTTAGGTATGTTATAGTTTTCAATAATTACTAACTTTAAATCTTTTTAATGTATTAAAATATATCTGAGGGTTTTTTTGTTTTGTTACAGTCATGAAATGTACAATTTTCTAGCCTTGTCTTTAGTTCCTCTGGGGTGCACGGTTGTTAGCGTAGGATATGATCTGGCTCCTAAAGGTTAGATTTGATATTCTTGAATATTTATTTTCATTTTATCTGATGCAATTTCAAATATAATGCAAAGAAGTATTTAAAGGAAACATAAATTACATAATTTGTTATATTCTGGATGGAATATATCACTAGAATGTTTTAAATTATGTCCAAGAAATTGTGTAAGACTTAGAAACAACCCACATTGAGGTGTATGGATGAATTATTAATGTTTACTAGTGCACTGTGGGAAAGAGAGGCTAGTGACGAGAGGAACTAATTTAGAGAGACTTTTATCCTGCAGGAAATTAATAATACTTTAAAATAATGATGATTTTTTGAAAATTATTCATTATAAAAAGGCAAAAGTATAATAATCTTAGTGCATATAAGAATGCAATTCATTTCTCCCATTGCATTGTTGCCACATCACATTACTATTATTTTATAATCAATGTAATAAAGTGACATTAATTTAATAAACTCAGATTAATTGAAAGCCTCTACTTTCTAAGCAAAATTACATAAATACTTATTTACCAATCATTTTTGAATGTAGTTAGATAGATTTTGTTATTTTTTTCATATGTCATAGCATCGTCCGGGAGGCAAACCCACAACCATCTGCAACCAACTACTTGCTTGCAAGGCTGCTGTGAGGACCTTTTGGCTAACAACGCTTGACTAGTTAGATAGATTTGAGACATCATCTTGAAAAAAATATCCTAAATCTGTTTGAGACATAAAAAATGTAAGGCTCATTTCAATTTAACTCATGATGGGCTAAAGCATTAACTATTATGCTAAAACTCCTCATATTACTTACTAAAGCAGCAACTTGAATAGTTTGTATTTATCTCTCTTCTCTCTCTCTCTCTATATATATATATATTGTAATGGAATTTGCCATTTTCCATATATATATCATGCATATATATAACCATATATAAGATTGCATGTACATATATAATGTTACACATATATGCGTAATTGTTAACAAAAAAATATTTATTTTTAAAGTATTTTGAAAACTATACTCCTATTTCTCACCCAGCATATTTATGAGCATCAATTTATGACCTCAAGGTCCAATCTTATATTACGATAAGAATTCTGCTGGGAGAACTGGAATACAATATGGAAATGCCCTTGGCTAGCTCTATTCAGGGCAGGTGAGTGACAAATCAACAGAAATCTACAAGGGAGGAGGTTACTATACTTTAATGTGCTTGATCTACTATTCTAAATTCCTTCTACTTTTATAAAAACAGACCTAAATAAACAATACCAATAAATGTTCATTTAATTTTTAAATTTTGTACATTTTTATTTTACCATGGATTAAATATTTTGTGCTCTTTATTTTAAGAAAAACACATGCATACACATACTGCTTAGATATTAAAAAGAAATCACATGAATAAAATATATATCAGTTCATATAGTAAGAAAATTTTTTTTTATTATTATTCTTTCCTTTCTTTAAAAGTTTATGCATATCGTTCATGATAATGAAGTTTGTAAAGAAAGTTTGTGAAAAATTAAAAGAAACAGACACTATCTGGAACACTAATTACATATTCTTGAATGTGTATGTACCTGCATTTCTTTTCTTCCCTGGGGAAAATGATGGATTATTAAAAGTAAAAATTTTCATTTTGTTTTAACTCCTTTTTATAGCACTTATGTAATAGCGATGAAATTGAATTAATTATTCCGGCTGTCCTATATTCTTGCTTGTTGATTCCATTCCTTTTTTTTTAATTTTGACTTCGGATCAGTTTGTTTCTATTATCTGTGGTTACTTTTTCTGCAGCCACCTTCGGACCTTCATGGGGCAGGATTGCACTGTCTGGCATGCTTACACTTTTTTAAGGCAGCTTGTCCACCATTCTACCCTCCATTTCTCTCCACAAATCTCTCTTGCAGCACTCCTTACAAAAATCAGCAATACAATGAATTCTTTTTAGCAAGTTCTGCCACTCAAAAATCTGGATTCTTTTTTGAACAAAAACTTTTCACACCTCCGAATCTAATTTTGTTTTTCTTTTGTTTTCATCGAAATTCTTTTGAATCTAAACTTAAATCTCACTAATTAAATTCCTTAGATATCAATCAAGTTACTTTTGCTATCTTTTTTCATTCAACTTTTCCAAAAATTTAATTAAAAAGTTTCCATCTTGAAAAATAAAGTATATTGCCATAACTGCATTTATACTTTTTTTTTATTCTATCCATCAAAATATATACATGCGACTTCAAAAAAAAACAAACAAGCACACATACCCCCCCCTCTTCTGTTTATTTTAACCTTTTTAAATCCCTATTTAGAATTATAAATTTATATACTAAAAGGAAATATAAATATGAAAAAGAAATAAATTTAATTAATCGGGCTATATTGACGCATATATAGATAAGTTTACTTTTTGAAACAGGGATTGAACTCAGCCCTGTTTCAATACCTTTCTCCCGAAAGCCTTTAAATATGGACTACATGATTGAATGGCTTATGTCTAAACAAATAAAACTCTACATATGTCCTAAAATCAATTTTATCTGAGTTCCATTCTGTAACTATAAAACATAAGAATGAGTGACCATCAGCCTAATGATATACTCTGGGTCTGACCACAACTAATGAGCATATGACCTGCTATGAATGAATATAACCAACTCTACCCTGACCTGCTTGGTTAGATGACCACAAAATAAAAAAAACGTAAAAAAAAATTTCCTTTTTTATTAATGAGAAGACGTTTCCTAACCACAGTCTGCTACCTCTGAAACTTATGGGTGTGGGTAACTAGGACAAATGCCGGCATCTCTGAACCACACTGCTGCTTCCGAGTCTTAGGGGTGTGGCTAACTAGGACAAATGCCCGAATCTTTTTCAGAATATTCCAACCATGTCGGGAATAAAAAGCAGCTATACACAGAACGCAACACACCACATGCCCAATCCAGCAGCAAACCCCATATTCCCCCGTCAGAATTAGACCACTTTTCTCCCAAAGATTCACAACCACAATTTATTTATTCTCTAAACTTAGAAATCAGCAAACATACGTATAAACCATTACTTTATATATGTCAATATATATAACTGCCCCTATAATGACTACGATAAATACTGAATCCACAACCTAAAAAATTACTTAAAAAAAAACTTTCAGGCCTACTCCCCCCTCCCCAAAGCACCATGCTGCATAATTAACTTTCCTAACTAACCAATCCACTCCGTTGTCTATTTTCCAATTTCTTTTACTTTAAAATTCAATATATATCCATGTATTTACTTTTCTTTTTATGCTTAACCCCTACACTCCGTCCCCCATACTCTCCACTCTTCGAAAGCCCTTTAGTTGGGTCGCCATTATAATGGAATATACCGTTTTTCATATATATATAATGCATATATATAACCATATATAAGATTGCATGTACATATATAATGTTACACATATATGCGTAATTGTTAACAAAAAAATATTTATTCTTAAAGTATTTTGAAAACTATACTCCTATTTCTCACCCAGCATATTTATGAGCATCAATTTATGACCTCAAGTTCCAATCTTATATTACTATAAGAATTATGCTGGGAGATCTGGAATACAATAAGGAAATGCCCTTGGCTAGCTCTACTCAGGGCGGGTGATTGACAAATCGACAGAAATCTACAAGGGAGGAGGTTACTATACTTTAATGTGCTTAATCTACTATTCTAAATTCCTTCTACTTTTATAAAAACAGACCTAAATAAACAATACCAATAAACGTTCATTTCATTTTTAAATTTTGTACATTTTTATTTTACCATGATTAAATATTTTGTGCTCTTTATTTTAAGAAAAACACATGCATACACATACTACATAGATATTAAAAAGTAATCACATGAATAAAACATATATCAGTTTACATAGTAAGAAAAATCTTTTTCTTTTTTTATTATTATTCTTTCCTTTCTTTAAAAGTTTATGCATATCGTTTATGATAATGAAGTTTGTAAAGAAAGTTTGTGAAAAATTAAAAGAAACAGACACTATCTGGAACACTAATTACATATTCTTGAATATGTATGTACCTGCATTTTTTTTCTTCCCTGGGGAAAATGATGGATTATTAAAAGTAAAAATTTTCATTTCGTTTTAACTCCTTTTTATAGCACTTATGTAATAGTGATGAAATTGAATTAATTATTCCGGCTGTCCTATATTCTTGCTTGTTGATTCCATTCCTTTTTTTTTATTTTGACTTCGGATCAGTTTGTTTCTATTATCTGTGGTTACTTTTTCTGCAGCTACCTTCGGACCTTCATGGGGCAGGATTGCACTGCCCGGCACGCTTACACTTTTTTAAGGCAGCTTGTCCACCATTCTACCCTCCATTTCTCTCCACAAATCTCTCTCACAGCACTCCTTACAAAAATCAGCAATAGAATGAATTCTTTTTAGCAAGTTCTGCCACTCAAAAATCTGGATTCTTTTTTGAACAAAAACTTTTCACACCTCCGAATCTAATTTTGTTTTTCTTTTGTTTTCATCGAAATTCTTTTGAATCTAAACTTAAATCTCACTAATTAAATTCCTTAGATATCAATCAAGTTACTTTTGCTATCTTTTTTCATTCAACTTTTCTAAAAATTAAATTGAAAAGTTTCCATCTTGAAAAATAAAGTATATTGCCATAACTGCATTTATACTTTTTTTTATTCTATCCATCAAAATATATACATGCGACTTCAAAAAAACAAACGAGCACACATACCCCCCCCTCTTCTGTTTATTTTAACCTTTTTAAATCCCTATTTAGAATTATAAATTTATATACTAAAAGAAAATATAAATATGAAAAAGAAATAAATTTAATTAATCGGGCTATATTGATGCATATATAGGCAAGTTTACTTTTTGAAACAGGGATTGAACTCAGCCCTGTTTCAATACCTTTCTCCCAAAAGACTTTAAATATGGTCTACATGTTTGAATGGCTTATGTCTAAACAAATAAAACTATACGTATGTCCTAAAATCAATTTTATCTGAGTTCCATTCTGTAACTATAAAACATAAGAGTGAGTGACCATCAGCCTAATGATATACTCTGGGTCTGATCACAACTCATGAGGATGTGACCTGCTATGAATGAATATAACCAACTCTACCCCAACCTGCTTGGTTAGACAACCACAAAATAAAAAAAAACGTAAAAAAAAATTTCCTTTTTTTTTTTAATGAGAAGACATTTCCTAACCACACTCTGCTGTTTCCGAGTCTTAGGGGTGTGGCTAACTAGGACAAATGCCCGATTCTTATTCGGAATTTTCCAACCATGTCGGGAATAAAAAGCAGCTATACACAGAATGCAACACACCACATGCCCAATCCAGCAGCAAACCCCATATTCCTCCATCAGACATAGACCACTTTTCTCCCAAAGCTTCACAGCCACAACTTATTTATTCTCTAAACTTACAAACCGGCGAACACACTTATAAGCCATTACTTTATATATGTCAATATATATAACTGCCCCTATAATGACTACGATAAATATTGAATCTACAGCCTAAAAAATTACTTAAAAAAAACTTTCAGGCCTACTTTCTCTCCCCCAAAGCACCATGCTGCATACTTAACTTTCCTAACTAACCAATCCACTCCGTTGTCTATTTTCCGATTTCTTTTACTTTAAAATTCCAATATATATCCATGTATTTACTCTTTTTTTATGCTTAACCCCTACCCTCCATCCCCCATACTTTCCACTCTTCGAAAGCCTTTTAGTTGGGTCGCCATTATAACGGAATAAACCATTTTCTATATATATATCACGCATATATATAACCATATATAAGATTGCTTGTACGTATATAATGCTACATGTATATGCGTAATTGTTAACAAAAAAATATTTATTCTTAAAGTATTTTGAAAACTATACTCCTATTTTTCACGCAGCGTATTTATGAGTGTCAATTTATGACCTCAAGTTCCTATCTTATATTACTATAAGAATTATGCTGGGAGATCTGGAATACAATATGGAAATGCCGTTGGCTAGCTCTACTCAGGGCGGGTGATTGACAAATTGACAGAAATCTACAAGGGAGGAGGTTACTATACTTTAATGTGCTTGATATACTATTATCAATTCCTTCTACTTTTATAAAAACAGACTTAAATAAACAATACCAATAAACGTTCATTTCATTTTTAAATTTTGTACATTTTTATTTTATCATGATTAAATATTTTGTGCCCTTTATTTTAAGAAAAACACATGCATACACATACTACATAGATATTAAAAAGAAATCACATGAATAAAACATATATCAGCTCATATAGTAAGAAAAATCATTTTCTTTTTTTTTATTATTCTTTCCTTTCTTTTAAAAGTTTATGCATATTGTTCATGATAATGAAGTTTGTAAAGAAAGTTTGTGAAAAATTAAAAGAAACAGACGCTTTTTGGAACACTAATTACATATACTTGAATGTGTATGTACCTGCATTTCTTTTCTTCCCTGGGGAAAATGATGGATTATTAAAAGTGAAAATTTTCATTTCGTTTTAACTCCTTTTTATAGCACTTATGTAATGGCAATGAAATTGAATTAATTATTTCGGCTGTCCTATATTCTTGCTTGTTGATTCCATTCCTTTTTTTTATTTTGACTTTTGATCAGTTTGTTTCTATTATCTGTGGTTACTTTTTCTGCAGCCACCTTCGGACCTTTATGGGGCAGGATTGCACTGCATGGCATGCTTATGCTTTCTTAAGCCAGCTTGTCCACCATTCTACCCTCCATTTCTCTCCACAAACCTCTCTCACAGCACTCCTTACAAAAATCAGCAATAGAATGAATTTTTTTTAGCAAGTTCTGCCACTCAAAAATCTGGATTCTTTTTTGAACAAAAACTTTTCACACCTCCGAATCTAATTTTGTGTTTCTTTTGTTTTCATCAAAATTCTTTTGAATCCAAACTTAAATCTCACTAATTAAATTCCTTAGATATCAATCAAGTTATTTTTGCTATCTTTTTTCATTCAACTTTTCCAAAAATTTAATTAAAAAGTTTCCATCTTGAAAAATAAAGTATATTGCCATAACTGCATTTATACTTTTTTTTTATTTTATCCATCAAAATATATACATGCGACTTCAAAAAAACAAACGAGCACACATACCCCCCCCCTCTTCTGTTTATTTTAACCTTTTTAAATCCCTATTTAGAATTATAAATTTATATACTAAAAGGAAATATAAATATGAAAAAGAAATAAATTTAATTAATCGGGCTATATTGACGCATATATAGGCAAGTTTACTTTTTGAAACAGGGATTGAACTCAGCCCTGTTTCAATACCTTTCTCCCGAAAGCCTTTAAATAATGTCTACATGTTTGAATGGCTTATGTCTAAACAAATAAAACTATACGTATGTCCTAAAATCAATTTTATCTTAGTTTTATTCTGTAACTATAAAACATAAGAGTGAGTGACCATCAGCCTAATGATATACTCTGGGTCTGACCACAACTCATGAGCATATGACCTGCTATGAATGAATATAACCAACTCTACCCTGACCTGCTTGGTTAGACGACCACAAAATAAAAAAAAACGTAAAAAAAAATTTCCTTTTTTTTTTAATGAGAAGACATTTCCTAACCACACTCTGCTGCTTCCGAGTCTTAAGGGTGTGGGTAACTAGGACAAATGTCCGATTCTTATTCAGAATTTTCCAACCATGTCGGGAATAAAAAGCAGCTATACACAGAATGCAACACACCACATGCCCAATCCAGCAGCAAACCCCATATTCCTCCATCAGACATAGACCACTTTTCTCCCAAAGCTTCACAGCCACAACTTATTTATTCTCTAAACTTACAAACCGGCGAACACACTTATAAGCCATTACTTTATATATGTCAATATATATAACTGCCCCTATAATGATTACGATAAATATTGAATCTACAACCTAAAAAATTACTTAAAAAATTTTTTTTCAGGCCTACTTTCCCTCTTCCAAAGCACCATGCTGCATACTTAACTTTCCTAACTAACCAATCCATTCCGTTGTCTATTTTCCGATTTCTTTTACTTTAAAATTCAATATATATCCATGTATTTACTTTTCTTTTTATGCTTAACCCCTACCCTCCATCCCTCATACTTTCCACTCTTCGAAAGCTTTTTAGTTTGGTCGCCATTATAATGGAATATACCATTTTCCATATATATATATATATCACGCATATATATAACCATATATAAGATTGCTTGTACGTATATAATGCTACATGTATATGCGTAATTGTTAACAAACCATATTTATTCTTAAAGTATTTTGAAAATTATACTCCTATTTCTCACCCAGCACATTTATGAGCGTCAATTTATGACCCCAAGTTCCTATCTTATATTACTATAAGAATTATGCTTGGAGAGCTGGAATACAATATGGAAATGCTTTTGGCTAGCTCTACTCAGGGCGGGTGATTGACAAATCAACAGAAATCTACAAGGGAGGAGGTTACTATACTTTAATGTGCTTGATCTACTATTCTAAATTCTTTCTACTTTTATATAAACAGACCTAAATAAACAATACCAATAAACGTTCATTTCTTTTTTAAATTTTGTACATTTTTATTTTATCATGATTAAATATTTTGTGCTCTTTATTTTAAGAAAAACACATGCATACACATACTGCTTAGATATTAAAAAGAAATCACATGAATAAAACATATATCAGTTCATATAGTAAGAAAAATCTTTTTTTTTTTTTGATTCTTTCCTTTCTTTAAAAGTTTATGCATATCGTTCATGATAATGAAGTTTGTAAAGAAAGTTTGTGAAAAATTAAAAGAAACAGATGCTATCTGGAACACTAATTACATATTATTGAATGTGTATGTACCTGCATTTCTTTTCTTCCCTGGGGAAAATGATGGATTATTAAAAGTGAAAATTTTCATTTCATTTGAACTCCTTTAATGGCGATGAAATTGAATTAATTATTTCGGCTGTCCTATATTCTTGCTTGTTAATTCCATTCTTTTTTTTTTATTTTGACTTTGGATCAGTTTGTTTCTATCTTCTGCAGTTACTTTTCCTGTAGCCACCTTCGGACCTTCATGGGGCAGGATTGCACTGCATGGCATGCTTATGCTTTCTTAAGCCAGCTTGCCCACCATTCTACCCTCCATTTCTCTCCACAAATCTCTCTCGCAGCACTCCTTACAAAAATCAGCAATAGAATGAATTCTTTTTAGCAAGTTCTGCCACTCAAAAATCTGGATTCTTTTTTGAACAAAAACTTTTCACACCTCCGAATCTAATTTTATTCTTTTGTTTTCATCGAAATTTTTTTGAATCTAAACTTAAATCTCACTAATTAATTTCCTTAGATATCAATCAAGTTATTTTTACTATCTTTTTTCTTTCAACTTTTCCAAAAATGAAATTGACATGTTTCCATCTTGAAAAATAAAGTATATTTCCATAACTGCATTTATACTTTTTTTTATTCTATCCAGCAAAATATATACATGCGTCTTCAAAAAACAAACGAGCACACATGCTTTCCCCCCTCTTCTGTTTATTTTAACCTTTTTAAATCCCTATTTAGAATTATAAATTTATATACTAAAAGGAAATATAAATATGAAAAAGTAATAAATTTAATTAATCGGGCTATATTGACACATATATCGGCAAGTTTACTTTTTGAAACAGGGATCGAACTCAGCCCTGTTTCAAAATATATATATAAATTCACATGATTCTAGTCAAACAACAACAAACCAACAGAATATTCACTATCAGATATTGCTTAGATAATTGTTATAGATAAAAAGTAAATGTTGCCTTGACAACATATTGTAGGCATTCTATTATTTTATTAAGCTTTGGTTGTTATCAGTGAATTATATTTGGAAATCAATTTGCTATTGACAATTTATAGTTTATATATATATATATTATTTTATACACGAAGAAGTATATAAAATTTAAAGCTGGCCTGCTATAATAAGATAAAACTGAAATATTTATATGTGTGTGTGTTATTATTCTTTCTTGAGTTATTTGTTTAGCTAAATACAATTTTGGTGTTGAGCACCTTACTCATAACTGCTCAGTACCAAAAGTGCACTTAGTCAAACAAATAACTGATGAAAAATGAATAATACACTTTGCCAAGCATACTAACATATATGCAAACTTATTACAGATAAACAATGAAGTTAATATGTGTGTATGTATTTATATTTACAAATAATGCATATGTAATTTTTAAAAATAATATACAGTTGAGCCACAATATTTACTTTAGTTTGCTCCAAGAATCTCTAGAGCACATTTTATATGGCAGTTAATAGCTTATATTTTGTTTATAAGTTCTGTTTATAATATAATATTAATTATTTAATATATTATTCTGTAGGTATATTCTTTTTACTACACACACACACACACATATATATATATATTACACAGAAAATTTCTATATATATATATATAAAGCTAATAATTCTCAAGACTAAAGTCATCAATATGAATATCAATAGCATTTAACAATTCAATCTTTTGCCAAGGGAACTTTCTTTTAACAACAAAGGTGGAAATCCACCTTTATTGATGGTTTAATATGTTTATACAGACACTAAAGATTGCAACGTGATTACAGACAGTGAAATTATTGATAAAAAAAAGTTTAAATAAACTTTGTTTAACAGGTGAACATAACCAATTATGAAAACAGACTATCATATAGTCAGTTATAAAATTCAAACTGCACTCCAACCATGTATTACTTAGATAATAAAGTTAATAATACCCAAAGTTAGAATAGGTTTGTAAATTTAAATTCATTGAAAACAGGCAATACTTAAACAATATCAATATCAATAATTTCACTCTTAGTCATCAACCTGCAATCTTTAGTGGCTATATAAACATATTAAAGCAAAAATAAAAGCGAATTTCCATCTTTATTGTTAAAAGAAGGTTGCTTTGACAACAGGTTGAGATTGTTTACTGTTATTGATATTGGTATTGTTTAAGTGTTGACTGCTTTACCTAGTTTGGAGTGTCATTAATTTTATTGTTTAAGTAATAGATTGTTGGAGTGCAGTTTGATCATTATGATTGCAATTTGAATGTTACAATTGATTGTTTATTAATCTGCTTTCAGAACAGGATATATTTACATGTTTAATAGAGTTTATTTAAACTTTTTTGTATCAATAATTTCATTTTCTGTGGTCAAATTTCATTCTTTAGTGGCAATATAATTAATAGATTATAAATAAAAGTAGATTTCCACCTTCATTGTTAAAAGGAGGTTGCCTTAACAACAGAATGAAATTGTTGATTGTTATTCATATTGGTACTGTTTAAATATTGGCTGCTTCAATGAATTTACATATGTATATAATAAGCATATATAAATTAAAATTATAGTAAAAACAGAATTTTATAAATAAATAATTAAATAGAATTAATAGTGTTATATAATAATATTTTATATTATTTAATGGGAAAATATATGAAAAACAGAATAATATATTATATTTTCTTCCATTTTAAAAGATAAAAAATAATGTAATTAATAATCAAATGAAAGAACATATATATATATATATAAATTGCATGTACATTTATTCAAAAATATAATAGCAATAAACTTATTGAACCATATTTTTATTTATAGAATAATAGCAATGGGTCAGACTTTGACATTTGAAAGTTATTGATGTATCAGAACAACCTAATTTCATCAAAATTAGACACCTAATGTAATGGCAATCTCATTTTTGATTAACAGATCTCTTCAAACTTTATAAATCTATAATAACTTCAGAATCCATTTACTTGTCCATTTCCTATTCTTAATTATGTTCTTTGTACAAGTCTTAAGATTTTTGATGCAATGCAAAAACATTAATGTTAATGTGTTTTTTTTCCCTGTTGCTACTAAATTAGTAATTTATATTTTATAACTTTCAAGTATTTCACAAATTCTCTTATGTTTTATAGAAATTTTACCCTAATACTTAGAAAACATTTTATTGCAGAAAATATTTTAAAATATCAAACTATTGGACGGAAAAAAAATGTATTTCTTTTCCATTGAACCTGAAAAAATATGATTAATAAATGAAATGACATAATTCTAACCTATGTTTGGATTAAGTAAGAATGCTACAAGATAAAAAAAAAAACATGGCTGCTCTCATCTTATTAATAATATAGATTTGTAAAATTGATTAAATTTATGAATTTTAATATTTTTGTTTTCTGTTAAATTTATTGTTTATTTACATTTTTTTGGACAATGAATAAATGAAGTAGTATATACCTATATTGTAGATATTACAGCTTTCTTGTATATATATATATATATTGTAATGCAATTTCCCACAATGATAAATAAAATATATTACTAAAATATATGCTAGTCTAGGGAGAACTGATTACCAGAAGGTGACCATATACAAGATAGATAATAGCCATGGATAATAATGAGACTGAAGCTGAGATTAAATACCAAGCCTTTATGCAGATCCAGCCGCATTTTCTGATTATTCTCTTCACATTTATAGTATTATTTTGATGTAAATATGAAAATAATGTACTTGGATGTTGAATGAGAACTTAATAAGAAAATATTCTTAACTATAATAAGGACCTTATTTAATACAATAGAATGTAAACAATGTAATTCTTTTATATTTACATAATCAATACCATGAAATGTGGGACATTAAACCACTAAACATTATATAATCACCATTTTTTATGCTTACCCAAGCTGCTAAAACAAAAGCAAAAACTCTCCATACAGTAATGCCATCCAGTGTAAGCCAGAGTAATCAATGGATGCAAGAAGTTTTGTGCATAAAATCCATATCCAGTGTCTACTCATGTAATATCCTCAGACTAGTTTCTAGCTTGTGGCTTTCATCAGTGAGGAATTTTGGATCTGAGAGTATTGCACCTAGATCTTAGGATCTAATGCAACCCTTTAGCGGCTTTCTTTTCTCCTTTGAGTTAACTATAAAGCTTCAAATGAAAAATGAAAACACAATAATGTTTTCAATCCAAACTGATTTGCTTGTATAGTCATATAGGTCTGAACCCAGTTTAGTCTTTATACATTTTGATCTCTTGTTCTTTAATAACCATAGTCACCATTTTCCCATTGGGCAGGAATAGATAGAAATTTTATTAACAAACCTTTTTGTATCCATTGATTAATCTACCTTGCACTAGATGGCACTACTGTATGGAGAGTTTTGCCTCTGTTTTAAATACAGAATATACACAATTGAAAATTAAAATTACTGTTTTCATTCTATTACCTTTAATTTAACTATATAACCAAATGAGAAAAAAAAATCATTATATCAATTTTTACTTAAATAGAAAATGAACACATTGAAAAGCAAAATCTCTCGAGATATTATAATTCAAATTATTATTCATTCAATAAAGTCATTCTAAAAGTTCTTGCCAATTTTATTTTATTTGTGTTTTCTAGTTGAGCTCAACACTTTTAAACAGCAATACCAATTTGAAAATGAGATCTCTAGCCATAACAAATGTATTCTTGTAGTTTCATGTCCAAATCTATACATTTATTAACTTAGGGAATTTTTTCTGGAGATATAATTTCTTTTATTGTACTGATGCTTTATAATTAAGGAAATCAGAGATGTTTAAACTGTGCAAAGACTTCTCTTCCTCGGTGTTTTCTTCTTGTAATTTTAATTGATTTCTACGTTTATTTAAATATTCAGTTTTGTTACAGCATCTGCAAATACAGTTCAGCATTTGAACTTATACTTAGACATTGTTCAGTATTATAAGGGCATTACTATAGTTCCATGAATAAAGTTACATTTCTGGAAAGATGGAATTGCACTCCGACTATATTTTTTTAACCCATCATTATAAGTATATATAATTTATAAGAATCCAATCATCAACCTTTTTTAAAAATAAATATGCACACTGTTGATTAATATATTTTTATTATTACATTCATTACTTTGTTTAGTAGACTGTTTTTAAATAAGTAAATAAAACTGTCTTTTAAAATCAGTAACCAATTGTAAGGTAAAGACCTCTCCAATAAACCATCATAGAGGAACTCATTATGCTTATCCTTTGGGAGATGATAATCATTTGAGTGGTTTTACCATTCTTATAATTGCTAGATACAACTTGCTACATACTGTAACATTTTTCACGTTTCTGTAGGCCTTCTTTTACACACTATTAAGTGAAAGTTAATCAAGCTATCGAGAAGAAAAATATATTGCTCTTATTTCCAAAAACATAGCTATCTTTCCTGATTAACTGGCCTACTAATTATTATGACCTATGCTGCGAGCGTAATCAGCCTTTTATTTATTTTAATAATGGCACCAGGATTCATACAAGAATCCGCTGAAATCCGTCGTGTCACACATCGTAAATTAAAAAGAAAATAATTTAAAAGATCGTGATTAGGATTTCCCGTAACTTTATTTATATTTAGAAAATATTACTCCTGGAGCTTAATTGATAACTATTGGCAAAGGTAAATTACACATTTAAATTTTAATAAACTAACATTAATAGCACACAATGAAAAGTTGATATTAGAAATAAATATTTTATTCTAACAAATTAAAATATTTAAAGGTTAATTGTTAAATAAAATTGGAAGGCATCTACAAGCTAATCCAGATAACATTGATCAATTAATTACTACAGTTCATATTATACTTCTTAATTTTCTTCCAGAAAGTTATTTAAATGATCAATCTGCAAATGTCTCTATTAGTAGTATATTATAAGCTTCTAGTAAGGATTGTTTGCAAACACTTAATTTAGTCACAATCAGGACATGAATAATCTTACTGGTAAGTTACGTAGTACACGTTTTCAATTAACTAGTTTCACTCTGTCGACATTTTTGTATGTTCTTGGCCCATCCTAATGCTAGACTCAACAGTTTTTCTGAGTGACCTATATGACGAAAGGTATCTGTAAACATATAAGTTCCACTCTGCATGGCAATTCACCTCTGCATATGAGTAGTCCAGGATAGGACATTTTCTCTATTCCGGACCTAATGAAAACTGCTAGTTAGGAAGAAGACACAAGACCCAGTTTTAAGTTTATCTGACCTTTTATATTCACAATCAATTTTTAGACTTCTCTGCACATCTATTTTCTTTAGTTCTTTTATCAGAATACAAGATAATAATCTTGTACATTCTTTCTTAAATTTAAGTTACAAAGTCTTTTTTTTTTTTACAACATAATTCCACCATCTTTAATTAGCTTTCAAAAAGGTTTTGCTGATTGCAATCTTTTAGTTCCGAATTTCTTCCTTTTTATTTATCTGGATTAGTAATCTACATGTCTTTTTTATTCCTTCCAATTTCAACTTTAATTAAATTATATAAATAAATAATTTGAAACAAAAAAAAAAATCACCTCTCATTGTATGTTTTAAAAAAATTAATTACACATGCTAAAAAAAATTAAAAATGCGTCTTTTAAAAGATCTTTAAATTTACTTCCTTTTAGCTTTTAAATATCTTACCAAATGCCAATATATTTGTATCATATATAAATAAACGGTGCAATACTATTATTTGTCTAATGCTGTACTGCTAACTGAATTCATTATGATCCAGCTACCTGAAAAAAAACTCCAAAATCTGTTGAATAAAATTTCATGTGCCTGAATTCAAATCCCAGGTTGTATTTATAGAAGACAGATGCAGTTTCTCTGCACTATGAGTCTCTGTTAAATAAGTAATGATAGCCTTTTCAATAAGAGGATATATTTTCTAGGTCAACCGCCGGCACCAAATTTGATCGACCCAGTCCCAAATATATAATTTGTAACTTTGGTAATTCAATATATTAATACAGATGGAAACATAATGGATGAAATTAATTATAGAATTAAACTTGGTTGAAGTGCTTTTGGTAGAAATAACTTGAGACTAAAATAAAATATGCCTATGTGTTTGAAAAGGAAGGTTTTTAATAAATGTGTTTTGCCAGTTCTTAGTTATGGATCTGAGACTTGAACACTTAATAGAAGAGCAATACAGAGACTTCTGACCACTCAAAGAAGTATGGAGAGATGCATATTGGGAGTAACAAGAAGAGATTGAAAACACAATATATGGGTAAGAGAACAAACGGGTGTTACTGACCTCACTGGAAAAATTAAAAGACTGAAGTGGAGTTGGGCTGGACATATTGCTAGAAGAGATGATAATAGATGGACAGTTGAAATCTTAAACTGGATTCCAAGAGATTGTAAAAGACCAGAAAGAGACCACATGTGAGATGGATGGATGAAATAAGAAAGTGTGCAAGACTGATGGGAGAGGAGAAGCTAAATATCAGAGAAGATGGATTGAACTTGGAGAGACCTTCATCCTGCAGTGGATTGATAATGGTTGATGATTAGTTTTAAAAAAGAAATAAAATTCATTGTTTATATTATATGCTTAATGTTTACGTGCGGTATATCACAAATTTATTTGTCTGTCTATCATAGAGTTCTTTTTATTTTATTTTATCACTAAGATTAATTTACTATATTATTTCAATATTTTAAATTTAATTGACTGAACAACATATTTACCTACTTATACACGCGCATTATCATTTAAGAGTGGCCAAAGATTAAGTTTTCCTAATATTTCTGACATAATTTTATTTTATTTGAAGCTATATATTTATATGAGTATGTGTAAATACATTTATACATACATATATGTGTTAAATAGGTAAATAAACTATATAAAGAAAAAAACAATGCCCTGAGTAAATATTATAATATAAATATTTCGATAATGATAATGTAGAATGGCTTCTTTTTAGATGAAGTCGTATGTCTTGTGCATATAAAGCTATAAGCTTAGAAACCCTGTTAGTCAAATTAAATATTCCCTCCCTCTGATATCTTTAATACTATTGTTAAGTCCATCTCATTCTCCTCAAATGTTACCCCCTTCCAACCGATCATTATCCTAACGCTAACGGTAGAAACCTTGTAAGTATTGCCATCTAGTGAACATTATTCACACTTTTTTTTAAAAGTTCGTATTTATCATTTTTTCAATAACCTGAGGGAAAAAATATATAAAGGTTATTAAATTAATTTAATGTTATAATCCAAATATATACACTTATATATACATCTATGAAAGTTATTTTTAAAATATTCTAATATTTTATTAATGTTTTATACTGTTTTATTATGTGTACATATTAAACGTTCTCATTTACCATTAACTTTTCCTATCTTTTTCATATAAATACTTTATTGTGGCAAACTCCAAATAACTCATAAATTGGATCTTTTCAGCTGACAAAAGTTAAAAAATAACTCAGTTTGCATATGAATAAAATTTTTAGCATTGAACATTCCATTTCGGTGGATAATTGTCACAGAAATTTTTGAAAATTTTAGCATGATCTCAAATACACTTTTTTATATATATACTTTAAAATCTATATTCATGAAGTCTTTCTTTTTATTCAAATTCTTTCATTATTTTTTACTTCTTAATCTACTGTTACCACCATTACAAATTCTGTTGATCTTTACATTTTAGATTTTATGACAGTGGAAAGTCATGTGTGCAGGTGTCGACTTTATTTTAAATCTCCAGTCAGTTCTCTGTATAAAAATGGATTGGATTATTTACTAAATAACATCTGATTATCATTCATTTTACAACACTTAATGGAACTGATACTAATTGACTTAAAATTGTTACTATTTGAGCTTAAAATGTCAAATCTCCATCACTCACAACTATACCGTCATTCTTTTCAAACAAATGATGTAATGAATAATAATGATTATTTGATAGACTAGAAATTATCATTATTTTTAGTCAGAATATACACTTTAATTTACATAATTATTTGTAATGATTTTAAGGAGCACTTAAATAATTTTATGGCTTATTAAATATGTAATGCTAAGAATATAAACCCATTCACGACTTGTTTATTCTATGATCCGTTTTAATTATTCGTTTACTTCATTTACAATTTCTGCATTATCTGTAGCCAAACATCAATTCATGAAAGAATTTTATCTTTTGTCAATTTTTTTCCACACATATTCATATATGCACACTTATGCACATGATGGTGTAGTAATTAGCCCTTCTGACAGTATGAATGAAATATAATTATTTATTTATTATTTTTTTGCAATATTTATAAATAAACCTTAACCTTAAAAAGTATTATGATATTTATCAAATTGTTTTTTAATACTTGCACATGTTTACATACATATCGTACAAAACCTGTACTTAGGTATAAATAATATATCCATGAAATACGTTTAAACATTTAATAAAATATGTGTTTAGAAGTTAAATATATATTTAATATTTTGTCAAAAAAAAATTAGTTGTCAGTTCATACAACTTCTAAAACCTACACTTACATTTATGTATGTTTGCTATTTAGTCAAAGTACTTAATTATGAATATCTTATTTTGCTCTGATCCGGGTGACTAATATGCTGTTTATATCACCACATTGTAAAACCTCTACTCTACCTCACATTCTTGTAAAGTATGAACAAAATTTATACCATATGTTTATATTTAATTAAAAACAGATATATTAATTTTTAACTGAGATTTAAAGTTTATATCTGGACAAGAGATAATCTCAAGTTTAATAAATAATTAGTCATAAACATTAATGTTTTTATCTAAAGTTGTTGGTTTCAATGTTATGTCAGCCGAAAGTTTGACATTTGTAAATCAAATTATAATAACATATTCGTACATGTATAATTATAGAATAAATCATTTTTTATTTTATAAAGTTTCTCACAAATAAGACTATAATAATATAATCAAAGTAATCCAGTATTAAACTGGTAATCAATTTTTCATAATATTAATTGTAAGGATAATACAATATTAGCATAATTACAATTTATTTTCTAATTACGATGACAAACATTTGACAATATGTAGAGACAAATTGTATTTTATAATTTTCTATTTTAAAAACCCATTATTTCCTCTATATTACATTCCCTGGTTTCAATAATCGAAAAAATAGTATTTAAGAGGTGATGTAGCCTCCGAGATTCAAAGTAATAGACATAGTATTGATCCAGGCACTTTCTGCTCTCAATTCCGTGATACTAAACTGAGCTAAACATTTCTCTGAAAAATATTCACATTTTAGTTATATTTTTTGCTACTAGATGACAGTACAAACTTTACAGCTGGAATTTTTTCCGTTTTAACGATTCTATAATTAGTAATATATGTTGGCAGATATTATCAATAAAATCACTTCTGTTCTTATTACACTAAATGTCTTGTTTTGTTTTTTGTTACTATATTTGTTATTCTTAATACAATCAGTTTAACTATTAAGTAAGATTGGCTTCTGGATTTGAAAGAGTGCCAACTGAGGACATTAAACACGTCTTTTATTTGTTGAGTAAACATAAATGTTGACTAAGTTATTTTAAATTCCGATATTTTTAAATCGGTTTTGCTTTTTCAAATATTAATTATAAATATCATCGGAGTATTTATGTAAACAAAAAACTATTTATATACTACGAACGTGACAATATAAACTAATTTACTGTTTGAAAAGTTAATTTAAGACATGTTTTATAACAAGTTGTGTCCATAAAAAATAATTAACTACTCTATAATGTAAATATTTTTAATAGATTGCTGATAATATAACTAGATATTTCTAAAAAAAAAAAAAGAGTCTCCTGATATATAACAGTAGCTTATCCGTCTGCCTTGTGAACTGAGATCAAACCCAGACCAAATAATATTGAATAAAAATGTTTCAATCAGGTGTACCGGATTTTTTTTATAAATTATGTCCATAATCAATCTACATATCTGTTTAATATAATTCAATAAACTAATGTGTAATTTCTTAATTAGAGGGTGAAACAAGGACGGAGAACTGCCTGGCATTTGGAAATCCCTTTTGAGTTCTGTCATTTTTAGTAAGTGCTATTGGAGGGGTATGTGTTCTTAAATAAGCTGTTTGCCTTTAAATTTTATCTAATTGCCTAAAGGCAGCAGTTATAAAGAGCATTCTTTGTTAAAATATATGTCAGCAAATTAAAAAAAATTATTAGTCTTTCATTAGATTAGAGATTATCGAATAATGAGTAATATTTCTAGTGTAATTTTCACTGCACCACTCTCATGCAAGATAGGGATTGGTTTATATCCACTTTTAATACCTTGTGTGGGGTTGTAATCATAAACACATAATCAAATCATGTGAAAAAAAATCTAATCTATGATCCCCCAAGATCCGCATTTTGTGCTGAACCAGCACTCATCAGTTGGCCCAGACCACAATCTCTTACACATATCATCATCATTGTTCAGTATATATATAGATAGCAAATTATTACAATTTAATTGATGTGTCAATTGAAATATAGTAATTTGCTATCTATATATGTACTGAACAGAGGTAAAGATATCAATTAAACTATAGTAATTTGCTATGTATATATATACTGAACAATGATAAAGATAAATGTAAGAGATTGTGGTCTGGGCCAACTTTTGGAAGCTGGTTCAGCATAAAATGTGCTTCTTAGGGGATCATATGTTTATGATTATGCCCCTACTTTGCTTGAAAATGGTGTAGTAAAAATTACATTACAGTACTAGCTTTGAACAAATTATTACTAGCCATGCATAAAGCTTGTGTTCAAAAGCTGAAATTAGGTTAATCAATCATTTTATTAACTAGTTGTCAATGCCATTTTGATTCAATTGAGGTATAAACTGAGAATAATTGTTACCAATATAAATAAGCATTTTTAATAGCTACTTCTATAATTTGTTATAATGTTGTAATAATAAATAATAGAGTAGTTTATTGTTCAGGAACTCATAAGAATGTCACATGATCACCATTCTTTATGTTTATACAAGCTGTTTTCACAGAGGCAAAACTCTCCATACAGTAGCACCACTCAGTGCAAGCCAGAAGGTTTGTGCATAAAATCCCTTTCTAATGCCTACTCACCCAATATCCCCAGCAACTAGTTTGGAGATATTGGATGAGTAGGCACTAGATAGGGATTTTATGCACAAACCTTTCCGCATCCATTAATTACTCTGGCTTCCATTTAGTGGTACTACTGTATGGAGAGTTTTGCATCTGTGAACTCATAAGAAGTTTGAGTGTCAGAAATAACAGAAATGACTGTGATCCGTGACATTCAAACTATAGAATTCACTATTCTAACACTGCATCAAATTCTTAGAGCAACATTGTGATATTTAATAATTTTCCTTTCTGAAAAACAACAATACCTCTATGATTTAGAATGTGGTGCAAATGTGATTATTGATTGATTTCATTACAGTAATAAAACTGTCAATTATTGACTATATCTTAGCAATGAATATTGCTGCTTACACTGTAACTATAGTCGTACTTACAATGTTAGCACCTATTTCCAACATGACATCAATTGAATCAAAATTGGATGAAAACCATTAGAATTCACTATTAATAAAAATATATATCTTTAGCTATGTTGCTTTTGTGATACCTGAAAATACAACTGAACTGGGTGTAATAATAATCAGATGTAATGTTTGCTGAATACAGAATGAAGAGTTAAACAAAAATACATTGATAGTTATGTGCAACCAAGATTTAAATTGGAAGGCATTTAATTCCATTTAATCAATTAATTAAAAGAATTTGATCCAAATTGCTCAAAAGATTGATTTACTTTGGCTAGTCAATCTTTAGAAAGAGATGAGCAGATCTGATTAAAAGTTGCTGCATTTATAAATGTATATGGATTAATAATTTAAACCATTAAGCATCACATGATCACATTTCCTATTAGATCCTAAGATCTAGATGCAGTGCTCTCAGATCCAAAGCTCCTCACTGACGAAGGCCACAAGCCAGAAACTAGGCTGGGGATATTGGATGAGTAGGCATTAGATAGGGATTTTATGCACAAGCCTTCTCGCATCCATTGATTACTCTGTTTAGCACAGGTGGCAATACTGTATGGAGAGTTTTGCTCTGTTTATCAATGATTAATAATTTACAGAGTTTTAGATTCTCAAACAGTTTCTTCACTCAGAGCTGTTGTTTGAACAGGCTGTGTTTTCTCACAAACTTACAATTTTTGAAACTTCAGAAGTGTGAAAGTTGCAGGCAGGAAGTAATTTGTAGCATAGAATTCAGAAAGACCATATATATGTTAAACAGTTCTTGAAAGAGAATTTTTTCTGTAGTATGAAGAATTGTATAAAAGTTCATGAGACAAAGATATAAAGATATTGAGTTTTAGAGTCTATTAGTCTACCAATGCCCAAACATAGAGGGTGTTCAAACTTAGTAATAGGCCTTAATACTTTTCAATAGGATTAGAACTTAAATGAGTTAACTGCGAATCAGGTTCTGCCTTTAAAAAAGTATTTTTTTTCTCATATGTCAAAGCATCAGCTGTGAAGCGAACCCAGGACAACTGCTTGGAAAGCAGCTATGCTAACCACTAGGCCACCAAATTCAGAAGAACAATTAATCTGTATCACATTTAAAACCTTAAACAACAAGTTAGCAAAATTCTAAACATGAAAGTCTGATAATACTTAATATAGGAGTGAGACAACCCCATAAGATACAATGTTTATATAGTCAATTAGTATTAAGCTACTGTCATAAGAATGGTCACATTGAATTAACTGTTCAAATAAAATTCAGAGATTAACTCTCAAAATAATTAAAAAATAGAATCTATATTGTTAAGTCAAAGGATATGAATTCAGTCTTGAAAACCCTAATCATAATGTTCAATATGTCACTAATAAGGGAACTTATTTTTGGACCAGCAGTCTCCATTAGCCCAGCAAAGTAGTCGAGCAATTATAAACATAATAAAAATGAGTAAATGCACTAAAGCAAAAATGTATGCAATAATTACGAAGCCAATCAAAGAGCTCTTATTGAAATTGTAATAATGGTTTCTATGATTCATAAAAACACTCATCTTTTCATAATTTCAACCAGTAAGCAGAGAATATTAAAAAATCCTGACATAATTAATTGGTGACTTGTTAAACTTCATACTTTTTGGTAGTAATTATAAATTCTGCATCAAAATAATAAAATTAGACATTGTGCCAGAAAGATTTAGTTCTTCATAAAATAAGATACACAACTGATTAAAATGCTGAGATTTCAATTCAATAATATGTTTATTAAAATTAAAATCAGTTATTGCTTTGAACTACACCTTTCTTTGCCTAGAATCCATATTGAGCTCGTATAACATTCAAGATTTGTTAAATAATAAATTCTACCGTAACTATACATCAGAGCATGAAATTACTAACATAAAATTTCTGGATGTTTAAATTACAACATCTAATCATATATTTATTATAAATTAATGATAATTAATATCTAGAGTCATATTTACCCTAATTCAAGAGTTCCATGCTATATAAATTATTAATCTTAAAATTACTTCTTATTAGAAATAATAATCTAAACATGTATGAGGTTAGATAATAAAGTATATTGAAATACACATGAAGGTATATGGTGGGGAAATGAATAAAACAACTTGATTGCAAGCCTAAATTTAGTAATAAAAACAATTTCAGCAGGAAATATAATTTTGTTTTTCCGTCTTCCATTAATTTAGAAGCTCATTAACAATTCAAAAGTAAAATAAATCTATATATTTTAAAAGGTGTGAAAATACAATTAGAGAAAAATATAAATTTATTTAACGCACATTGATTACGTAAGTAATATTTACTAAGGCAATAAACCTAAAGCATGTACGGTTGAAAATGCGAAGGTAGGGACCTCTACAGGTCTTAACCACAAGCTTACGCAGGTCCCTACCTTCGCATTTTCAACTGCACATGCTTTAAGTTTATTGCCTTAGTAAATATTAATTAGAAAAAATATAAATGCAATAACAACACAACACATCCACAAATATACTCATTCATAAACAGAACTTATGTGCATTTTAGTGTTTTTTGATTGTTTTTTTTAATTATGAAAAGATGGACCCCATAAAAAAATTCCCATAGTGTCATTGTTGTTCAATGAGAAAAGAAACTACTGGACACCAAGATAAAAAAGTATGGTCCAATTTTATTTTAAGCTATGTCCTCCTTTAATAGCATTCAACTAAATATCTGAACCAATAATATGTTGTTTTTTTTGTTTATTAATGCAAGACATGATTTGTTATTAAATTACTGAAACATTATTTTGAAATATGAATTTTTTTCCACAGTACAGGCTTTTTCATACCTGCACTTCTATATGTAATATATAGGGAGTTTGAACTCAGACTTTTGCACGACCCTCATCTATACATGCTATCTCATACTGCTGATAAACTTGATCCCACACATGTTGAAAAGATAAATAATCATCAATATTCGTATTTTGTGCTAAATCAGCACTTATCAGTTGGTCCAGATTATCATCTCCACACATATATACAATCAATGATCAGCTTTATATTAAGATAACCACTCTACCCCACAACTCTTTAACTGTCCATTTCATTGAAAATCTGATGATGGAATGCTCAAAGCCCATCTTTCTCATCCTATCCCTGTTGACCGTAAATCAAACTGACCCCTCATATACAGGACATGGGTAGAATGAGAATGTTGGCACAAAGGTGGGATTTGAGTGTTCCATCATCAGATTTTCAATGAAATGGACAGTTGAAGAGTTGTGGGGTGGAGTGGTTTGAAGCCTGTCCATTAAATTATGAACATTTTGTATCTTAATATAAAGCTAAGCATTGATTGTGTATATGTGTGGAGATGATAATCTGGACCAACTGACGAGTGATGGTTTAGCATAAAATACTTATATTGATGATTATTTATCTTTTCGACATGTGTGTGATCAAGTTTATCAGCAGTATGAGATAGCATGTATAGTTGAGGGTCATGTGAAAGTTTAAGTTGAAACATTATTTTGTAACTTTTAAAAATATTGAAATATATATATAATAAAGAGTAGATACCCAAAATATCAGTGAACCCAAATCAGTTCTACTTATAAAGTCACTTGTTTATAAGATAGTTGTTTAATAGCTGGCATGCGTTTTTTTTAATATTGTGAAGAACTATAAGCTCTGTTCATAGACGGACCACTTACAGTTTAAAACAATTAATGAGGGAAGGCTGTGTGTCTATGTTAGTGCATGTGTGAAGAATTGTTCCTATCACAATATTACAGATATATAAATCACTATATTATTTAATTTATATATAACAAAACGCATATGGTACTGTGTTGAACCGATTAATTATATAATAAAATAATAATCACTAAACACAATTTAAGTGAAGTACATCAGATTTATGCAATCAACTATAAAATAAATATCCGTATACATGCACAGAGTAACGTTATTGTGGAGTAGATTGAGATTGGTGTAGCAATGAGTAGTTCTAAAGAAGTATCGTGGATTTCATGGTTTTGTGGTTTAAGATGAAATGAATTTTTTTGTGAGGTTGATGAAGACTATATTCAGGATAAATTTAATTTGACTAGTCTCAATGAACAAGTTCCACATTATAGGCAAGCTTTGGATATGATTTTGGATTTAGAACCAGATGATGACTTAGAAGACAATCCCAACCAAAGTGATCTGATAGAACAGGCAGCTGAAATGCTACATGGTTTAATTCATGCTCTTTATATTTTGACAAATAGAGGCATAGCCCAAATGATTGAGAAATATCAAAATGGTGATTTTGGTCACTGCCCTAGAGTTTATTGTGAAAATCAACCAATGCTTCCAATAGGCTTATCAGGTATACCTGGTGAAGCTATTGTCCTAAATGTACAGATGTTTACACACCAAAATCGTCGCGACATCATCATACAGATGGAGCCTATTTTGGAACAGAATTTCCACATATGCTTTTTATGGTTCATCCTGAGTATAGACCAAAACGCCCAGCTAATCAATTTGTTCACAGGTTGTATGGCTTCAACATCCACCCTTTGTCTTATCAGATCCAACAACAAGCAGCAGCTAATTTTAAAGCTCCTATGAGATCTCTGAGTTATAATAATGGCAAACGATAAAAGTGTCAGGAAAGGTGAATGTGATTGTAAGTACTTTGTCATGAATTCTTCGACTATGTATCAACTAGACTTGGCTCAATAAAGTTTTTTCTTTTCTTTTTTTTTTGTTAAAAAAAAAACCAAAAAAACTATAAAATAAATGTAAATTGCACAGTTTAATAACAAATTCCAGAGCATGAATGACTCTTTTGCAAGGCTTTCCTACCATGTCCTCCTTGATTCACTATATGCAATACTATTCCTTTGTCGACAAAATAAATAGAATTAAACCTCAACTTAATTATGTTTTCTTTTGTCATGAAAGAAATTCCATGCATGATTGTTGTCTTTAGAAAATTAACATTGTATGCACTATATCAAATGATAGGAAAATGAAAATTAAGGAAGCTTAATAAATAATTCATTCTAACAATATTTTTGAAACAGATTTAAGTGATGTGCAACTTAGCATGCTCTTGAATTTGCTCATTGAATTGTTTTCTTCATTACACATTGTTGGATGTGTTTTGTTATTTATAATTATATAGAGTTCAATTATATATGTAGAGCTGCTATTTGCATCTACAACTTCTTATATTCTATGTAGAAATGTATGGCAATTGATTCTACTTTAGAAGAATATTAAACTATTTCTAGTGTTTTTTGACAGGTGTGAATGGATAATAATAATTCACTCATAATATAACAAAGCCACAGCAGACTTAGAAATATTTAAATACAATGAGTGCTATGTGATGTCATGCTCATATTCTTTAAATCAATTATTAACTGATGTATAAACTGGAGCATTATATGATAATTTGTATTGACTGGAGACAATATTTGCAACAAGGAATGCATTTGATCTTCCCATCTGTTTTTCAGGGTTGATTTATTCTAGCAAAATAAATTAGCTAAAACAGTTCTATAATACACCCAACTGGTCATTAGACTGTTACTTTTTATTTTTGTTTATAGTTCAAAATTGTGTCATAAAATTATGTATATAGTTATTATCCAATGTGTATATCATATAGTATAATAAAGCATCCCTATTTTGCAGTTTCATTAGATACGATTGTATCTCAGGTTAGAAAATCTTTTGTTTTTTTAATGGAAGAAGCCAAAAGAAGGCACAGCAGGTAAGTTATAAGGAATCAAGTATTTTGTTATTTGTTTTTTGTAAATTAATTTGGTTTATAAAATGCATCACTCATGCAATGATCATCAAATTGTTTTTATTTTTTCACTTTAGATAGCAAGCTATATGTATATACATACATGACAGGCTATATGTTTAATAATATTCCCAGTTGTATATATATATATATATATATATATATATATATATATATATATAACAAAGTATACACCTAAGGCTATTCAAAGTTATATGTATATACATACATAACAGGCTGTATGTTTAATGCTATTCCCAGTTATATGTATATACATACATAACATGCTTTATGCCAAGGCTATTCCCAGTGATATGTATATCCATGCATTTTGTTAAGCTGTAATAAAATTAATAGTTATGATCATTGAATAGTTGTAATATATTAAAACTTACATGATGGAACTTGTATTAAAAAAAATGTTACTTTTCACAAAACAAAGATAATGTCATTTGTTAGCATGTCTCAGCAAAGAATTCTTTCTTTTCAGTAAAAAGTGAGGATTGAGAATTAACACTTGTGGTATTTTTACAAGCTTTCTTACATAAGTTCCATCACACTTTGCTTTAATGTAATACAATCAGAAATTGTGCATATCTCACTGTGAAGTGTTGGTAAGACATAACTTTGATCAATGCTTCTTTTATATCTGTAGATAATGTTTTCTTAAGCATTAACTTTAACTGCTGCACTGCCCTCTCAATCAATCCATTCCATTCTGGATAATAAGATGGAGTCAAAATATAGCATATTCCTTTGTCAGCTGAATATTTTTTAATTACAGAGAGATAAATATGTTGATCACCAAAGATTCCAGATAATCTTGACTAGCAAAAACTTCTTAAAGGGCTCAAATTAAACACAATGTTACATTAATAAGCATTAACTTGTATAGTTAAATATTAACATCAAATGCCTTAATGGTGAATCAGCATTATTAATGTAGATATTAAAATATATTATATACTAACAAATATGGGTAATGTCTTGGATTCTGTGATGCAGAATCCAGTATGCTGCTGCATTCGATGTATGAAAAGATAAGGAATTCTATCATGGTGAATAACTAAATTAATTATACATAAGGTTTCATTCTAAAAAATTTACTATATGGAATTAATACATGGACAATCTATTAATATAATGAACAGTGAAAGAATTTTATTTAAAGGGTTTCACTGATATATTAAAAGTATAATGATAAGATTATCTCCAGCTTGATAGAAGTACTAATAGTAAATCTCTTATTGTGAGAGCCATCTTTGATGCCTTGACCATATTGTAATGGTCATTTTCGCACATTCATGCAACAAAATCCAGAATTTTGGAAAATTATCCCAAAGCTGATCTTGATGAGGGATTGAGACCTCGAATCAGATCATACCTCACTTCCTCTACCAATGCTCCATGATTTACTACCCTATGGAAAGCATATATGAGGGTACACTTGGTCTCATTTAGTTTATGTGCCAGGAGTAGCACAGGATGGAGTATGAGACTCAGGGAAATATTAATAAATTAGCAATTAACTAAATAACACATGCATGGCTTGTTGAGATAATGTATATACTAATAATTAATACTGATATATTATAGATTTGGATAAGATTGGGAATGGATTGTGAATAACACACTAAACATTATTACAAGTTTAATATCTTTATTTATTAAATTATAAATTAATTAATACAAAACAAAGTACATTGGGATTTTACACCCACAGGTGTCTTACAACGATGAGCTGAATTAGATACAAGGTCTCATCTTTATGATGCTCTTTAAATCATTTAAACTTAAGTTTATTCCAATTAAAGTCTGTGGTCTATAATCATGCCTGAATGTGGTGTGCCATCTATTCTAGGTTTGTGATGAGTTAAATCTTACAAGAGTGACAACTGACAACATATAATTTATTTTGATTAACTTATACATAATGAGCAATAAACACACTCCCTATGCAGATTTTTATATAAACAAGATCTGGTGCTCAGATCAATGCTGAACTGAATAATAATAATATGGAGGTACGAATTGGTGGATGTGGTGGAGCTTCAGATACTAAGTGCTACATTAACTAAATAAGAGTTATGGCCCAAATGTATTAGTCATGGGATTCAGTACCAAGTACTCAGTCCCCTTGGTCTGTAAAACTTGCTATTAAGATGTGAACCTTAGTTTGGGGAACAGAGCAGCTTTACAAATTGTTTTCTAGACTCTCGTGTTCCAGTTCTAAATGGGGCTGTCTGAACTAGAATAATGGGAAAGCATCAAACCATAAGTCCACTTACAAAGAAATATAGCAAGGCATATTACAAGTGTGTGCTTTGTAAAGACTCATTTGTAATGCTTACTGAAATAATATTAATATTAAAATTAAACTTGATTGCTAAATACTTTAGTTTCACTTGGCAAAACTACCTTATCCCAGTTCATTAATTAGCATACTTAAAACATGCTAAGAATGATTTCATTAAAGTAATCTACTTTAAAGATTCAATCTGGATAGTTTATAACACAAACTAAGAGGAGAAAGCATATTTGGGGCTTAATTGATTATTATAATATGCTTTATAATATCAGTCTTGTGATTATTAACTATACATATTTTAACATGCAAACCTTAACGATAAGCTAAACATAGTAGCCTAACTAAATATACATATATAGAACAGATATCAAAACAGAGATTTATGTTTGCTAAAGAAGCAGTATAAATCTACTAATATTACCAATCTCCATTTTGATTTATGGCATATCATAATTATCAATGCAATAAACAAAACAAATGAAAGAGAATAGGCATGACCACAGATTAGAAAATATAGAGGTAATAACTGGGTACAGTTTTTATGTTTAGAAGAATTATTAAATTATAATTATTCATTTAATAGGCAAGATTAGCATAGTTATTATGATTATTATTAGTTTAAAGTTACTTTAAATTCATATTACAGAGTTTATTTAATTTACTTAAAAATATTTAGAAGTTACAAATTACAAACATTCAATTTATATAGCTTGCTTGAAACTTATGAGAATAATTAAGTTTTAGATTTATTTTAAAGAGCTCTGTGGAAAGAAATATTACCAATGATCTTCTAACTAAGATATCTGGTATATAGTGGCACTATTGCTTCTCTAAGTGGGCTGTCCTCTTATGTCTTCTTGGCAGGCTGTTGGTCTTGAATTCCTCCATTTCTATAGACCTATAGACCAGTCTTCTGAAGAAAAATGGCAAATTAGTGGCCTTCTAGCCACTCCTTTTTATTGACAAAATGGGCATAGCTCCCACAAACAAGTGCTTGATTTATTTAGAGAATGAACTTTCAGTGCTAAATTTTGGGTATTTTTATATTAAGTCTTTGATCCCCCTTGCAAAATCCATTAACTTGTTTACCATTTAGAGTTATTAATCTTAAACTTTAACATAGTTTATTACATTTAAAATTAGGTGTTAAGATTTTAGAAAAGACAAAGGCAAAATTTAATGAAGAGAAAAATAGTCCTGGTTGAATGATTTTGCTTTGTCTTAAAATTTATTTTAGACTTATTTTAAAATCTGTTCTTGGCCTCCATACAAATTAAACCAGGTGCATGTGGCATGAGATTTTCCAAGAAACAGACAATCTTTTAAAACAGATTTAAATTGTGTAAACATTCTGTTATATATGTGTTCTAGTCACCTCTAGAATTGAAATTATATATGAGTTTGTAAAGCTAAATAATGAATAAATTTATACATTTTTCTGTTAAATAAAATACAGATTTATAACTAATAATTTGATTCTAATGCTAATAAACAGTTTTGCATTAGAGTTTTCTCGCATATATATATATATATATAAGTGTTCATACATATATAATGATGCCCACACTGATATACATTTAATTTAAAATATATGAATATACATAATATTCATGTACATACATTAATATATGTTAATATACATAACTATATATAAATATATGTGAACATGGAGGGATTTAAATACAGGATAAACATTACTAAGGAACATAGTAGGTGAAATGGGATTCTAGTTAATAAATACCATTTCAATATGAAATACTTTAGTCTTAACTCAAACTTTGCCTCAGAGATAATCCAAGGAAATGTACTTGTTTTCATTGAAAGATATTGCTGAAATAAAAATGCAAGGAATTACAAAGTTATTGAAATGTTTCAGAAAGAAACATATGCTATGGAAAAAGTTAAAAAGCAACATTGAAAATATCAAATAACCAATGGACTGGCATATGATAAAAAAGGTGAAATAAACTTTTAAATAAAAACATTCTGTATGTCAAAGGTCTCTCCAATGGCTTTTTTGAATGAGAAATCTATTCATCAGGCTGTCTAACTAAGGATAGTTAAATACTCATTTACTGACCAAAATTAAATGGTTAATTGAGAGAACTGAGAGCAGCTTTCTAATAGAAAAATTCTAATCCTTTTGAATACAATTTAATCAGCATGAACATAAAAAATAGATGTGCTCTTTTCACATAGGAGACCATATGTATTATACACAATGTACATGAATTTGTGATTTATGAATAAGTTTATATTATCATTACAAAGTTATGTTTCACTTTTTATTTTATGCCTCTTACTTTGTTTTCTATAATTATAATATCTATAATGATTTGGGTAAGAGAACAATTAGGTGTTACTGACCTCATTGAAAAAATTAAAAGATTGAAGTGGAGTTGGGCTGGACATATTGCTAGAAGAGATGATAATAGATGGACAATTGAAATTTTAAACTGGATTCCAAGAGATTGTAAAAGACCCAGAAAGAGACCACATGTGAGATGGATGGATAAAATAAGAAAGTGTGCAGGGGTGATGTGGAGAAGAGAAGCTAAAGATCAGAGAAGATGGATTAAACTTGGAAAGACCATCCTGCAGTGGATTGATAATGGTTGTTGATGATGATGATGATGAATGATTTGCAAGTGGCTAATAAATAAAAGATAATAGTGAAAGATGGGTTTAGATTTATAATAGGACATTTTTACTAAAGATCATATATATATACTATAGTCATATAATTAATGCAATGAGACTCCAGTCATTTACTTGAATTAATCTAAAAGTTTTACCCTTTGTCTAACATTAATAGCGAGATACCATTTACTGACCAATAAACATCACATGATCACCATCTCTATACTAGCACATAATTGTTGTAAACAAAGGCAAAACTCTCCATACAGTAGTGCCACCCTGTGCCAAACAGAGTAATCAATGGATGCCAGAACAGTGCGCTCAGATCCAAGGCTCCTCACTGATGATGGCCACAAGCCAGAAACTAGTCTGAGGATATTGTATGAGTAGGCATTAGATAGGGATTTTATGCACAAGCCTTCTGACATCCATTGATTACTCTGTTTGGCACAGGGTGGCACTACTGTATGGAGAGTTTTGCCTTTTTTTACTGACCAATAATGACTAAATGTTGGCATGCTGGTTTGTGGACTGATTACCTAAATGAAAAATGTAAAAACTGCTTATAAATTGAAAAAAATTGTTAATAGTTCACTCTTGCATGTCTTGAATATCACATAGAGTTGGAAGATGGGATGTGATAACCACTGAGCTATGATAGTGTTCCCAATAAATGTTCACACAGCTATGTTTTAGTACATTTGTAAAATGACAAATTCAAAGAGATAAAGATTTGTGGATATAAGCTCAATCTGTTACTTTTGGGATTTAAAGATCACAATCTATCTGAGCAACTATTTAATAATTATTGTTTATAGCTACAGTGATAAGAATATTGGCACGTTATATAATATTAAAAACTTAGACCACTCACATAATATATCATATTAATAGTGTTTTATAGGAAAAGTAACCAATGCAGCAAATTAAAATTCATTGTTAACTCAATAATATATAAAGTGTTACAGAATATTTTATTTTTGAAGTAATAATTGTTTGCTTTTCTCTTCTTTCTCCATTATTTACTTTGATTATATTATTATTAGTGTGAGTAATTAAATACATTTTCTTTATATACTTAATGCAATATCTAATTTATTTCACTTTTTGATGACTTACAGTTTCGACTGTCCAGCAGTCTTCATCAGAACTCTAAGAAATGTACATCGTATAAATATAGACAATAACATAATTAATTTTTAATCCATTCATTAAACATAAACCTTAAGTTTTTTTTAACATATTTTTACAATTTTTTTAATAAAAAAATCAAATCAAATATATATATATATATTCTGAAAAAAGCTGAGCTGAGTCAAGACACTATGAAAAGGTATAACCATATAGATATATTGTAAATTAATAGTGCTGAGTTAATTTTTGGTAAATTCTCACCAGAATCACGAGCTTGTTGCAGGACACATGTTTTTCCTTCTAACCTTAAGATCATCTGCACAGAGAGGAATCATCATAAGAAAAAATTCAAGAAGGTTTTGGGTTATTGAAGGGACTAAAATTCAATTAACAGAAATGAGGCTTGTGTTCTTTTGTAAAAAAAATGGAACATCTGACATTTGTAATTTACATTTCTCACTGAATAATTTGCATATTTTATAAACTACATATTCATCCTGTTCCTGGCATACTTAGTTAATTAATTGTGCACTATGATCCTGGTGAGAATTCACAGGAAGTTACTTCAGTGCTATTAAGTTAGAATATATCTATAAGGTTATACCTTTTCATAATGGCTTGACTCAGCTCAAGTTTATTCAGAGGATTTCATTAGTTTATGGAAAGAGTTTAATGTTAAATAAAAATAGTTTGTGGAGTCATGTATAAAAAAATTGTTAAGGTTTATGTTTAATGAATACATTAAGAATTATGTATTTAAAATTAATATTATATTATTGTTTCTACTCATATATATTATACATATATTATAAGTGATGAAGACTGCTGGACAGTCAAAACTAAGTCATCAAAAAATGAAATAAAAATAAAATATTCTTTCATGTAAAGTGTACAAAAAAGAATGATTTGATTATTTAATAAAAATAATTTATTGTGGCTTAAATTTATGAAGCATAATTATAACACTGTTAGCTGCTTTTACTTACATATGAATGCTTATAGTTATATGTAGAACTATTTCCATCGTTTAGTTAAATTGTTAAGTGTGTTTAGAAAAAAGTGATATTAACTTTCTAAATATACTTAAGTAATAGTTTTGACCCACAGGTTAGCATAGAATATGTTTTGACTAATATGATCATTAGATGCTACTGATCTCATCAGGGACAATCTAATATGGGGATTGGACCTGTACCTTTATGTTTATGAATATTAAATTTTGACTGATGTTCTAACCAAGTGGACTAATCTTGTGAATGCTTAATGTTTTTCCAGATACATAATATATTAAAAATATACAGCATAAAATATTATATAAATTTGTTAAACAATCTCATCAAACTCTGCATAAACAATGTTAAAATCTCACAGAAATTACGACTCACCAAGAATTTATATAAAAAACAAGTTTCTGTGAGATTTTAACATTATGCAAGGATCAGGGAATCTTTATCTTCAGTAGATTTACATATTATTTCTAATATTGTGTACTTGTGAAGATGTTGAATGTTCACATGATTATTAAAATGCTTACTTTTTTTTTTGGGGGGGTGATAAATTTAATCATGTGTAATAAGGCTTTGTTTATATCTGCAAAGAATAACATTTCATTCCCACAATCAGCAATATTATTTGGTGACCTTAAGAACAAATTTGCATAATATTTTAGACCATATATTGCTAATATATTTTAATATAAATAAAACTACAACAATAATTAATTTAAGAGAGCTATGATTATAATGAACTTTACTAAAAGTGGATTCAGCTTTAGATTATAAAGAAAAAAAAACCTTTGTTTCACAGACAAACAGACATATGCAAATTTTAATATTATATAATTATATATTATGTAAATTTTGAATTTTAATTGGAATTTCTGTATATTTTTTAAGAACTATTTCAGCTATGATGGACTTTTGAAAACAGCCAATTAAAAAGTGGCATTGCAAACAGAAATGCATCATTTAGCTATTTTTGTTTCAAACACCTATTTCAACTTTACCAACAATACATCACATGATCTTAACTTACATTGTCTACTAAAACTTACACTAGATGTCATGAATGTAGGGATACTAGAAGAATCTGTTGTTTCAACTTGCAATGTGTATGGAAATTCCTATCTTATTTCAGTATTCTACATTTATAAAACTATGAAAATTATCTATATATATAATCACAGAATGGATAAATTTTATCCACATTGTTTGAATCAACACATCATCATCTTTTTTGGTTTAAATTGCAAATGCAAAATGTATTCACTTCCACTTACTTTCTACTTTTAGTGAATTTGTGATGTTAGAATAGGAGTATAATTTAATATATTTGAAGTTTAGATATACTTGTAGGGAATTTGAACACAGAATTTCAAATTTCCTTCAGCTATCCACTTTATCTCATACAACCAATACACATGATCACCTATATGTAAAAAATATATATGATCTCCAATATACATATTTTGTGTTGAACCAGCACCCACTAGTTGGTCCAGATCATCATCTCTCACCTATATATATATATATAAATTTTTAAACTTTAATGGACAGGATTTAATCTACTTTACCCTCCAACTTTTCAGCTATCCATACCTTTGGAAATCTGATGATGGTAAAGCCAAATCCCTTGTTAATGACAATATTATTATCATGCCTATGTCAACCCTAAGTTACTCTGAATTCATTTACATTTTCAAGGTGAAATCTGAAAAGAGAGGATGATGTCATGATATAAAGTGTGAGAAAAAATGTATCAGTCTAATGATTATGTATTTGTGTACATAAAAACAAATATATGATGTTTTTTATCAATTATGATTTAAATGCACTGTCAGATCAAATGTTTAGTTATTTGGGAAATTTTGTTTTTGGCAGTACAGAATATTAATATTTAACATGTTTATTGACTATTTTACTACAGTAATTTATATAATGTATTTTAGTGGTATTTATCTCTGTGGCCATTCTGCGGGAGCTCATTTGGTCTCAATGATTTTAACAAATTGGTGGCCCATTGAAGACAACCTTGACCTCACACTTGTTAAAGGTAGGTAAAGTTAGTTAAGATCAAAAAAAAAAATTATTTATCTTAGCGTTTCATAGGAAAGTTGGGAGAGATAGTAACATTAATTAAATTTGAGATGCTAGGGTGAAGTGCAATGAGTGTGCCAAAACCGCTTTTTT
The DNA here is from genome assembly GCA_028023455.1 of Epiperipatus broadwayi. NCBI lineage: Eukaryota > Metazoa > Onychophora > Udeonychophora > Euonychophora > Peripatidae > Epiperipatus > Epiperipatus broadwayi. The sequence continues at coordinate 109,187 of JAQFVV010000776.1, read as the reverse complement.
TTTGGTCACATAACATTTTACACAGATACTTATCCCGATTGTGATCAAGCGACATAACATATGTTTTATAAAAAAAATAATTTTGTTTATTAAGTTCACACAACTATTAGATTAGTTAATTTTTAATTCGAGTGGCTGATTTTGTATTTAAAGGTCTAGATCAGAGATAACTATCTCTCTTTTTTGTTTGGTTTACTTCAAGTATGAGGAATGAAATGACATTTTGCAAACTACAGTAAAATTGTAGAATTACTTTGATAAACAGACAGGATGCGTAATGTGGAAACAAACGCGTGATTATTGATTTTTTTTTAATATTGTACAAGAAATATTTAAAGTAAATGAATAAATTTGCTACCGACTACTAAATTATGAAAAAATGAAAAACTTATTCTGTAAAAAAAAAAAAAAGAAAAACAAATACTGTTGTTAAAATCAATACATACCATATGAATACAGATATTCATAGAAAATAAATAATATATCGTTAATGTAAAATATACATTAATTTAAAGTGCTATTCAAGATTTAACGTTGTACTAGAATTGGAATTATTATAAAATGATGAATTGCAGCGGAAGAAATTATGCATCATTTTTTTTTTTAATTAGTAAGGATAACTATGTGCATGTTGTCTATAAATCTATAACCCCTCCCTCTTCATTAGTGAATATTAATCATATTATATATATATCTGCCATCAGAGTGTTAATACTCATCTAAATATATTTTACTCTTTATTGAAAATCGCTACTAATCCATATACTGACCACTTATAGATAGCTAACTAGGATTGCTAGTTGTGGTCAACTTTAAGGAATAGAGATAAACTTGTTCATGAGTAGGGAATATTTTAATGTTGACTTTAGATTAAACATGGACCCAAATTTGTGGGCATGGTAAATAGCTATGCTACTATTATGGCTTGAGAACCCTTAGATAAGGTAAATATTTTATAATGGGCCAATTTCTTTCCAATAACCAGTAATAGACATATAGTAAAGAAATGGGCAGTATTCATCAGATTCTTAATTATTAAATAGTTAAAGAGGTTTTTCTTTTTCTTTCTTTAGATAAGAGTAGCATATATCTATTTACCAATCAATATTAAATGGTTGGTGGAATTAGCTATGGGAAGGCTATCTGAAAACAAGTAACAAGCCTCTTGAAATTAAACTTTATACATCTTGGATTCAAACTCAGTCATACATCTGGCAGGAATGTAATTATTGGACCAAGATATTCTTCATGAGTCCCATAATATTTTTAATTTATTCCCTACATTCAAATGTCTTAAGGGTGTAAGAATAAAAAGGTGGCAGTGATTTCATGCAAAGGATTAAGAGGCTCAAAGTATCTGTAAGGAATATGTTGCTAGAAGAGATTATATTGAGTGAAGAACTGAAATCCTAAACTGGATCTCAAAAAATTGTAAAAAATGCAGAAAAAGATCACATGGATGAGTGAGATAACAAAATTTTCTAGAAGAGTATAGAAAGAGAATTTATGAATCCAATAAACTTGATTTAAATTGAAGATATCTTCATTATATAACATCATTGAAGTTCTAAATAAAGAAGTGTTATTACAGTTAGCATTGTACCAGTCAAAATAGTATGGTCACTTAACAAGATTCAAATCCTAAGCAAAAGTACCTCGAATCCGATCATGCTCGAGGGACACAGGTCTGGAGCAATCCTGAATTCTAACATATTTGCCTATTCTTCGAGTCTCTGACCCAATGAACAACAATCCTGATGATACAGCCCAATTATTTTAATTCTGGGCCCAGAAGCAAATCGGTAGAGCATAAGATCAGACTGATGATGATGATCAAGATCAGTGTAACCCAGGAATTACATTTATGAAAGTTATATTTATTAATGCTAAGTTATTAGCTAAAGAAAATAGTTCTAAATACTAATTAGAAAATAATAATTCAACAACAAACTACGATTTACATGAAATGTATATTTAATGAAATATTGCGAAAACACATATATATATTACAAAAGGTTTCACGCTTAGAATGATATTGTTTATTTACAGAACTTGGGATTTGTTTTTATAAAATCCCCTTTACATTAATTATTTAACGAATATAATTTTATGGAGTGTATTATAACTAGTGCGGAGTTAATATGCCAATTTAATAACATTTTACTAACAGAACGTTGTGGATGCCTAAATAAATATAAAAGATCGTGACAGGTTTAGTAGTAAATAGATTTGATAAACAGGCAAAAATATACAATTTTAATCATTTATCTATCTTATGAAATCCATTATATGTACTTTTATTAGCATTGTTTGGAAAAGATGTCTTTGGAAAATATACCTAAGAAACACAATGTGCTACATATACGAGAATATGTGATACAATCATTAATATAAATTGATTTATATCTATGGGAATCGATAAACATTTGTAAAGAAAGCAGTTTTAAAATCAACATACTGACTAATTAGCATGTTGGTGCATTTCATGAATGAGTCATTATTTCCAACACCTAACAAAATGTCAAACAGGCATAAATCCATTAAATAAAACAATAATGATGTCATTAAAGAAATACGGATCTTATGGTAGTTTGAATACTTCATCATTTTAAAACATTTGATAATGAATGAGGGGTGATACATCCACCATTTTGATGATACGGTATCGATGGAGAGGTTTGGTTTGAAGGCCCAGAGCATAATCAAAACCCTATAAACCTCATGTTCTACAGGGAGTAGCGTATATCTCTGATTATGAACGATTTTGAAAAAGTAGACCGGGAGCTTCGGATTTTCGAAGTCCCCAATGACAAAGCAATAAAAAACATATATGTGGAAGTACCATAAGAGAAAGGAATGGTTTGCCAGCAGCATTGTACATGGACAATAAAATTAATATACTATATTCTGAAGCCTGTAAATGGTTTGACTCCTGCGCAATGATATATTTGAATAAAGAATCATTCAGAAAATTATAATGGAAAATAACTCTTTAACTAAGACATTAATAATTCTTCAGCTGATCAATTCATTTAAAAACGAGTTAACTTGATGTCACTGTAAATCGCTTAGTTTTTATACTACGTGTACAGTTCTGATGTCATTTTTTAATGAAAAAAAGTTCTGTAAGATGCTGCCCTCTTTTGAATTATTTTACAAGTAAAAAATCAGTAAAAATGACCATATATGTCAAATAAAACCAAAGCACCACCTTCTCACCACCTTTTCTTGAATCTTATTGGCTGTTAAATTTTGACAACAAAGAAAATGGCTGCCAAAAAGTAAAAAGTTACGATCGTTTTTTGTTTTATTTTGAAAATGATAAATGAATGTTAACCCTTTAACTGTCCAATTGTTCATTCGCTGCAGGTGGTATCACTCAAAGCTTTTAATTGGCCGATGCACAAAATAATGTATCAATTTTTCAAAAGTTATTGACCGTTTTTTTAAATATATTCACTTTAGTTTCGTTTTTAAAAAGTATATTAGTAATTTCTAACATTATAAAAATAAACGAAAGTTTGTTCAAAAATAAATTTTGATTTTTAATTTTAAAAATATTTGTTACGGTTGACATGAAAAGAAACGGCAATCGTAATTTCACGTTATGATTTTTTTTTCCCGACTTTGCAATAAATAAATAATTCTTGCTAAAATCGTAACTATTTTTGTAAAATAATATTTATTTTTGACATATTATATGAAAATAATTTGTATTTTATTTGTATTTCATCAAAAAATATTTTTAAAATGCTCTAAAACATTCGTTTATCATTTTCAAAATAAAACAAAAGCGTTCGTAAATTTTTAATTTTTGGCAGCCATATAAAAATTTTAACAGCCAATAAGATTCAAGAAAAGATGATGAGAAGGCGGAGCTTTTCCATTTTCTTTTGTTTACAAAATTTCAACAGCCAATAAGATTCAAGAAAAGATGTGAAAAGGCAGTGCTTAGTTTTTGTTTGACATAAATCATCAATTAATTGATTTTTTACTTGTAAAATAATTCAATAGATGGCAGTATATTATAAAACTTTTTGCGTTCTAAAAAATGACGTTAAAACCGTAAACGTAGTCCAAAAACTAAGCAATTTACAGCGATGTCAAATTTACTCGATTAAAACGAATATGTATCAAAAAGTGCCTCGATTAAGAACGAGTCAAACAGTCAAAAGGTTAAATCATTTTTAATCAGTATTTTTTGATGAATAATAACAATTTTAAAAAAATACAGCTAAGAACACAATTATTTTAGAAAAATAGTTAAGATTTTAGCAAGAATTATTTATTTATTGCAAAGTGGAAAGTAGAAATCATAACGTGGAATTGATGATTAACGTTTTTTTGATGTTTTCTTTTCATTTCAACTGTAATTGAAAATTTTTTAAATTATAAATCAAAATTTATTTTTGAACACACTTTCGTTCACTTTCATAATCTGAAAAATTGTTAATATACTTTTTACAAATGAAACTAAAGTGAAAATATTAATAAAAGGTGAAATATTTTAATAATTGACTTTGAGTCAGTTTGTGAATTGGCCAATTAAAAGCTTTGATTTTTACCTTACATACCCAATGATTTAATCAGTGGTGAAAGGGTTAAACTAACAAAATTTTATAATTAATTTCAATTCCTATATACATATTAACTGATAGAATTAGCCCTCCAGGCAAAGCAAGAAGGAATGAATTAATTATGTGAAGGTTGACGATCTTTTAAAATGAAATTTAAAGACGAATTCAAATAACAAAGTAAAATATTTATCCACAATAAAATATTTTAGATAAAAAATATGAATAACAGATTTAAATATAAAACCAACCTAGTGAGTGATTGCAATTTTAAATAAACAAAACTTTCTAATAAATTTAACTGAAGCCCCTGCTTCTTTCCCCATTAAACAAAGGAAATAAACCCTTATTAGACTCACGAAGTTAAATGATATTGGCATATTAATTAAAATAAATTATATATATATATTAAACAAAATAAGTTAAATATTTAATTGAGCCACACAAAGCTATATAACATAAATTAAGCATGAAAGAGCATAGTGAGAACTACATTATACTAGTAAGGGATTACAGAGAGAGAATTTCAGAGCATAGTTTATTGGATTTTTATGAATCTAATACATGAATAAAATGTAAGATTTTCATTATATCTTAGATAAACAGATTACCTAAGGACTTTATATTAAAGGCATCTCCACATTAAGGTTACCTAAGGATAGTGGCATTATTAGCAGTCAGCAGTTGGAACAGCAACAGTCATCTAGTACGGCCGGTCGGATGGAACATGGCAGTTTCAGGCAAATAGTTCTCCAAGAGAAGAAGAGAAGAGTGCTTCTTTTCTACTCACAGTTCATAGCTCTGAACTTCTGTTGACTTCTTAAAATTTTAAGGTCTGGAAACACTTCTGAAAATTTATTTTACTGAAAGATGTCTTCACAGAATTTTCTAAGTAACTGAAAAAAAATAATTAAACTAAACTCAACTCAACTAAAACTGAACTAAACTGACTTCTTTTATTCTATTGGCCCTTTTTATACACTCTTTAATCCCTCCAAGAATGCAGTCTCAGGTGTCCACAGCTATCTCTGTAATTTTTTGATTAAATAAAAAACAACAATTAATTAGCAAAATATTTTAAAACAGATAAGGCTAGAAATGCCATTTGAGATATTTTTAAAAGATTTGAAAACAACTAGCAAAAGAATTGCTTATGATTTTAATTAAGATTTATAATTTTAATTAATGACAACAATCTGATTATAGATAAAGATAATTTCAGTATTTCGAGCCTTTCCCATTTTTCTCTGTGTTTACATTTCAACACTTTAATTAAAATACATATATAAAAAGATTTACAATTTATATAACAAAAACGTCTAATTTTCAGCAATAAATATTAATAGAATTATTGCTTCGTTCATATATATATATGCATCACGCACACCACTGTTTTACTTTACTAAATAATTTTATTAATTCCTTGGATAATTATGCCTTCAGTGTGTGGGTGAATGGCATACATATATATATATATGGTGAGGTCTGAATTGCGGGCCCCACAGGAGGTTAGTGTAGATGGTCCAAGCATGAAGCTCGATGATGATTAGACATCGACTGCTTCAGCATTAAAAACATTTTATAAAGAAAACAACTAAAGAAAATATTATTTTCATTTTTAAACATCTTATCTGTTTCTGTTTTAAAGAGGGTTGCAGATAGTCTATTGAAAAAAAAAATACTATAGCAATAGAAACTGCTCTTCCTTATTCTTCCTTTTTAATAAGAAAGAATGGAATTAATACAAGATAAAGCAAAAACTAACTATGAATTTTTCCATGAGTAGTGTTTATTTAATAAATTACTAAGAAAATCTTGTTACTTTGCTTCAAAGACTGACTTATTATCTCCTGGATGAATGCGATAATTTAAAACAGAAAACATTTATTTATCTCTCTTTATTAAATTATTTTTCACTCTTATGGACACAGGTTTGTTTTTTTATGACAGGTGAAAATGATGATATTGCAATCATTTTTTTAAAATCAATATATAAAGAAGTCCTTATCATGTAATATAATTTTATGCATTATATAAGGATTCTATTTTTATGTTTGCATGGGAGCCATTGTTTAAAAATTTAGGACAGATGGGTATTTAAAATCCATTTCATCTGTACAAAGTGTAATGGATGGCATATACTTTCTCATACCCATCAATACTAGTTTGAAGGTACTTCCAAAGTGAATAACATTAATAAGATAACTGACACTCCAATAAGGTCATGTATATGGATGGATAGCTGGAATAAAAAAATTAGCAATTTATCAATATTTTTTTTTTGTAAAGACAAAGAAATGTGAGACAAAAAGAAGGAATAGAAAAATGTTTTTAAATGGCCTATTTAGGTGGAAGAGAAGAAATATATAAATATTTTAAAATGGACTATTTAGGTGAACTGAACAGCTTCAGTAAAATAATGTGAATAACGATGTGAAAAACATAACTTTGAAACAGAAAAACATAAATTATACAAAAGCCTCAAAAATATAACAATATCATCTTGATTCTTGGAAGAAAAGTTGTTTCAGCAGTAAACTAAAAGGATGACACATTTATTATAAAGAAAAAAGTTTTCTACAAAGAATTTTTTAGTAATAAAAAAAAAAACTAGAAAATATATTATTTCCTATAATTATGGCAATATTGAAATTCAAGAATTATAAATGAAGAGGTAAGAAATAAAATTATGTCTATTATAAATGGGAAATCTCCAGATAATTGTGGGATTATTATAGACATTTTAAAATAATGGATGATTTTGAAAATGTATTCATGGTGATATTTTGTTTTTATTAAGATATTTCTCACCTCAACCCTGTCATGTTATAACCATTTATGAGTGCAGAAACTCAAAACATACTTTCTTTCTAAGCATGTATTAAATAATGAATCTTCATTCCTCAGGTAAAATAGAAATATCAAATACTTGATTCTCCACACCTGTGCCAACAAATCAATATCTGTTATCTCATCTCATTCACTCTAGATAGTTCTATTTAAAATCTTTACTGAGATCTTTCAATGTCATCAGCTTCATTTAAAAATTGTTAGACCACAGTAGATTATTCTAATATTGAAAAATTATAGAAAGGTCCATAGAGTCTGAATTTTTGTGTTGCTTTATTTTTGTGAATCAATATAAGCATTTACTTCTGTTATTATTTTAGTCCAGCTTAAAGCTTCAAAACACTACAATGTAGATTTGGGATACTGTTAAATTTTGAAGAATATTATAAATGTGAAAGTTTGAATGACACAATATGTTGATAAGGAAATATTACTGGATGATTCTATGTTTATAAATATATACAGTAGTTGAATAGAAAATGTTTTATGGATTAAAATAGAAAACTAGAAAAATAAAAACAAGAAAAGATAAGTCAATTGGGTGATGATGGTCATTTAGTTGTATTTATATGTTGGACTATTTCCTTCATCTAACATGAGTATTGAATGTCTAGAAAAATTTAACTTTATTTAAATATTCCAAATACATTCAACTGTTAGTAATAGCACACAGGTTAGTATATGCACAACATCAGGCCAGCAACATCTGAAGAAGAGGGGAGAATGATAATTCTTGAAACATTGTGCATATACTAATCTGTTTGCTATTACTAACAATTAAATTTTTCTAAACATTCAAGACTCATATTAGATTATGGTAATAGTCCAACATATAGATATCACCTAGATGATGTTTGTTTTGTTAATAATTGTGAAAAGCCAGACATCAAATCTAAAGATAAATACTAAAAGACTAAAATAATGTTCAGTGGCTTCTCTTAGAAGAAGAAAATAATGATGAGATAAAAGATCAGTAAAAAAAAAAGTTTGCCAAGTTTATTAATATAAATGAAATTACAATAGATGAAAATAACCACAGTATTTACTTGAATACATTTGGTAAAAGTAAAATAGTGTTAAAAGATATATGCTTATAAAACAATGAGGATTGCCAATTACTCTACAAGCTTTGTGATAAATGCTTAACCAGAGCCAGCACTTAAAATATCTCTGTCAGGAACCCCTCCCCAAACCCCTGCCCATGGTTTCGTGCTTTGGCACTCCTCAGAGAGGTGTCAGAGTAGGTTCAGACACTAGATCTAAAAATTTCATAAATATATTTTATCATTTATGGATGTAAGGCTTGGATGTTTGATAGAAGAGCAATACTAAAATATTAAACCACATATCATAATATAGAGAGATGTATGTTGGGAATGATATGAAGGAATCAAAGGCCAAATTTATGTATAGAGAGAACAAACTAACCAATAAAAAAACTATGACACTGATATAGAGTTGAGTAAGAAATATAACTAGACCATAAGATTAAAAATATAAATTGATTTTTTAAACTGGATCACAAAGGACTATTAAAGTTTTAGAAAGAGTCCTGAGTGAGGTTGATAAGTAAGATGAGAAAAGATTTGATAGAGTGATATGAAGGGAAAAAAATTATGGATTACAGAAATTGATTTAAATTTTGGGAGATCACTCTCAAGTGTGTTGCAATGTTCAAAAGTGGTGATAATGAGAAGGATGAGATTGATTACAAAAGTAGAAACTATTTAATATTTTACATATAATAAACCATTATTTGTCAATAGCTAATTGGTTACCAAATATAATTTACAGCACAATAGCCAAAGTTTAATTAACCAATAGAATGTACACAACCTGTTGTCAAGGCAACTTCTATAGATAAAAGATGTATCATCTTTTAACCTAGTCTAGGATCTTTTAAATCGTTAGCAAATGAAACACATGACTTCTAGCTAAGAAAAAAATCTCATTTTTGTTACTATTATGTTGTCTTCATTCTTTTCTATTTAAAGATTTTAGATTAGAGTAAAGGTTGAGTACATTCTTTTATCTATAGAGGTTGCCATGAGAATATTGTTTTATTAAGCTTTGGTTGTTATGCTATAAAAATGGAAACTGTAGATTAAAATTAGATAAACTAGATGACTGAATCTTTATTTTTAAAATTAACTGATATTGCTTTAATTACATACAAAGAAATTAAATAAATAATAGGAGTAAAATCTGAAAAAGTTAAACCAAGAGGGAAGGGGATTAGTGATATTCAGATAAGTAAATTCTATCAGATGATTACAGTCTGGCTGTACAGAGATGTTTTTGGAAGTAAACTATGTCAAAAATAGAAAAATAAAAGTAATGGAGGTTACTTTGTTTTTAAATAAAGAGGTAAATTAATAATATTTTTGAGCTAACTTTGATATAATTTATATGATCACTAGATTCAACATACCAAATGGCTTCATTAAAAACTGTTTGCATTTAATAAATGGATTTGTTGAGATGGCAACTATTTTAAGTTCACACCAAAAATTACATTTTCGGTACATTTTATTCATAGGTTAAAAGCAGTTTTTATAGCATATGTAGGAAGTGCAACAAAAGTAAAATTTTATTCCAAATTATTTACATTACTATTGTGTTTACCAAATCTTACTCAAAATCTTGAGACTTAGACATAAAAATTTCAGATCACTTAACACAGTATGGATAAAAGTATGTTATGAACATGAAGAAGAGATTGAAAATGAAATGCATGAATGAGAGAACAAACAGATATTACTGACATTATTGAAACAATTGAAACTGATTAGGGTTGGGCTGAACATCTCATTAAGAGAGATAAGATTTAAAAAGACCTAGAAAGAGAGCATGTGTGAGATGAGTATATGAAAAAGGGAGTTTGTTCATGTGATGTGAAGAAGAGAGGTTAGAAAGTGGAAAACTGGATTTAACTTAGTGAGACCATATTTGTTAAAAATGATGGTGATGATGAATATTAACTTTATAATGTTATACATTTCAATTGAGAATGTCACACTTTTATTTTCAGAAATATATCTTACCTCTGGAATGTTAGCCGGATAATTCAGAAATAGAAAAGAATAATAGATAATTTAGATTTTGTCACAATTACATCTCAATTTAATATATTCAATATACAATTTTTGCATCACCAAATAAACTTGATTGGATATTTACATACTTTTCATCCAACCACTTTTTGTCAGCCATTTTACTTTTAAATTATAAAAATAATTATACAGTTTCACTGGCCCATAACTGGCAATAAAAATAATTGTTTATTTTTGTTTTAATTATAATATTTACACATAACTCTAATCTTAGCTATTACTCTTATTCTAACCGTTATCATTTCTTTTATTGTCAGTTGTAGGCCCGTAAAACTGTATAATTACTTTTATAACCTATAACGAAATTGCTGACAAGAAGCCATCAGAATGAAAACATATAAATAACCTTAATTGATATTATAAGTTTGGCTTAATAACTACACCAATAAGCATTGATAATCTCTAATTTTTTGTTTAATAAATCAATTTAAGTAAAATTTGTCTTTATTTTTTAAATTTTATGAATAGTTTGTTTTTCTTTTAGGCTGCTGGCTTATTAGTGGAGTCTATGAACTTAAACAACTTGTTAATACCTATATTAATGAAGCTCTTCAAATGTCTTTGTAAGTTCACTATCTAATATTAGTAAACTTTTGTGAAGGTAAAAGCCTTTACTTATAAATATTTATTAAATAAAATCATCTTGAATAAATAACTTAACAAAGGCAAAACTCTCCATACAGTAGTGCCACCCTGTACCAAACAGAGTGGCACTACTGTATGGAGAGTTTTGCCTTTGTTTACAACAATTATGTGCTAGTATAGAGATGGCGATCATGTGATGTTTAGTGATTTAATAAATAACTTAGTAATGATTCTGAATGAAATATCTTGTTGTATTGTAGACCATTCAGGTATTCAACCATTGTCAATCCAGTCAGGCATCTAATATTGATTGGTCAAAGAATGCTTACTTATTATTATCTAAGAATGTCCTGTGCATTTGATGGAGTGAGAGAGGAAAGATTGCAAAGCTCAAAGTCAATCTCTGTCAGTTCCTGGGTTGGAATTTCTTATAAATTCTTATGCAATAAACTTTTAAATTATTATTAAATAATTAAAAATTAAAAAATTACACATTAATCTGAGTTGGGACAACTATTTATTCACTGATTTAAAAAAAAAATATGATGCATCTTCTTCACTGGTAATGAGTTGGCATATTCCTCAAGACATTAAGTAGCCATCCTCACAAAAGTGAGATATCATATTCCTCCAGTCTTTGAGCGAATGTTCCCACTAGTAATAGTGTGTTATAATTCTGAGATTGATCACATGTCTAATTCTCTTTAATGATGATTTAATAATTATTCATATTTTTATTCTGGATTTTATTTTTGATGAAGAAATAGTATTTGCATATTTAGAATAATATTCTCAATTTTTGTCTTTTTCCAAATAAATCTATATGTACACTGAAATTTTAATGTATTAGATATATGGTTGTGCATATATTATTTTTCTGAATTACCTATCCCTTATTGTCACTTATTTGACATCTGTCATTAGCAAATGATGGTTCTGATGCCTTATTTATAAATAGTTTTGTTGTTTAGTTTAAAGTGACATCATGAATTCTTTTTTTACCCCCCAATTTTTACAAGTCAGAGTAACAATAAATGTTTAATATTTCTGTACTATAATTTTCACTACACCACTCCCATGCAAGATATGGAAATCACTAATCAACTTTGCTCTTAGAAAAAGTGAATAAATCAGTAGGAACCTCATAAATAAGTATATGACTATTTCCTTTGGCAGGATGGCCTTGGTTAGAGTGATACATTAAAATTCAATATTCAAGACTCTAAAGATCCAGGTTCAATTCCTATGTGAGGCCAGTAACATCTGAAGCAAAGAAGAGAATAATACTTCTCAAAACATTGTGCATACAGTAACCTATGGGGTATTACTAAAGGTTGAATGTACTTTGAAAATTTAAATAAGTTAATTTTTTTTCTAAAAACATTCAATACTCAATACTAGATTATAGAAATAGTCCAATATAAATTACCATCATCACAAATCATCAGGGATAGGTTTCTATCTGCTTTTAACATTTTGTGGAGGAGTGTAATTATAAAATGTGACCAAAGATATAAAAAATGTGCAACCCCCAAGATGCACTTCATGCTTAACCAGCCCTCCTCAGTTAGCCCAGATTGTAATCTCTTGTACATATCTTTACTATTTTTAAATGTATATAGATAGCCAATTACTACAGTTTAATTGATAAGTGTCAAATTTACTGTGATCACGACTTTGACACAAATCACTTGATGGAAGAATATTAATATTTTTTATTTATCATTTATTAGAATAGAGATTATTTACTACATGAATAATAATTTTGTTGTGAATTTTTGCTACATCACTCTCAGACAAGGTAGGGACTGTTTTTCTTCTGTTTTTAACATCAAATGAAGGGGTATAATTATAAATATACAATTAAAGATATGTAAAAAAAGAGGTATGATCTCCAAAATTCACATTTTGTGCTAAACTAGCACTCATTAATTACCCAGATCACAATTTCTTACATATATCTTTATTATTGTTCAGTATATATAGATAGCATCACATGGAGTTTTTCTTTGATTTGTTTATATATAGATAGCTGATTACTACAGTTTAATTGGCAGGTGTCAAGCTTACTGCCTTCACAATTTTGACATAAATCACTGGATTGAAGTGTATTCATATATTTTATTAGTCACTCCACAGACCAGAGATTATCCACTTAATGAATAATATTTCTATTGTGTAATTTAAGCCAATAAACATCACATGATCATCATTTCTTTTGCTTGTTTATAACTGTTATTAAAACAGGCACTCTCTTTACATATTGCCAAAGATACCAAAATGTGTAGTACTGAACTGAGTTCAGACCTATATGACTATACAAGCTAATGAGATTGGATTGAAAATATTATAGTGTTTTCAATTTAAGAATCATGGTTTTGTAGTTAAATAGAGATAAAAGGTGGCTGCTGGAGGGTTGCATTAGATCCTAAGATTGAGGTGCAGTGGTCTCAGATGCAAGGCTCCTCACTGACAAAGGCCACAAGCCAGAAACTTCTGGGGATATTGGATGAGTAGGCACTAGATGGGGACTTTATGCACAAGTCTTATGGCATCCATTGATTACTCTGGCTTGCACTTAGTGACAGTACGTTTAGAGGGTTTTGCCTGTTTTAATATCTTGGTAATATCCACTACACCCCTCTCATGCAACCTCAGGACTGATTTTTATCTGTTTTTAACACCTTGTGAAGAGATGTAATCATAAACATATGACCAAAAATTCATCAAGTAAACTGTAGTAATTGACTATTTATATATACTGGTGATATGTGAAGAGATTGCGATCTGGGCTAACTGATGACTGCTGGTTCAGCTTGACATGTGCATCTTGGGAAGGAAAAACATCTTTTTTACACCTTTCATCATATATTTATGATTATACCCATCCACATAATGTTAAAAGCGGATAGAAACTAGTACCTACTTTGCGCGAAAATAGTATAGTGAAAATTACATTACAGAAATATTATTTATTAAGTGGATAATCTCTAGTCTAATGAATGTCTAATAAAAACTACTAATTACAACTGTTTCCTTTACCTTTTTTAACCTTAAAAAGGATGTTGCTACAAGTTTAAAAAGACTTTTATTTGCTTACAATTTGTAGTTAAAAGTTTTAGTTAAGATTTTACTTCATTAACGCTTAAATAAATTAATATATATATATGCTCTGCGCACAGTTAATGAAGCTATTAATAAATTGTCAAAATTTTTACTGCCAAGCGCTTTCGGGACAGTCTACAGTTATTAACAGAATAACTCGCCATGAATATGGGACTGTAGACTGTCCCGAAAGCGCTTGGCAGTAAAAATTTTGACAATTTATTAATAGCTTCATTAACTGTGCGCAGAGCACATATATATATTAAAAGTTTTAGTAGTTTAAAAAGATAGATTTTTATTTTGATTTTTTAAACTTTTTTTTTCTCATGTGTCATAGCATCGGCCGGGAAGCGAACCCGCTAACCCGGGACAACTACTTGTAAGGCAGCTGTTCTAACCTCTCGACATGGATTTTTGTTTTGTTTGTAATTATTGTAATATTTTTAGAAACTATTAAAATGCCAAAATTTGTCTTTATCTAATAAATGTCAATTTATTTACTTTTTGTATTTGTTACCTTGAATTAGTGATTAAATAAGATTATTCCAAATATTTAATGAGTATACATAATTAATATTAATTTATAATTTCAACATATATAATTTTGAACTAAAGTTATAGATATATAGTTGTCTCTATTTATATAAAGATATATTGACACACACACATTTTACAAATAATAATTGAGAAATTTTTTTAATTATGTGAATTATATTCCAAACGAATGGATAAATGACATTTTATTTGTGCTGCATTTAAGTAATAATTGGTTATCAAATAATAATTTTATTTAGTCTCCGTCACCAGACAGCTTTCTAGTGCCATTTTCATCTAAGGATTCGGGATTTAAGTACCTTTGAATTCCAAATACCTATTATTAAAATCAATTATGTATTAATTGCCAAATTAAATCCAACATTCTCATTGATTAAAAAAATGCCAGAAGAGAATCCAGAAATGAGAATTAAAGTGCATTACATTCATTGATTCAGATATAATTCTTCTGGCAGCAGAAAAAAAAAACCAGTCACTTTTTCCTCATGATATATACATTGAATTTTTTCCAAATATTCTTGTAGATCATCTCATCTTAAACAGGAAAGTCTAATGTTAATGTACAATTGAGTTCACTTTTCTATCACATTTTTCATTAAATTCATGTGGGGTTTATCAATTGATATTACTACAAATCATACTCACTAACATATTGACATTATTTGATTTGAACTGATAAGATACCAAGGCTTCAAAGCAGCTCAACCTGGACATAAATAACACATTTCTTGGTACATCAGTCATAAGATTATTGCTTAAAATCCAATATTAGATCTCGGAGGGGGGGGTATCCATTTTCTGATACTACATGGCTAGAATACAATGGGTCAATATATGTCTAGCTGTACTTATCCATTCATTATGAGAAAGGTATAAGTATATAAATAGACTATTAATCCTGTAATGAGAATGTAGTGAAAAGTTCTTTTTCTTAATTGAAATTAATAATTGATGCAATGGGTGTTTTCCTTTACTGCCAAAGGTTAAAATGTAATGGTGTTTTTTCTATTAGTGCTATCAAATTTTACTGTTAGAACAAGATAATATTACTAATATTCTTTTACTTGGACATCTTCACTATCATTGGCAAGTATTTGATGACTAGTAGCTTAAACTCTGACTTTATTGAATTTTCTCTACTATCTGATGTATAAACAGTAAAGTTTGCAATCTAGTAGCATTTTACTTCCAATCTTACCTCATTTATGCCATCTAGGAGAAGCATTATTAATAAATAAATAAATATCATTTGGTAGTGCAATAAATTCTTTTTCAGTACCATCTGTTCAAATATCTTCAGTCTACTTTCTAGTTTATGGCTTTCATCAATAAATAGTTTTGGGATTTTTGAACACTGTAATTAGACCATGTGATGTCTTAATAAATCTGAAACCTGTTAAAATATCTTCTTTGAAATGCCCTTTAAATTTTTTCTATGTTATCACCCATCTGTTACCTAAAAACACTTTTTCCTTTCCATGGGGGCTAAACTGCCCCTCTATGCATGGTATTCTTCATCAACATCTCTGATTTTTTCCCCCTTTGATTTCCAAATGTTTAATTATCTCTAGCATCTATGGAAAATAGGTTGTTTTCAATACTGAGCTTTTAATATTATTTCTACAAAAATTTAAAATTTATAATTTGAAAGTATTTGGTTTATACTGCAGCTTGACAAAACTGATTTTTGTACAATAAATTTGGGTTATAAATTATTGTTTTTTAATTGACACAACTTACCATTGTAAGATAAGGTTGTGAATACTTAGTTATAAAACTCAATTTTCCTATTCATTGTAATACCATGTGGAATTTATAGTTCCATGGTCATTTCAAACCTCCATCACAAAATTTATATAGTTTATAATGCCCATACATAAACGTTTGGGTCGAAAAGATAGATGATTCATTCTATCTTTTCCCAAAGACTTTATCTTGTGTTTGGAAAGTGGGAGTATTCATTTATATAGTTACATCTACAAAGTGCATGTGCATTAGCTTATTGGCTTATTAATATTACAGTTTTTTACACATTAAATAAAAAACTGATTTCAGTTTCCAGTATTATTAATTACATAACATTTTTCTTTTTTTTATTTATTTATAGAATCAAAATGTTCTACATTATCAAATAAATGAGCAATGAAAATTGTTCAGTGTTATATGTCTATCTACAGCACATCTACATTTGGAGACACATGCCTTCACATATAAAAGTGAAGTGAGTGAAATTAATCATAGAATTAAATTTGGAAGGAGTACTTTTTTTGATTGAAATAACTTTATATTAAATGGAAATATGCCTATATATTTGAAGAGGAAATTTTTTTAATAGATGGATCTGAGGCTTGGATATCTAACAGAAGAGCAATATAGAGACTTCATATCATTTAACATATTATGTACAGATGAATTTTAAGTAGCAAGAATAGATCGGAAATGAAATATATCGGTAAGAGTTCACACATGTATCGCTGGCATCATTGAAGAGTGTAATGGAGCTGAATTAGACATCTTTTTTAGAAAATATGATAATATATGGTGAATTGAAATTCTAAATTAGATCCCAAAAGTTCTATAAAAGACAAAGAAAGAGACCATGTATGATATGGATGTATAAAAGAAGAAAGTTTCTTGTGGGCTGTTGTGAATTGGAAAAATGGTTTAAACTTTAAAAGACTATCATCCTACATGTGGATTGATAATGATTGAAAATTATTACAACTTTTACTTAACATAAGTAATAATTTTTGCAATATTTTGCAGCCATGATGCCCTAATTTTAACATTTTTTTTAAAGTTTTTTTTAAATTTAGGTCCCTTTATTCTCATATACTTTTTTTAGTTTTAAATTTATGTTAGCATTGTGACCTAACAGTGAAGATTTTATGGAAAAGAAATATAATATATATATCATCCATGTGTATCTTAGGGTAATTAATAATTCTAATGATGTAATTGTATTGCAATTTCAGCTAGACTGCATTTCTATCATACAGGTAAGAAATGTTATATCTTATCCAGATGATTTTAGGCATGATTCAGCCAAAACTTATTGTTAATTATGCATGGATGAATCTGTATAAGATATATTTTGTCTATGATATTATATCAGCTACTTTTTAAAAGCACCTAAAACTTCTCAATTATAGTGAAGATGCAGAACGGAACAGTCCGTGTAAGTTGACGCTGGCTGTGGGAGAGCAGTTCCAACACTGCAGGATAGTAGTAACTGTTGCTGAGTATGATTCTCCTGAATTTCATCGACAAGCAAAAGAATTTGATCAGGTAAATAAAACTGATTGTAATAAAGATAGTAACACTAAACATCACATGATCACTATCTCTTATACTAGCACATAATTGTTATTAAACAAGGCAAAACTCTCCATACAGTAGTGCCACAAGCCAGAAACTAGTCTGGGGATATTGGATGAGTAGGCACTAGATAGGGATTTTATTCACAAGCCTTCTGGTATCCACTGATTACTCTGGTTGGCACAGGGAGGCACTACTGTATGGAGAGTTTTGCCTTGTTTAATAAAGATAGTAAATGTAAAACCAAACTTCAGCTTTATATTTATACATATTTAGAAGTTAAAATTATTTATCTATTATTGCAATTATAAGGTAATTAAATAGAAAGGATTTTCATCTTTTCACACATGTGCTGTACTAATTTATATAAGCTCTGAGATGCTATATTGAGTACAGAAAAATTCTCAAACCTAAACACAATATAGAAACTTTAAAAAGAAAAAATGGCTGACATATCTTTAATCTAAATTCTGATTTATATAGGCCAATCTGAAGCATCTGAGTTTATCCTGTACTCAACACAGCTTCACTGAGTTTATATAAATTAATACAGTGCATGTGTGAAAAGGTGAAAATCCTTTCTATTTAATTACATATATTCTATGTGCTTGATAAATAAATTTCAAAATTATAAAGGTAGTAAATAAAATTTTCAGGTCAGAGAAATACTTTGTTGCTCTGTATAGAAGTCTGGCATTTGATAAATTGATGCAGTATTACTTTGACACTATTAATATTTCCCTCTTACTGCTAATTAATTGTACTCTGTTTTAATAGCTCTTATATGATGTTGATAGACCAGACTCGCTTAACAGAATAATATATCTCAGTAGTGTCAAAAGAAGCCAATATGAAATGAAATCTTTGTTGGTATTTGTGTTTTTAATAATATTAACTAAGTCAAATGATGACTTTAATAAAGTCCTGAATCTGAATTTGAATTGGGTTTTGTCTGTAATCATTTTTGTTGCAGTCCTGTAATATATACCTACAAAATCAATCATAAGTTTAGCAGGTAGTTTAACTTGTGAAGCTTTATGTTGGCAATATCCGAGATGTGATATCTGCAGAGAGATAAATTTTTAGATAGTCAAAATGTGTCAATGCTTTGTTGTTATATATTCTTAACATGCTGGAAATGAATTTATCCTTTTGTCCTTTGAGGTTATAGTCAACAGTTTGCTTGAATATAAGAATATGATGTTATATTTTCTTAAAGTAGATTATCTTCTTTAATAACACAAAATGATTGCATTTGTCTTCTTTAAAGCATATGATGCTGTTGTTTATAAGGAATTCATTATGTCTGTGAACTGTTTATTCCAGTGTTAACTTGAAAAAGAATTGGAACAATGATTGAGTAGAATGCTGATATTCTTTATAATTAACTCTCTATGCAGATTTGTATCCAGAACATAATCAAAATTTGCCATCAGTTTCATTTGGGGGTTGTGCCACCGACCAACAACAAAATGAAGGTCAAGTTGCAATAAAGAGATTTTAGAGTGAGAGAGTTTGTCTCTTAACAAGTTAACAATGTTTTAAGAGTTTTCTAAGTCGTCAGTAATACCCTCTATTTCCCAACTAAAAGGGTGAGTTTTATTGAATACTTCCTATTGACCTTATCATACAAAATGGTACATCTTTGAAGAATCTCATGTGGAATTGGAAATTGAAGCTTTAAAGTTCTGCAACTGTGTGCATTTTTTGAGTTGTGCTTTAATATCTTAATATTGAAATTGTTCCAACATCATTTTATTTATTTTAAAAGTTTTCAAAAAGGATTTAGAGAATAAGGTGAGGAAGGATTTGGCTGAGATGATTATCTCAAATAAAGACCTAATTATTCTCAATGCATCTCAGTAAAAAAAGTGTTTGCTTCTTTGCTTTGCAGATCCATCATGTAAAATATTGCGCATGTATGGATCATGAGTTACAACATGAAGTATGAGTGTCACAAACACAATGGAATGACCATGCTAACATTAAATTTTGTTTTAAATTGGGCAGAACTGCTACCATACCCATAACATTCAGTTCCTAGTTTTATGGCAATACTAAAATTCACAAATAGTAGCAATTTAGGGGTAATAATTAATTCTTTATTTAAAAAAATAAGGTCAATGTGTTCAATTACATGAAATTATTTTGGCACAGATTATTTTAAATCTGCCTCCTGGTGTAAACTTGAGGAATTAATAAGTGCTGTTTGTAGTGATTATTAAATTTCCATTGATTGCTATTCTACACTTATTCTCAGATTAATAACTAGCTTATCATCTTTATTTGAAATCTGGATATAATTCATCTGATTTTTGTTTTTACATCTGATGCTTTTTTTCTTCCATCTGATGCTTTTTTTCTTCCATCATCTATCTTCTACTACGTCTGTAATATCTAGCTGTCAGAGCTGAAATTCAAAAATGTCATGATGTTTTAACTCAAGAAATATGTTTTTTTTATATATATATATATTGTGGAAAATAAACATTTAAAATTGAAGGTTTCTTAGTAGTTTTTATCTTTAAATTATGTTACTGATGTCTTTTACAATATGAAGTTAATTTGTTTCTTTTTTTAAAGTAGCAACATCTGAGCTTCCGTAAAACTGTTGGATTTTAATTTACTGGCTAATTAAAGTCCCAGTTATTAAATAATATTCCTGTAATGTAGTTTTTATTTGCTATTAACACCTTGTGAAGTTGTGCAACCATAAACATGTAACTAAAGACAGGTGAAAAAGATGTATACATTTAACACTGAACCAGCATTCATCTGGATGCCTAGATCACAATGTCTTGCACATATAGCCATTTCTACAGTTTAATTGACAAGTTTCAAAGCTAATGCTCACATCTTTGAGAGAGTCCACCCTATGCATAATATTTATTAGTTATCTATATATAATATACAATGATAAAGATGTATGTAAGAGATTGTGATCAGGCCTAACTGATCAATGCTGATTAAGCACAAAATTCTCATCTTGGAGATCATACATCATTTTTATAAGTCTTTGTGATTACATCTCTCCACATTGTTAAAAACAGATGGAAAACACTTCCTACCTTGCATAAAAGTGGTGTAGTGAAAATTATATTAAAGAAATATTCATTAAGTGGATAATCTCTAGTCTAATAAATGTCTAATGAAAATTATTAATACATTCACAATTATTACTATTTCTAAATATGATTTGTTTTAATCATTAGTTTTTCTCTGATTTCCACATAGTGTGTCTTAATAATATTTAAGTATATTTTACGCCTTTCATTTTTAATGTTTTTATTAGAAACTTATTCAAAATGTTAAGAGTTTAATAATCTTTAAGTGTTATATATTTTATTATAACCAATCAAATAAAAATAGTCTTGAAAAAGATTGCTAGTCATTCAAAAAAGTTAGGAAAAAAAAACATTAAAAAACATAGAAAGCAACACATTCAAATCAATTTCATTTTCTTTCGTTTAAATTTAGAAATAAAAGTTTTTATTACTTATATTAGTAGTCAATTTTAAAAAGATGGATATGGTCTTATTTGCATCCAGGTAATTATTTTTTATTTATATTGAACATTAGAGATTATTTTATTTTAAATTTATGTATTGAAAATCAAACGTAATGCACAATATTAGCTTAGTTGTAAGAGTAATTGGATGCACAGCTAAAGATAAGTATATTGATAATGATTGAGAAAGGGAAGGGGGCATGCATGTTCATTTGAATTGAAATATATTCTACCATTTTTGTTCTTATCATCAAGCATCACATGACCACCATTGATTACTCAGGCTTGCATTGAGTGGTGCTACTGTATGGAGAGTTTTGTCTCCATGTATTTTTGTTCTCAAACGTCATTTGATCTATTATGTAATGATTATATTATTTCTGTTAAGTTTTCCATTTGACATAATTTACTTTTAAAATTTTAAGATTTTTTAAGCTATTAATTTTATTATATTAAGGAGTAAATGTTATCAATTCACACATAAGGACATTAGTTTTAGCTTTAAACCCAAGATTCTCACTGTGAAAGGCATAAACTATAAAATAATTTATTTATTTGCTCAGGGATAATCTAACCAAGTTATTTGTAATGAGAGAAGTTAGCAACTACAAATACTTCAGCCAGATTTTTACTACACATGGAAATATAATGGATGAAATTAATAATAGAATTAAACTTGGTTTGAGTGCTTTTGGTAGAAATATCCTAATATTGAAAGGAAATGTGCATATGTGTTTGAAAATGAAGGATTTTAATAAATGTTAGTTACCGGTTTTTTACTTATAAATTTGAGACTTGAAGAGTGATGCAGAGATTTCAGACCATTCAATAAAGTATGAAGAGATTATGTTAGAAATAACAAGAAATGGTGAAAAATTAAATATATGGGTGATACCAAACATGTGTCACTGATATCATTAAAAAATTAAGAGATTGGAGTTGGGCTGGACATATTGCTAGAAGAGATTATAATAGATAATCTTAAACTGGAATTCAAATTGTAAAAGACCTAAAAAAATCCATGTGTTAGATGGATGAAATAAGGAAGAGTGCTGGAATGATATGGAGACGAGAGGCTAGAGATCAAAAAAGATAGATTAAACTTGGAGAGACCTTCAGCCTGAATTGATAATGGTCAAAAGTGATGATGATGATGATTGTGAAAATAATATTGTTATATAAATGACAATAATTTTTCAAGCTTACAATATATGGTTCTAACATAGATAAAAAGAATTGCACCTAGATCATACATTAGATTTTAAACAGAGAAGAATATGTTTTTGTTATGTGTCTCTTTTTTATTAAAGGATCATCCCACCCCCAAATTCTAAGACTTAAAATCAAATGTGCCATCATCTTATTTGCAATAATTGTTTAATTTTTCAGGCATTACATGGCAGTGGAATAAAATCAGAGCTTCTAAGTGTTCCTGGAGTGGATCATTTTAATATCATAGAGCAGCTGAAAGATTGTAATTTTTCATTGACTAAGGTATGTTGTATTAATACTTTATTCTTACTTTTCAAAATATGTTCAACTATTAGTAATAATACGCAGACTACTTTTTATTATAATAAATTGAGTAACATTGTTCTCCCATCTGCAATTGTTGCTGGCTTGATCTATGAAGCTAGGATGGAAAGTGAATTGGTGATTTTTAGATTCATCAGTATTTTAAAGTCAATATTCATGAGTCTAAAGGTCATTGCTTCAATTCATGCTATCTCATTCTGGTCAGACTAGTGGTACCTGAAGAATAGAGGAGAATAAAACTATTTGAAAGTTTATCTTACTTTGTATATTATAACTGATAGCTGAATGTATTTAAAACAGAGTCAATGAACTTTGAATTTTTTAAAAAACATTTAATTTTATCTTAAAATACATTTATTTCATAATTATTTGTTTGAAGCATTTATGTGTGTTTTATTATAGGCGTGTGTGATGAGTATTTTGTATGCTGGTTCAATTGCTAAGTCTGTATTTTTTGAACTCAAGAAATACTTGATTATGAGAAAAATTGATGGAATGGCAAAAATAATAAAACTAACCAAAAAAATATAAATATGATTTTATTTATATACTATTTCCATCACCTAATACAAGTATTGGATGTCTTTAGAAAAATTTCACTTTATTTAAAATATTCCAAATTCGTTCAACTGCTGGTAATAGCACACACATTAGTATATGTCCAACGTTTCAAGGGGTATTGTTCTCCCCACTTCTTCAGGTGACAGTACTAGCATGGGAATCAAACCTGGACCCTTAGATTCTTGAATTAAGTTAATTTTTTTCAAGATATTCAATACTTATATTAGTTGATGGAAATAGACCAATATATAAATACAATTAAAATGTCATCATCATCACAAATCTTCCGGAAAACGAAAAAAAAACATGATGTTTATCAAAAATTATGCATTAACAGTAGCATACTTTCCGTACAGTAGTGTCATCCAGGAAATGATGATCATGTGATGTTTTGGTGGTTTTTAAATTATGGATTACAGATTATATATTAATTAAAAAAGAATGCATTAATTTAAAATATATTATAAAGATTGAACAGCTCAGTCTGTATCCTCAGTTATGTTTATAAAGTATTTTGAGATTTTTTAAAAAAAAAATTTAGAAGATAAACATCTTCTAAGCATTTAAGACATATGTATTTAAATATCCAAGTATATGATATACACTTGCATCTCATTTTCATTTAACATATATATAAAACATTACAATTTTCGTTGATATAGAGGTCCCTACTATCGCATTTTATACGCATATTATCGAGGTTATAGCCTCAGTAAATATTACTTACGTAATCAATGTGCGTTTAATAAATTTATAATTACAACTTTAAATTATTGATATTATAATTATTATTGATACTATTAAAATGTAGTCTTTTATGTAGAATTATTGAGAAGTCAAGTCATGAAGAAAAAAAAGATAGATGAATGAATTATAATAAAATATGCTATAAACAAAATTAATAACAGGAATAACTAGAGATGTGTGTATTGTTTATAATTTATATTTTATTTTTTTATATAATCATTTTAAAATATTTATTCTGAAATTAACCATATCATTGTTTTATTAATGCCAACAATACAACATTAAAATGGATTTAGTAGATAACAATAAAAAATTTGGAAGTGTGTGACTCATGAAAATTCTTTTCTTGCTCTATCTGTGCATTAAAAGAGACTAAAACAATGTTGGTCTTATTAATTTTATTTCACCAGTTGAAGAGAAAGATTTCCATTGGTATTTGATATGACTGTTAAGAAGCATAAGTGGATAATCCACCTTTCTAAGGCTTTTTTTGCTCT
Source organism: Epiperipatus broadwayi (assembly GCA_028023455.1). Classification (NCBI taxonomy): domain Eukaryota; kingdom Metazoa; phylum Onychophora; class Udeonychophora; order Euonychophora; family Peripatidae; genus Epiperipatus; species Epiperipatus broadwayi. The sequence goes on along the minus strand of JAQFVV010000776.1, from coordinate 84,238 downwards.
CCTTGCTATACTTTTCCATTTTACATCAATGGAATATAATTAACATAAACATGCAGGAAAAAAAAATTGTATTAAATAAGCATTTATCCTTAACCTGGAGAAATGTCTTGTCTTGAGAAGCATTTAATTCATTTGTGGAAGCAATATTTAAATCTACTTAAGCTGTTCTAAATCCATGCATTTTACATCTGGAGACTTCATTTAGCCATCTTAAAAAACAGTCATTCAAGCATCAAGTTTGTATTAAAATAATTATCTTTGCTATTAATAATCAGAAAATAAATAAAAAAGTATTTTTGTAAGAGATTTATCGATCATGATTGGGTTTTAACTAAAGTGTATACACATATAAAATTTTGCTATAGGTCTTTTTTTTAGTATCTATACTGTAACCATCAACATTAATCAAGCGTAATACCTTGATGTCAGAGAAATACTATAATCAGATCCACCTTACTATAACCTAATAGACTGAAGGGACATACCAATGCCTACCACATTGGTGCCAATGGCTTTAATCATTGGGCAGCCAAGAACTGTACCCATCGATCTAACTGAATGCCCCCATCATTGTGGTGCCAAGAACTATAACCAAAAGCATATCATGCCATCCATATTATGCACCAAAGACTATAACCGAAATCTGGAGCAAATTACAACAAATAAAACTAATGATATAACATAAAATTGTTATGATCTAATCTGGTCGCAGCCAGGGTGTACCACAAAGACCTATCATAGCAGTATGTGAAAATACATTAGACAAATTATAAGTATGCAATTTTATTATCCTTCAAACCTTAATTTGCGATTTTTCATTGCATGAGACCTTATGGCCGACCTTGGACAAGATGGTATAATTTGTGGAACTACTAAAGATTATGAATTTTAAAATTACATATATGATTTTTAATATAAATTCTAGTCTAGGTAAGAGCTTTGCAATAATAAATAAGCATGGAATACTTGTGTTCTTTTCTATAATTTAATAAATATCAATGAGACTCTTGTTATACTGATGAATGACAATTAAAACATTAAGTAAATACATTTAATCATATCATTATCTGGTAAATCTGTTTATAAGTTTATAAAATCAATCGATTTTGGTATCATGTACTCGAATCAACTACACAAAGCTAAAATGATGGAAAAGGTAAATGGGATTTTATTGTACCTCACACATCATAAACTACCAAAGACAAAAAGCATTCAAATGTTTTTCTCAAAATATTACTAAACTCTTATATCATGCTGACAATAGTATGTACTTCATTGTATGCTCTATTCAAGATATATGATTTCTGATTTCATGAATGACAAATAGCAACGGCACAGTAAGTTTAATTATAAATCAATATTTATTTACAATTTTTATGACGAATAAGTAATTCATGTTTAATGTAATAACTAAATACATAAATAAACAAATAAAATAAATAAATAAATTATAATTCCATTGGCTTCCTTCAATAAGCACAGTTTTATAAAGCCTAATCATACATTATATTACAATTTGATATAATTGATGTCTTGAAGAAATTATACAAAAATTCAACATCAAATCATGAAATATCCAATGTGTCAGTTCCAGAACCAATAAACCTATACTGTAGACCTATAATAATGTAATAAATAATATTATATTTGTAGGATTTAGCTATAATGCTAATGCTAAATAAAATGAAAATTTAAACTTACATTCAGATAAAATATTAATTAACAAACAGTTAATCATTACGAGGTAACTTAGATAGAATGTCCTGCTACACTTTATGACTTAACTTATAAATTATGCTTATAAATGGAAGAAGATGATTTTAGCAGAATAACTAAAATACTTTGCCCAAACTTATATTTATGAAGTAAAATCATATTCCTGTGGATGCATTCATCTACACATAGGAATTATATAACACTGAGTGCCTTGTGGATTTATACACCATCATAAAGCAATAAATATAATTACACAATTCTGCGGATTAACCACCAGCACAGGAATGAGTGTAAAAATACAGAAAGTGGCAATTAATTAATTTGCGGATTAACCACCAGCAAAGATTAATGCCTTTTAACATTATAAAGCAATATTACTATTTACTTCATATTTAAAGTGCAAAAATCATCCTCCTCAGTTATTCTGACCATTCAGAAAACACTAACATTTTAGCAGATGTGGGTTCATGCATAATAAAAAGTGTTTCACTAATCAGGACAACTAATATATTTAATTATCTTGCTTAAAATAAAAACATAGCAACAATGTAATATAAGTGACATTAGTATAGGAATAGAACTCTGGAAAGACTCACAAGACACTTCATGAGAGGTTGACACATATCATAAATTCATTAGTAATTTTCAAGCTTTTTCGCAAGCGCTATTCCCTTGAATAAGTATTTTATTCAATTCCATTAATTTAATTTAAACCTAATAAAATATAACTCATGAACTTCACATACAAGTTCATATAACAACAAAATTAAATTAATTCATTCTTACTTAAATACATGAATTCTAGCAGGTGTGCGTGTGACAAATTAAATTCTACAGCATTTTATAATAATAAATATGATCCTTGAAATCCATGCAAAAATGTCTTGAACAATAAATACACAAAGTGATAATTATAATTATAGTTGAATTCCATAAATGTAATTATATCAATTTGTCTTAGTTATTATAAGCACTTTTAGATTAATGATTTTACGTGGCTCCATAAATAAAAAACAATTCCAAAAACATGACATGCAGAGTTTAAATGAAAATGTTCTTCATAAGTTATTAAATTCTACATTTCTATATAAACTGTTCCAAGTTTATAACATCCAGGCTAATATTTATTTATCCACGTTTAAATTTAGGGATGCTAATTAGAGCAAATAATTTAATAATTCCAAATTAACGATAAAAATTGGAAAGTAGTTTTAGTTAATTATTTGAAGACTGTTTCCATTATTCAAATAGTAAAGGAATTAAATAGCAAATACATTACTGGCAGTATGTAGTTAAATAAATTAATCAATGCTATATTATTTTAAATTGTAAACAGAAATATTAAACCATGTTAATAACTTTAACATTTAACTTTGATTTTAAACCTCTTCTTTTTTAAAAAGAAAGTTTTCATATCTAAAAAACTTCTGTAATTAAAACATCTATTTAGTGTTGCCAAATTGGAGAATAATAAAATATTCTAAACATACCGAGATTCTGCAATTAATTCTGCTTTTAAATTTGAAAGCTCCGACATATTTTTAAATGTAAATATTGGAAAATTATTAGCGATTTGATCCACTTGGCTAGCTGACTCGAACAGATTTTTAAATTTAGCACTTCATTCTATTATTAAATACCACCATTTTATGTTTACATTTGTAGAAAACTTTTTGGTAAATCCATTTACTTATTAATTATTTTTAAAAAAATAAGCTTATCATATTTTGCATACATTTTATTCTTACACCATTTTTTTTTTCTCTAACAGTAACCTTATAGCAATCGTGCTCTTTTTTTTTACATTGAAACGCATATGTAATTACTATATTTTTTTCCAATAATTAAAAATTAGTTAAACAAATGATTTTTTAATTCAATTAAAATAATTTCTAAGACTATTTTAAATAAATAATAATTATTATTATTTTCAATCACATTTTACTAAATTTAATGTGTTGTCAATTTCTAAAAAGTTAAACATATTTTGATACAAATCAGTGGATGGAAAGAAGCAATTTAAATACATTAAAATAACACAGACAATAAGTAAGGCAAAATATTACTTATTCTCTCTAATAAATTATCTTGAATGCAAGAGAATAATCTGTTCAAACGAAAACCAAGGCAATCAAATCACCAAAAAGAAGACAGAGAAATTTTTATACCAGTTATATCGATCTTTATATTTTATACTAAAATATAAGGTTACAATACAAAGGCTGAATTATATCAACAGGTATTGATTATTATTATTATTTTTTTCTGTAATAATATTATATACACAGTATATACTTATTATATAGCATAAAAAAGGTATTTAATGAAATCTGTATCAGCATCTATATTAAAACAAAGGTTGCTTTAATCATTAGAAATTTTTTTAAAATTATTATTAGTAGCGGTACACCTATTTTTAGCCCTTTATAATGTAAGATAATGCATTAATCAAGAAACACATTTAATGAGTAGATTTGCTAGCATAGTAATTTAATTTTTTTTATGACAGTAAGAATAATATATTTATATGTGTATACCAAAAGATCCAGCTAGTCATCTGTTATTTATTTATTATGAAGAAATATTTATTAGAGCTGTTGTAGTAATGTATGTCTATAAAATCTCTACCAAACTTTATGAAGTGAAGCACCATATGAATATGGTATTAACTTATTATATCGAATGTTATCACTAAAAAGAAAAGGAATTATTTGAGAGTTAATTTGTACCTAAGTATTTATGAAAGGGATGATATAGTTTAAAGGAACACTTAGATAGATAGATAGATAGATAGATAGATAGATAGATAGATAGATAGATAGATAGATAGATAGATAGATAGATAGATAGATAGATAGATAGATAGATAGATAGATGGATGGATGGATGGATGGATGGATGGATGGATGGATGGATGGATGGATGGATGGATGGATGGATGGATGGATGGATGGATGGATGGATGGATGGATGGATGGATGGATGGATGGACGGACGGACGGACGGACGGACGGACGGACGGACGGACGGACGGACGGACGGACGGACGGACGGACGGACGGACGGACGGACGGACGGACGGATTAAAGAAAATTTTATTTTTTGTAACAAATTCTTCCAACAAAATGGATTTCCAATTATAAATTATTTAAATAATAATTGTTTAGCTATATAACATATAGTCTTCATTTTAATATAAATGCATTTTACCTAAATATGTAAATATCAAATATTATTCAATAAGCTCTATAAATTCATTAGAAAACTTATGTGAAGAAATGATTTTGTTATTACTTTTACTTTATTGTTGCCATTCTCATCTACTATATTAGAAATAAAAGATAAATAAATTAATTTATTTAAAGATTGATTTCTTTTTTTTTTAATTTGTTCCAAAATTACATCAATTTGTCTAGACTTGTGGGTCATGGCACAACACTTAATTTTATTAATGTAGTTATTTTACCCTGAGTGTATTGTTGTTTTGATCACTTATTCCAGCATTAATGAACATCTATATTATCGTGTATTAGAGAATTAGGATATTCTATGCAAGGTTCTTGAATCAACTAACAATTCCAGAACATGATATCTCACCCACTGTTCAAGAATTGATAATTTGATTCTGAGGTAAAAGGGTGTTCCAGTTATTGGTAAGTGTCTATACATAAGGATGGGCTACAATACACTTCTTTCAAAAACAATGACAATTCATATGTATTTGAAAGGATGCCCTGCAGAAGGTTGATAAACAGTGGAGCTTGTGTAATCCAATATCTAGACCACATCTTTTAAGAGACGATCAAAAGCATTATTAACATATATGTTGCTAGCATTGTGATCACATCTGAAAATGCCTCACATCACTTTTGGAACCTGGAATGTTCCTGAGGGAATATAAAGAAAAGAATATCATTATTAACTTCCCAAAGAGAAGAATTGCTGTCAGAGAAATTAATTTCTTCAGACATATAGTAAAGATGGATGGAATAAAACTGTATCCTGGTAAAGTCAAGGCCATCCATAATTTTTATATATCAGAAAACAAGAAACAATTGCATTCTTTTTTGGTGTCTGCAATTTCTATCATAAATTCTACAAGAATTTTGCTTACAACACCATCCATCTCTCAAAACTTTTAAAAAAAAGATGAGAAATGGAAATGGGCAGACAACCACTTGATAGAATTCAATAAGATAAAAGATAAATTTTTAGATTCTATCATTTTATGCTACCCCAATTTTGGAGAAGTATTCTATGTGCAGACCAATAGTAGCAGTATATGGTCTGGGTGTCATCGTATTCTAATAGGACCATGAACAGAAACCACAAATCTTATATTTCCTCAATAGACACTGAAGTGTGTTGAGTTGCACTACATGACCACTGAAAAGGAAGCTTTGGCTATAGTATGTGCCTTTCAGAAACTCCAACAATATTTATTTGGTTCTAGGGTCATCATCATTACCAACCACAAAAGCTTAGAATTCAACAACAGGAGTTATTGGAACAGTTATAGGCTCATCAAGTAGAGCTTATTTCTTCAATAATTTGATTATTAGATACAGCATTCTAGTGGACCTAGTAGATATCCCTAAACTATGTCATCCTATTATGGATAACCTCTTTATTATGGCTGTCTCATTAAAGATTGATGATTCAGTAGAAAATGACTTAAATAATTTGGCCAAACTATAAATCAATGATTCTAAATTATGCAATATTATTAATTATTTGATCAAAAAGTTATAAAGTATAATCTAGTCTTGCATTGGTGGTCGAGAGGTCAGCGGGACTGCCTTGCACTTGCAGGCAGTTGCCCAGGTTGCAGGTTCATGTCCCGGCCGATGCTATGACACTTAAAAAAAAGTCATAATCTAGAAAAAGCAAGATGATGGTTAATAATAAGTCTGTATTGAAATACAAATTATTCTGTGGGGTGTTGCACTATAAAGTGGTTAAAAACAAAGAGTGTTCATGGAGAATCATAATTCCTATTTGCATACAAGTCAAATTGATTTATTATACTAATTGTCTGTATGGTCACTATGGAACCAGGAAAGTTGAATATGTTCTGTGCAGACTATTGTTCACATGCTAGCACATCTCAACTCATAACAGCAAAGGGTCTGAATGGCCTCTTAGCAGTAGACTTCTATGGTCCATTGCCACCTTAGAAGTGTAATTTTTTTTTGGTAGCTTACAATATATACTCCAAATTTGTTAGTGCCTACCCTGTGATTCAATCCAATAGTAAAAATGTCTTCAAAACTTCCATGAATCTAATTTAGACTCATTGGAAATCCTAAGGATATTCTAACTGATCACACTACATCATTCTTGTTCAAGGAATGGAAACTCTGGGTAAAAAGTCAGAATATCCAGCATATCCTGTACTCCATTAGAAACTCACAGTGTAATCCATGTAAAAGATTTATGTGTGAATTGGGCAGGCTATACAGAGTATATTTAGAAGCTAAACACCAAACAAGCTGAAGAAAGTGCTATATTACGTCAAAATCACATGAAATGTGTCAACTAGATTTACCTCAGTTTGCCTTTATTATGGATATAAAGAGCCTATATTAATAAAGGCTATATTACTTCTTATATCTGAGGAATCAACTGACCACAGAGGGAACATCGTAGAAGCTCAAAAACATTTAAAGGAAATGAGGCAAAAAACAACTGTCCAGGCTTGTAATATTTGTTAATATTCACAACTGGTGATTATGGTTTTTGTGATCCACAGAAATATAGATTTAGAAGAACTATTCCAGATAGAGCAGAGAGTGGGATATAATACTTTCATCCTAACTACTGTGGAAAGTGAAAAGGGCATCTTTTATGCCAATAGCTTAAAACTGATGATGCTATCCTAGTATTATGGTGTAATCAATATCATGTAACATCAAATTAATGACCATGATAAATTTATGTAAGGCCTATTAATAAATAATTGCAATAATCATAACAAGGTAATGAAAATGAGTAGAGTCAGATAGGGCTCTTTAGGATATGACAAAAGCCAAACCCATTACAACTTTGATGGCTAGATTTAAGTTATACTGCAATTATAGTAGCTTATTATATTTAACCCCTTCTCTTAATGTTATTGGGACAACAGTATCTAAAGTACATGATGGTCAACCACATGGTGTTGATCACATGACATGCCTAGTTTTGTAGGACATGACTAAAATATATCATACCCTAATGAAGGCAAGTGAACTAGAAAAAATAAACACAAGACCTCTAGCCAATATTTAGTTAGATCAGGGCATATGTTGTAGTACAATATATGGTATTATAAGTAACAATAAAGTTTAGTAGTTATAAGTTATCAATATAAGTAGTAAAATAGATGATAAGGCTAACATCACAAATCTCTACATAACAATAGTATCATTTGTACTAGTTAGCAAAGATATGTTAATTATTGATAATGGGTAAATGATGGATAGGTAGACACATGGAAAGAGAAATATTGCATGTTTATTAATTGTGAACTAGAATTGAGACTTTTCCTGCAGGAGTCAGTTAAACTACAGAAATTGGCTGGTGCTCACATGTTTTAGGTAGGTTGATAGTGAAGCACCAGTAGATGTACATCCTGGGCTCTCTACAAAGTAGCTGGTAGAGTGAAATCCCAGTGAAACTAATAATTATTAATGAATTTTGACTTTTGTAAGAGAATGTTCAGTGGAGATTTCCTGTATTAAAGCTGTACAAACTGACAGTACCTGGTTAGCAACCTTGTAGTGCACTATAAAGCTCATTAAGCAATTATAATATTCTCTGAGATATTAAAGTATGGTTCAGCTGATATTAGGAATTGAATGTAAGCCAATTACCTTTTCCCATTCATATATATAATTCATTAACAAAGTCAATTTACATATAGTCAACTCACCTTGATGTTCATGGGTGATTCACGCACTGATTTTCTTTCATTGCATGGGGTAGCTCATTGAATGTAACTAAAGTCAGTGAAAGTATATACCTTTTGTCTAGAATTTATAAAGATTTTATGTACATAAGTTCAAAAAAAATTCCTTTATTGAAGGAATTTGTACCATCAAGATATATGTCATCTTTTTATTTAAAGTATATCTTATAAAAAATATTTACTTAATATATCATTTAAACATCTGACTGAAATGATTCCCTTATAACAGAAGTCTTAAGTGGCATGCGCACTTGGAACTCTTCATATACATTAAAATAGCTCAGTACTTTATTCATAAGTTAATACCTTCACCTACATACATATTCATAGATACACACACACACATTTTGATAGGAATATGAGAAGAAATGCCATTTTTATATAAATCTGTTACGTGTAAAAGTGATTAATGTTTTAAATAATATTAAAAAAAGAAAACAATAATAAATTGCTTGATAAAATCTTGTAAATAAAATCATAAGGAAGCCGTGCCTAACCATAACAACTGCCGATATTATTAAAAACCAAAAGAGGAGATAGAAACAGTTTGTGAATTATTGTCAACAAAAACAAAGAGATATCACTTCTTTCTCTTTTAAAAGCACATTCGTTTTTATATATTCACCCGTCATAGAAAAAATTAAAATTTCGCAGACTTTATCTTATCACAGGAGCAACAATGTATATATTTAGGAAGTTTTGGATAAAGAAAGTTTATTTCATAGAAGCTTAAAAGTTTATCAACTATTGTTTTAAACAAAAGTGTAATGACTTAACAAATCACAGTTCATTTAGAACTTGTGTTTTAAACAAAATTTCATTTCACGAACTATTCTTTGAATGTATGTATATTCTATCTCCAGTAAATATAGTCAAATATTTTATATTGAATATTGGTATCTAATTTCAATAAAAAAGTTAAGCAGCTATGGTAAAATATTACGAAAAGTTTATCTGTACATTGATTTTAATTATATTCAGCGTCATTGTGATCTCACAACTTCACATCGAGCTACTTTATATCAGTCAGCTGATTTTTTACAAATAGACTTTTTAGTTTATATGTAATTTTTTTGTGTTCAAGGATCATTTTAGAACATAAAGCTAAAACACTGCATTTTTGTAAAGAAATTAAGATAATGAAACTACACGGTATATATATTTAAAATCATAATTCAACTGCATCCCACCTACAATATAATATACTGTGTATTATAAATAATAAATGAATGATTATTTTCAGAGGCATCAAATGTGATGTATACTACCTACTAATAGGAAATCTTGCAACAATATTTCATATTTTCATTTTCTGCTGATATAGAATATTTTATTTAGTGTGGAACATCTAATAAACATATTCTTGTCAAGTAATTGAAGGTCTATCACAGATTATTAAATCCTATTCAGAAATTTATTTATGTTTTTTTTTGCAATTATTTAAGTTAGTTCTTTTATGTTAGGATTAATGGTATCAACAAAATTTTATTAAGAGATATAATTACTGTTAGTCCATATTACCTCATCAGTTTGTGCTGATATGTATGCATAACTTATTAGATATTTGATTCATTAGACTGATTAAATCATAAGTTAAAACATTAATTTTTATTTTTATTAAAGTGTAGATATACATATATATATATATATTTCTCTTAGTTATAAACATATGTCTATTATTCACACACCACCATGGGTCCAAACATATAATATCAATGTAACATAAGCAGTTTGTTTTTTATTATATTTTATATGTATATCCATAGTTCATTTATAAATTATAAATAAATTATTATTATTAATTTTATGTATTGAATTAAGGATTAATTATTCTATCAGCTAAAATCTATATTTGATAGTATTCAAGGAGTTATATATTGTATGTATATGACTCATTTCAAACACACAGATATATTATTTAATTTAAAAAAAATTTCTTTTATATATATGAGGATTTATATATGTGTATTTATTATTATAAATTTATAGATAGTTAATGAATAAACCATTATGTAGAGGGTAATAATATTTGGTAATGATTTATTATATATAGTTTTATTAAATAAATTGTCATATTATTTAACTTTGGTTTTATTAAAATAGAGTAGATCAGAAAAGTGTAAAATAAGGCGATGGAGATTATTAGATTAGGAGATAAAAAAAATGTACACGTGTGAAAGAATGAATACATCTGTACAAACACAAAGATGCTTTTACACCTATTTCTGATGGCTATAGATTCCAGGTTTGTTGTTGTCTGTGTCTTAAGATTATTTTTACAAAAGAGGTGCTTTGATGTAGATAACGATAGCGATCAATTTTAAGTCTTTATTGATTGTGACCGACGTCAAACTTGTGAAGCTTTGATTTTTTTTTTAAGATAAGGTTTCCAGGTGTTTTTTTTTTCTTTGGTTGAAGTTCGCGATATAAATGATTGAGACAATTTTTTAATCACTTAGTCATTAACTTTTTTTTAGAGAGATGATCACTTAGTCATTAAATTTTTTTAGAGAGATGATCACTTAGTCATTAATTTTTTAGAGAGAGAGATGATCAGGCAGTATGATTTTATTTTTTGATCAGTCAGTATGATTTTATTTGAGAGACTCAATATGAATATTTTGGAGAGACAGTCACTCAGATTATTATTATTAAAGTGAGATGTAACTCAGTGAGTATTATTTTGAGACTCAACTCAGTCGGTCCTTCCTTGTTATTAATGTTAAAATAGGAAAAAGGAGAAAAGTAAGCGATTTGATTTTTTTATTCACTCTTTAAAAATTGAGAAAGGAAATGAAGTATAAGACTCTGGTATAAAGTCAATATAGACGAAGATGTGTGTCTATATAAACAATTTCCAGCAATATTAAAGAAGAGAGGAAAACATTGGAACAAGATTGAATTTAATAGAAGTTATTAACCATTATATAAATATGATATTAACATATTTGGCTATGCATAATACTATGCCTCTGCATTGCTAAACCATTTTTTTCTGCTTCCTGGTTAATACAGAATGAGTTAAAATCGCTGATCTGTCTATGAAGTCATGTATCAAGTAATAACCAACAAAATGATAGAGTTTGAAGCCAACCACACAAGCTATATGGAATGCTTTGTTTCTAGTTCCTGGCTTATTAAAAGCTCATTACCTTCGAATGAATGGAGAAGAGGAAATAGGAGGAAAAGAAAATTTATAAAAGCCATGTAGAACCAAGTTTGAAGCCATGAATCAAATTTTTGTTAGTTTACCTCAATCATCTAAAGTGTCAACAGCAATTATTTTTTTAAAAGGAGAGAGACAAGCAAATCCACCGGTACCTACTTATTCAAAAGTACTTATAATAACTTTTTTTTTAAAATGGTAGAAGGAAGCCAATCAACAATGAATAATAATAGAATTGAAGAAATAAGCAAGTCAATTGATTCAGCATTATCTTAAAAGTATCTGCAATAACTTTTTTTTTGTTGTTGTTGTTGAGCAAAGAAAAGCAGTCTGAAAATTCAAACTCAGGACATTAATAAGAAGTAAAAAGTAAACGGGTAAATATGAACTTTCTTTAACCGATTTTATTCTTGCTTATTAAAAGTAAACCTTGATTTACAGATCAAAGCAATTTTTCTTTTGATACAGAAACATTAAAGACTTGTTTATCTATAGTTATTTGCAATATCATACAACATAGCACAAACATAGTTTAAATCTTTAAACTTAAATTTTTCATTGTCTTTTATTATTATTTTTTTATATTATATATATATATTGTAATGTTGAAATGTTTTTTTTTAAATTGTTCATCAGTTATGATAATGAGCAACCTATAGATATATGCATTTATAATGTTGTTTTTTTTATTTTATCTTGTTGCATATTAAAAAATTAATATCATGTATTTTATTTTCTTTTGCTAAAAGGTTGCAAAAAAATATTTTATATATGTAATTTATGGGTATACATTTTAAACATATATGTTAACATTACCGAATGCGTGCATGTGTAACTGCTTATCCAAACACATCAAAGAATAGGTTATATATGATTAGTTTAAAATGGTAAATTGAAAAGTAGGGCATTACATTTGAATGGAAGTGAAATAACATATACAAGTTACACCTGAAATTTATTTTATGATATGATAAGTAAGAAAAGTCTTAAATAAGCATTTATAGAATATGTATTTTTTTTCTAATATTGATTTAAGTCAGCTTATTTTGAGATATCAAGAAAAATGACAAACCTATATGTTAGATTTATTTGCTTATACTTATATAAATTTTTTATATTAATTTTTGTATTGAATTAATATGGTAATAAGCCATTTATTTAATTGTTGATTTGACTTTAAAGAAGGAAAGAAAGAGTAGTAGTGTTAATAAAATATAATTATATATCTTAATTGGTTTCCGAGTTATTATTAAGAATATTGTGTTTTTTTTCTTGTCTTAATTCTATCATTTTAATTCATCATCATTGCTCGCAGTTATTAAGTATTACCATTCGTATATATTGAGCAATCACTTGCAAATATTAAGCGTCCGCAAAATAATAGGTAAACTGGAATGTTGATATTTAAGTATTTAAGGATTATGCTTGAGAATAACCAAATTTTGATAATTATAGTTCAACAATAGAAAGCTAAAATTGTGTTGTGTCCATGAATTATGATCATCCTCATCAAAGATGGATATCATGTTATTGGTTAAAAATGTTTCAAATAATACTATATAAAAGTTATGATCGCCATCAATCATCATTAATAAATTATAATCATTAAATTTAATGTTTAGCGTAATGAATATATTTTAGTAAATAGGGGTTTATAGAAAATTGAATATTATGCAAAGAGATTCATGATGATCAATCATCACCACTAGTATTATTAAATCCCAGTATGAAATAGGATAATTTTAATAGATGCCTATAAGTTTATAAAGATGAATTTATTGTTGTGAGTTTATTAATAAGCCATGGCTGGTATCATCATCACTATTATAATCATTATTATGATATCACTATTATTATCATTATTATTATATTATTATCATCATCATCATTATTACCTTTATTGTGATAAATAATCTAGTTAAATGGCCATCAATATCAATAATGGTCTTCACATGCTTGTTTGGAAGCCATTAATAGGATTATACATGTCTGTTCATCAATATACGTAAATGAGCTAGCAATGTCTATAAGAATCTTTGATCTATAGTATAAACTTTGGTAATATTGGGATCTTGTAATTTTATCAATATAGATAAAATGTAAGAATGTCATTTTTTTTTCATTAGTCATCCAAGTCATGTGTAATAAAAATGTACTGAATGAGTTTGAACTCAAGTACACTATAAACAGATACTTATCTAGATTGAAAACAATCTAGTGGCGCTCATGGAAAACACATGTACTTAGCTAAACTGAATAAAGAGTGATATCATCCCTTTCCAACTTCATAATATTAGTTTTATAGAATATATATATTTTTTGTAAGTTGTCATGAATAGCACCAGTGTGTGCATATGACCATGAATGGTCTTATATATTTGGAAAGCAGAATAGGAAGGATTCTTTGTTAGAAGAACCTAGTATTGGAGATAAGCATAAGGCACTCCAGGAATTTCACAGTGGGTACTTTTATTCAGTTGCTATATTTAATATTATTTTTATTTGATGACAATGGCCAGTATGTTTTATTGTTCAAATGACTGCCCCAATATATAAATAAATACCAAGAATCTTTAATGCTGATATTTTCAAGTGGCACAGTGATTCTATAATTTCTTTATCTATGCTATGATGAATTAATATAGTTACAAATGGTACAGATTGGATAGGCATATATCTAATAATTAATAATATCCCCTATCTAAATATTTATTATGGTTACAAATGTGACATATTAAAATAGTTACAAATTATAGTTACAAATGGCATGCCAAATAGGGATTGAAATATGCCACACACCTGAGAGAGGTATATTTCTATATTAATTTATAAATAGTTACAAATCTTATATTAATTTAAATAGTTACAATATAGATCTCGCAAATAAGCTCTTAACAAGCCTTGCAGAATATTTGCGAGAATATTTGCAGAATATTTGTGAGCTCTTATATAAAATTTGTAATACAAGCTTGTTAAATTAGGTCATGTGACATATGACTTGATTTTTTTTGTGATTTTGTTTTTTGCTATTAAGGTTTTGGTGATTTTATATTGCTAAGGCTATTAATATATGGTGTATCTGAACTTAGTTCAGTCCCATATGGCTATTTAAGTTAGATAGCAGGATTGAAAGACATATGAATGCTTGAAATTTTCAGATTTTCTACTTAATCATTATCCATTAGATAAAGTGCTGGGTTTGTCCTGGCATTTTTAATCTAATGTTTGAATATCCTAGCACCTCACTGTGGAAGCCAGTAGCAGAAACTGCTCTGGGGTTGGGGATATTCTGCAAAGCTTGTTAAGAGCTTATTTGCAAGCTCTGTATATAACATTTTGTAATGCAAGCTTGTTAAATTAGATCATGTGACATATGACTTGATTTATTTGTAATAATCGTATTGAAAGAGCATAAATTACTTAGTATCAAATCTTTGTCTTGTACTTTTCCATGTTTTAAGAGCTAGCACTTACCACTCAATAATTTCTTTAAATAATGTATTAGTATAAGTTAAGACATTTGGATAAGACATAGAAAGTCTCTTATTCAACTTAGGCTAATTCTATGTTTGATTAATCTATTGACTTAATCTCAATAGAGTGTCTATCTTATGGGTAACCTGATCCATATCAGTACAATATATATGTATATATAATTGTAAAAACTGTAGCTAAAATAACTTTTTATGAAAATTTTGCTTTTTTAAAATCAATTTTAATGTGATATCTAATCATATTGACTTTTAAAGATTTCAACAATCTTGGATCATGTGATATAGTTTCCATCATATTGTCATCTTTATTAGTCAGTCTTTCATGTTGTTTTATATTGGTTAATGTTGAGAAACAAGTTCTCATAATCTTTTCAGTGTATTATAGATACAATTGGATATTCTTCTTGGGACAAAAATCCAAAATTTTTCATAATTCATTTTGGAGAATTTCATTTTTAGAATGTAATCCATCGATCTACTAACCGATTATTGTTATTCTAGTTAATAAAATTTCACAATCCATTGTATTAACTGGGTCATTTGGGTTCTTAATTATTCATAATTTTTTTATATTAAAGGAAGAAAACTAACTTATAATCTTTTCACCTATTAGTATTAAATTTTCTGTTATAATGGAAATAATTTGACTGACATTTTTATTGTGAAATGAAGGAAACATATATACTCTATTTTTTTTCTTTCTGGTATATGATTTTTCCAAAGAATTTTTTTTTTTTTGATTTGTTGACAGTTTGGCAATGGATGTCTAAATATTTTCATTTTTCATTAAATATTTATATTAATTAACACTATATAATAATCAATGAATTTTATTAGTGCAGTGTCACCTTATTCTATTTAATCACTAAACATCATATGATCACTATCTCATACTAGCACATAATTGTTATTAAACAATTCAAAACAAAGCAAAACTCTCCAAATACACCAAAATGTATGGGTGCTGAATTGAGTTCAGACCCATATGACTATATAAGCTATTGAGCTTGGATTGAAAATATTAATTGTATTTTCAATTTCATTCTCATAGTTTTATAGTTAAATAGAGTTAAAAGGTGAGTGCTGGAGGGTTGCATTAGATCCTAAGATTTAGGTGCAGGGCTCTCAGATCCAAAGCTCCTCACTGATGAAGGCCACAAGCCAGAAACTAGTCTGGGGATATTGGATGAGTAGGCACTAGATAGGGATTTTATGCACAAGCCTTCTAGCATCCATTGATTGCTCTTGTTAGCACAAGATGGCACTACTATATGGAGAGTTTTGCTTTGTTTTGAATTGTTTAATTCTATTTAATAGTTAGTCATCCTTTCTCACTAGCACCATATTTATAATATTAAACAGTGATGTTAAATGCGAGAATACCCTCTTCCTAGCAATAAGATAAAGATTTTGAGAAAATAAAAATGACTATCTTATTTTCAAATCTAAATACTCTTATATAGACCAGTTTTAAGTGACTTGAATACGCTTTTTTAGCATACCAAATTTTATTCTCATGATATTTCATTAAAACATCCGTATTTTTATTTTTTGGAAAAAAACAATAATTCTTATTTAAATTCTAAAATTTGGGATAGCACTTTACCTTTGATAATAATCTTACTTCAGCTTGATAAAGCAAAGATTTATAATAAGGTTCTATACAAATATGCAAAGTAAAGTCTTGACTTTAAGTAATTTATCATATTTACAACTTTGTCTAGATTCTAAGTTTACTGATAATGTTTTTGAAATTAATGATTCTCTACACAAGTAAACAGTTTGAAAATATATAATATTCAAGTTTATTTTCTTTATGAGGGTAATAAATCCTTTAATAGATCCTATCATTAAAGGAGCTCCCTTCATGGAAACTCCTGCATTCAACCTCATGGTGTTTTATTTTTTTCCCAATGTGACATAATAGTATCTAAAATAATTTGACCTGTTGTACATTTGATAAATTCTCTGCAGTATAAAATTTATTTCTTATTTCATCGTCATTAATGACAAGAATGAATCCTAGTATATGAGCTTTATTGTTAATGTCAGTGCAAAACAAAAAGTCATTTTTGAAGTTTAACCAGTAATTGTTTTCTCAAAATATCATCTGAACTATTTTTAATTATTTTTAGTGTATTATTAGTATAAGGAATTTTCATTTTGTTGTTGTTTTGTTTGTCACAAAATATCATCATCATCATCAACCATTATCAATCCACTGCAGGATGAAGGTCTCTCCAAGTTTAATCCATCTTCTCCGATCTTTAGCTTCTCTTCTCTACATCACCCCTGCACACTTTCTTATTTCATTCATCCATCTTACATGTGGTCTCGTTCTGGGTCTTATATATATACTATTTCACAACATTGTAAATAAGATGTACTATTTTAATAAGTGGTTTTAACTTTAAAGCATAATGATTTCGCTACTTTATAAAAAGCTTGCAAGTTATATCTTCTCAGAAATTTTAATAGTTTTTCCAAAATAGTAAACTGAAAAATTAATGTAAAATAAATCATTTCAACAATGGACAATGGACCACTTTTCCTTTCATTGAAGACAATACTAAATATCTTCCTCATCAATCAATATAAAATATCCAAATGTTGTCTATTAATTTTTTTATTCAAGTTGGATTTTGCCTTCTGTATGAGACATATTTGCAGACAGTCATTACAACTGGATTTACTTACTTAGGTTTTGAATTGGCCTCTTTATACCATTAGCTGTTTGTTTATTTTTATTCTCATTTGACTGAACAGCTGTATTGTAGGTTCAATCCAATCTTGATAGCATGTAATTTGGACATTTCCATTATTTATAGGTAAGCTTAAGATGAGTTGAGCTCACAAGTAGATCACGTGAATTTTTCCCAAATATTTAATGACACCCTTTTTAATTATGTGGAAGTGTTAATATAACACATCTCTCAACTCTCCAGTTCATTCTATATATATATATAATAAAATTTAAGAGCAGCTTCGAATTCTAGTATATGGTAATCACTGGTTACTCATTTCTTACAGTAGGTGGCATTAGTGATGCTACAGATAATCTATGTTTTTCTAATTTTATTTTTCAAATATTTTAAAATGATGGAAAAATTGGGACAAAATTCGAACTCAAATCTTATTTACTCAACCAGTCTTTCAGCAAAGAACTTTAGATGTTGGGTCTGATTGACTTGTTCAAATCTAAAATTCAAACTCAAATCCTATTTATATAAGCAGCCTTTCAGCAAAAAAAACTTTAGTTAAAGGATACGATTGATCCATTCAAACCTCTCTTAATCTTATGATGCTCATCATCTCAAGTACATTCAGCTAAATAAAAGCATGGAAAGAAATAATTAAGAGAAAATTAATATTATATCAGAAATAAACAGACAAGCATCAGAAGAAAATAGTTTTCTTAACTAACTGGATCTAAGGAGTTTTTAATTTTTTGTATGAAGATAATTGTTTATAGTAGTTTAATGTAAATAACAAAAATATATAAATATATGAGCAGTTCCTTTGAAGGTTATGTTCAAGCACTAAAATTATAATTGAATTTGTTCTTGCAGAAAATTAATCCATAAATCTTTAATCCTTTCATCTATCACTCTCATCACTAAGATGAAATACACAGTGTATCATGGAAAGACTAACTTTAACTCAATCATGATTGAAATTATTAGACATAGAACAAACAAATTTGCATATGTTACTAAGACAATTTCCAAGTACAATTTATTGTATTAGATAAAAAATAATCATCTCTAATCTGAAAGGGTTATTTAAATAATTTTTTGGGAATCTGGCATGTAAATTGTCTTAGCAATATATTTAAACTTGTTTGTTCCAAAAAATAGATATTTGAATGCAGTCCATTGTTGAAAACTGATTTTATTCATAACTTCAGGCTAAATATGATGAATTAAATAGAAGGATTTGAACTCAGAATTTCTCAGACCATCCATCATCCACACTATTGCAAGCAACTGATACATATGACCACACACATGTGAAAAAGATACATGATTCCCAATATACATTATTCAAGCAGAACCAGTACTCATCAATTCAGCCAGATTATAATATCCCACACATATATACAATCTGTGCTGGGTTTATATTAAGATGGCAATTCCTCAAACTTTAATGGACAGGCTTCAATCTTCTCACTTTTCCAACTTTTCAACCATCCATATTATTAAAAAATTGAGAATTGAACATTCAAGGCCCTTGTTGAATTTGATATTATAGTTATACCTATTTAGACATTATGTCAACCTAACCCTCATATTATCAGACAGTACATATCCATATATATATTAATAGGAGAGGAAGGTGTTAAACTTATACTAAGATATCTATTTCCCAGCAATATGTAATTCTAAGGCAATATGTCTTTTTCTTATGTTGAATGTTTCCTATATAATAGAGGGATTTGAACTCATGATTTTTCATGAGTTTGACTATAATATCATATCCAACAAGGGCTTTGAGCATTCCATTACTAGATTTCAATGAAATTGAATAGTTTGAAGTGTGAAAATATTGAAATCCACTAAAGTTTGAGGAATTGCTATCTTAATATAAACCAATCACTGATTGTATGTATGTGTGGGATATCTGACCCAACTGAATAGTGCTAGTTCAGCATGAAATACATGTATTGGGGATCAGGTATATTGTTCACATGTGTGTGACCACATGCAATGATTGCTTCAGATAGAATGGAATGAATAGAAAAATCCTGAATTCAAATACCTTTATTTACATATATAGGAAACATTATGACATACTGCCTTCGAATTACATGATGAATTAAAGTTTTTCAGATAAGACTTTTCAATAAGTATTTTAGATTAAAATTTTAATTGGCACCTCATAAGCACAAAATTCTTCATTCATATCAAAACATATTGCACAATATATAAATTAGCACCAATCTATTTAGTGTTTAAAAAATAGTATCAGCCACACCCCACATCTTAATTCCATCTTATCATAACCATCTGAAAACAGAAATTCACACTGTCTTCTCTTATTATGCATACCTTTTGCAAACAATTTTTGCTTATCAGATGAATAACTGGTATCAAACACCTGATTCTTGATCTTATGCTGACAAGTCTTTTTTTACATGACACCACTTTTTCACAAGTTGGGGACTGGATTCTATCCACTTTGCATATCTTGTGAAAAGGTGAATGATCATTGTGATATAAAAATGTTTTCAAATTTTTTAAATATATTTCTCAGTGCACTATTAAATTCCTATACTGAAACAGAGAACTTGGAAATAGCTCTAAGTTATTATAAAAAAGGCAGAGTCGTCTTGCGTTGTTAGCCGAGAGGTATCGCAACCGCCATGCAAGCAAGTAGTTGGTTGCAGACGGGTGTGGGTTCGCGTCCCGGCAGATGCTATGACATATGGAAAAAAAAAAAAAAAAAAGGCAGAGTCAATTTTATCTGATTTTTTATAATAAAAAAAAAACAAACAGGAATGTATGTTTCTCTTCAATATGGTTACCTTAGATGCAATCTGTGTAAAAAAACAACAGCTTACATTAATGGAGTTAATAATAGTAACAATTATTACATTATAAATATAAAAGACTGGTAAATTAATGGAAATGTCAGTTTTATTATTACCGTGTAGAGTCATAGTTTGCACTAAGAATTGATGATATAACAATTTGTCAAAAAATAGCCTCAAGTTCTCTGATAGATGATTCAAGCAACAAATAAACTGCAAAATTATTGTCAGCCTCCTTATCATTCACAAACCAATATTTAACTACATATGGTGATCGAATTGAAACATTCTTATCCAGAAAGATGTCAGGGACATATGAAAATCCTTGTATCATAAATAATATTATTGAAGTAATGGTCTTCAAATGCACATACTATAAGAATTCTTTATCATGCTTTCTATAAGACATTTTAATAAACTTATTAACATGATAATTCATTTTTATATTGTCCTCAAAAACTTATATTGGCAGCAGATTAATAATTGATATTTTATGGAAGAGATATATTTACATTAGCATCTATTTTAGCATCATCTTGATCTATCTAGCCCCAGATGCTGATGGTCATGCTAATATTTTATTAATTTTAAGGAATCAAAAATATTATTTCATATTCTCAGTATCATCCATTTAAAAGCTGTTGATTGTTTACAAGTTATTAATATTAGTAGAATCATAAAATAAATGTGATAAATTAAAATGTTTAAAATGCCTTAAACTATGATAAATCTATTGAGAGTAATGTTAGAAGAAATTATGTAAATAAGTAAATAAATGAAGAGGAAAATGAATGAATTTATGGAGTGTGAATAGATAGATATATAATAGGTAATAATTAAGTAAGTAGATATATAAATGGGTATATAAATGGGCACATAAATGGATTTATGGACATTAGATAGACATGTAGAACATCAAATTGATAAGCAGGTAAGTGATATATATATATACCCAGAGATAAATAAATACAGGAGTAGACCAATTGATGAATGAACAGAAGAGAGAGGTGTGTGGGGGGGGGGGGGGGGGGGGGGGGGGGGGAGATAGATAGATAGATAGATAGATAGATAGATAGATAGATAGATAGATAGATAGATAGATAGATAGATAGATAGATAGATAGATAGATAGATAGATAGATAGATAGATAGATAGATAGACAGACATACATATAGACAGACAGAAGGTAGATAGATGAATAGATAGAAAGACAGGTAGATAGATAAATAGATATATGAATAAATATATGGATGTAAATATATGGACAAATGGATTAGATAGATACATAAATAGACTGAAAGATAAATGGATTAGATAGATAAGAATAAATGAATAGATAGAAGATACGTTGGTGTGTGTGCAGATAGATAAAACAATGAATAAATAAATTGAGAGAACGAGATTAAAAGAAAAATTGGAGGTCAATAGATTTTATCAATATTTAGATAAGTTGATTAATATATGCAAGTAGTCATATAGATGGATATTATTTGAAAAATCTGATATAAATGTTTTAATTCATATTATTTTCAGGATATTATTGACACAATATTTCCGAAGACTAAATAGATGAAATAATCCAATAATAAAGTAATTCGTGTTTTGGGCAATTTTGAAATAACAGATTTTGTTTTATTTTTTCAATCATATTATTTTTGTATTGTATTAAAATTTGTTTATAAAATATTTTTCAAAAAAAAAATTTGTGGTTGAGTGTTTTAATTTTTTACATTTTTTTAAAACTAAAACTTTTGTTTTGATTTAACTTTTCCTAAATATTATTTTAGAGTGACAAACCATATCCTGTCTATTCAATCACCCACTGTTGGTGGAAAATGGATATTTGGATATTCACCATTTAGAAAATTATGAGCCTCGAATGCACTGGTTTCTCCTTCACTGTTTCTGAATTAGTGGCAATTGGATATTTTTTTTTGCCTTTTTATAGGAAAGAAAGACTATTTTATCTTTAACTATGTTTCTTCATTACCCTTGGCTTTGATTTCATTAATTCAATTATAGCTTATTTATAAAATATAATTACGTCACTTCTAGTTGACATACCTTTTGGCAATCATTAATCGGGCTTAATTTTCCATTATTTAAGGTTTTCCAATGTTGGATATATCATCAATAG
Organism: Epiperipatus broadwayi; assembly: GCA_028023455.1. NCBI lineage: Eukaryota > Metazoa > Onychophora > Udeonychophora > Euonychophora > Peripatidae > Epiperipatus > Epiperipatus broadwayi. The sequence continues at coordinate 61,245 of JAQFVV010000776.1, read as the reverse complement.
TGTCTCAATTGATGTCTTTGTAGTATAGCTTTTTGCATATTATTTCCATAATCTATTTGATCTGAGTTATTCCTGATTAATCCATCCATGGGGCATTTTTTAACAGACTTACTTTTAAGCTGAAGCTTTCAATCCCATATGGCTCCTGAAAGATAAGTGTTATTTTTTTCAAGCTTATTTCCATTTTCAAAGTATTTTCAAATATTGTTGGAATATTTGCTTGATGTTGGCAAATCAGATCATCTATAAATAGAAATCAAAGAATACTTAAATAGGAATTTGAGAAATAAGTAAGATAGAAAATGCACCAGCAAATTTAAATTCGGAAGATGCAATTATAATTGCAAAAAGAGAGAGAGAAATAAAAATTAAAAAAAAGTAAATGTTGTGATAAAAAATTGTGAAATTCCAGAAGGGACCCAGTCAAGCATTGGTGGTTGAGAGGTCAGCGACAGCTGCTTTACAAGCAGTTGTTCCGGGTTAGCGGGTTTACTTCCCGGCTGATGCTATGACATATGAGAAAAAAAAATTCCAAAAGGGACCCAGTAAAATTAATATTTGCAAAAATATTGCTAATAATGACATCTTTAAAAAAAAAGGCACTTCTGAGTTTTTAAGACTACCAAGATGGCAGCCCGTATTTTTAATAAATTTCATTAACAATCTTCCAACATTTACAAAATTAATGTTAAATGTTAAAAAAAATGAATAACTTCTGATAAATTTCTTAAACTTTATTTAAATGTTTTTTACTTATTTTTTGGGAAAAAATGAGTGAAGAACATACAATGTCCCAAAGATGTGTTAGTTATTTACAAAAAAATGAGAGGAGGGCCTACAATCTTTCAAAGCTGCGGTAGTTACATTTAGAAAAAATCATATATATATACAATATTTACAATTTATTTATGCCAGCAGTATGCAATCCCTAATAGCTTCCAAAATTGCTACAAATAAATCTTGTTGTTGCAGTCAATGTCACATAAATTCTGCTAAATAGGAATCCAGATGTTGTTACACAGTTCCCTGGGGTTTTTTATTTTGCTTTTTGGAAATACTCCATGGCATCCTGTTCTGTGAGGTGAAGATCCCAAATTTTGTCATTATCACAATTTACAAAAAAAAAAACTCTGGCCAAAAAGAAACACACTGAACCAAAACTTTACTGCAATGTTAAGAGTCTCTCACATTGTAATATAAATAAATAAATAAATAAATTTGAAATTAATATTTTTAATGAAATTTATCAGAATTTATTACCTTTTTTAAAAATTTTACATTAATGTTTTTTTTTAATTTAACAACTAAGATTTTGAGGAGATTATAGGCTCTTGGAACATCTGTAACAATTTTGGAAACCATTATGGTTGCACACCAATGATATGAATAAACTGTAAATATTGTATTTATATTTTTATTATTTTTTGGTTCATTTTTTATAAATATAACTAAGACATCTTCAGGAGATTGTAGACATGAATAAATTGTAAATATTGTATTTATATTATTTGGGGAGGGGTTCATTTTTTATAAATATAATTAACACATCTTTAGGAGATTGAAGGCATATAACTAACACATCTTTGGAAAATTTTAGGCCCTCATTTTTTATAAATGTCACTAAACCATCTTCAGGAATTAAATAAAAAAAATTGAAAAAAATTTATTACTTTATTCTTTAATTTAATACAGATTCAGGAGATTGTATGTCCTCCACTCATTTTATAAACATTTTGGGGGGAAATAAAAAAAAACAACTTAAATAAATATTGTTAATGAAATTTATTGAGATTTATTCCTTTTTTTTTTAAATTTAACATTACTTTTGTAAATGTCAGAAGATTGTTAATTAAATTTATAAAAAATATGGGCTGCCATCTTGGTAAGCCTTTGTAACTATATATTTATCAAACTGTATCAAAAATACGGACTGCCATCTTGGTAGTTTTGAAAACTTACAAGTACCAAAAAGTCAAATGTATTTTCTCATTTTATTTTTCTAATAAATATGACATTTCAATATTCGCATCACCAAAACATATTTACATCCTTAGTAGTTCATGCCAAGTTAAAACATTTCATAAAACAGTTTTCTAAAAAGAACTCGTCCATATATCAATACCATTTATATCTTCCCATAAAGAAACATATTTCAAATAATTCATAATAAATATTTGAAAATATTACTTTTATTTACTCTTAAGATTTAAACTATACTTTGGATTTCACATTAAAGATGTTTTCTTTCAAAAATGACATTTTACGTTAACACATTTGACAGCTTGGTTGATGAATGCAAGACTTTCTAAGAAGTGTTTTGTGATGAATTCGAGCATGGTTTTGATGGTAGATATAGAACTTATCTACTTTATAAGGATTACGTCAAAGACATTTTAAAAAAGTGCAAAGATAGATAGTTACCATTAGATATAGTTATGAAATATTTTAGGAAACAAACTTCCTGTTGAAGAAATTAAAAGATAATTATAAAATATCAAGTAAACAGAAAAATAGACTAGCAGGTCCCATATGCAGATGTATTTGTGTTACTCAGATTAATTTCTATAGTTATCACTAATTTCATTTCGAGTTTTTATTTTTTCTTACCTTTTTTTTTTTTTTTTTTGGAGTTAAATGGCCATACTCTTTTACAAGTGATTGTTTGTTACTAATACTGATTATTATTAATTTCTAATCATCTCCTACTTAATCCTTATTAATTATTTGGAAAAAAAGTAGAGATGTAAAATCTTCCCAATAAAAATCTATTTAAAACATTTTATCTGAACTTGAACCACTAACATGTCAGATTTTTTTTTCATAGATGTTAAGAATTATAGTTCTGATGGCATATAAATAACTAGAAGATTTAGCTTATAACTTTTTCTTTCTTTATTATCTAAATAAATAAAAGCTGAAATGATAATATCTCCAAATTCATTTTCTTTTCTAGCTATTTACATTAGGAAAAAATCCCCAGTATATATATTTATTTTTTGTAGGGCTTTCATAATAATATATATTTCAAGGGATATACCTAAGCCACTTGAATACAAAATATAAAATAAACTTTTAAAAAATGCTTTTATTCATGTATTAAAAAGTAGAAGTAAATTTGTTCAACTTTCACAGTATTTTTGATAATATGCAACCAAGAGTAAAGTGTAAATCTTTCATAATCACAAATATTCTAAGATTATTTCTAAACCTGATTGCCCTTGCTTTTGTTTTTGGTCACATATCAGTAATAAATGTATTAATCTCCACACTGCCACATTTTTTTTCCAAATCATATGAATAAAGAAATAATTAAAGACAAATGACCCTCAAGATGCATTTCATGAGTAACTCCATATGTGAGTGTTTAATTATAAAAATAGATATATTAATCATTAACTGAATTTAAAGTTGATATCTGGGCTAGAGATAATCTCTAATTTAGTAAATGATTAGCGGTAATCATTACTATATTTATCTGGAGTGGTTGGTGTCAAAGATGTGGGTGGAGTAAGTTTGACACAGTAATTTAAAATGTAACAAAATATTAATAATACTGGGAAATATAAAAAATATATATATTTTTTATTTTTTAGTGCATGAATAGAAGTGTTTATTTAAAATTTATATTTTTTAAAAAATTGTTTGCAAATTCTACAAAAAATGTGTTGACATTAGGAATACATAAGTATGGGAAGTTTCAGCTAGATTGGAAATCAGGAAGTGGGTGCAAATTAAATTCCAAGATTTTATTTTGGCAAAAACCCAGACTATTGAAATTTCATTATAACTTTTGCCAATTTCTACCGTTTAAATCCATAGTTATTAATCCCTTCTAGAGACCATTTGAAACAATCAAAAAATATTTGGCTCCAAAAAGGAAAGCAAACCAGATCTAGCTAATCATTTATTATTTTTTGTAAATGGATATCTAGATACTTTTATATAAAAAGGAAAAGAAGGATAAAAAATTGATCATACACCATCTGATAATTAGTAAGCTTGATACCTACTGCCAACTCATTTACTGCTTTTCAATGCTTTGAAGTAGGATTTTCAAAGACTTTTATCTTTGCTTATAATTCTTCATTATAACTAGCTTTGATTACATTAATCCAATAAAAGGTTATTTATACTTTAAATTGCAATTAAAACAATTAACACTTTAAAAAAGAGGAGTGCTATCTTAAAAATGTAAATTAATATTTTAATCCAACAAATTTTGGTAATTGTATATTATTATGATAGTATAAAGAAATTAAATAACGATAAAATTATTTATGATTACAATATCATGATCAGATTATTAATCAATACTATCACACATATTAAGCAATTTGTTCAGAAATGGTGCTGGTGGTGACTTTGGCATCCCTTCACTCTCCTATGACTATTTGTAACACTATTTTACCAATTATGTATTCATTTCATGGTAAAAACTGAATTATATATATATATTGTTTTATTTGTTTTTTAAAAATCTGCAGATATCAGCACTATACAAAAAACTATTACAAATAAATTGACAACACTGTTGATTGGTAGATTTTTGTTTTTTGGCTTCAAGCATATTTGGGAAAGTATTTGCAAACTGACTCTTAGTGTTATTATATGTATCAAAAATTATATATTTTATATATAAGTATTTATACTTATTTTTGCAAAATATCCATGCAGTATTTATCTACGTATTGAAGATTACGCTTAGATTTTATTTCAAATGTTTTATTTTTAAAAAGACAAGAAAGCTGAATGAATAGTAAAAATAAAACACAATCAGCCAAGCCATGTCATAAATATCTTATTAAGAAATGTCATATTTTAAAAATTGTAAATGCAATTTTAAATTTTAGTGCTGAATTTCATTACTTTACGATAACTTATTAACAGTTTAGTCTGATTTTAGAAATGAAATTCAATTAACAAATATTTGTTAATTTTTTTATTTATCTACAATACAATAATAAAAAAAAAAGTTATTGTTCTAATTACATGTTTTAGGGTTTTTTTCCTAAATATAAAAATAAAGATTTCATACAGAAGTAAAATATTGAATTATAACCCAAATTGCTGCTAGGGAAAGACAAATGAAATACAACTGAAAGCATAATGGATGAAATTAATTCATAGATTTAAATTTAGATGGAGTGCTTTTTATAGAAATAACATTAAAGTGAAATATAACTATGTGTTTGAAAAAGATTTTTAATAGAAGTGTTTTACTATAGTTCTGTTTTACAAGTTCTTATTTATAAATTTAATGCTTGGATAATAAATTGAAAAGAAACATGGAGAATTAAAAACATTTAACAAATTGTAGATATATTTGTTGGGAGTAAAAAGAAAAAATCAAAAGTGAAATATTGGGGTGACAGAACAAGCAGATAACATTGACGTCATTTAGAAACTTAAGATACTGAAATAGAGATGAATTGGACATATTGCTAGAAAAGATTACAATAAATGGTTAGTTGAAGTCTTAATTCTTTGCCTGTCTTTGACGCGACCTCTCGTAAGCAGTTGACGTCACTCTAACTCAGCCGATTCTTATGCTAAAAAATTCGTTCGATACGTTTTAAAGAGATTTTTAAAAGTTCTGTACGATGGTGACCTCTTCTGACTTATTTTACAAGTAAAAAATAAAAAAAAACGCATTTAAACCTAAACAAAGAAAGAACATTATTTGTGATTGGTTCTTAGCAAGCTCTCAGCCGAAAAAGACATTCTGATTGGCTGGAAAGAACAAAGAAACCGCCTGATCAAAGAAAATAAAGAAAAACGCTGAGATTTTCATTTCGAATCCAATTTTAAGTATTATAAAATTATATTTATGGAAACTAAAAATGATTCTCAGACAGAATAATAAAAAAACAAAATTATTTTCGAAAAATATTGAAGATTTTAGTACAAATATTGAAGATGTAGTAAAAAGAAATATTTACTTTTCTATAACGTAAAAGTCGATCTTTTTGTTTATATTATAGCTTTTATGTTGCCGAAATTGAATATTTTAGAATAAATAAATAGCAATTTATTTTTGAAAGAACTTTCGTTCTCTTCATAACCTGAAAAATTAATAATATACTTTTTATAAATGTATCTGAGTTGAATTTAATATTATAGGCGAATATGCTTTAACAATAGGCTTTGTCTTCAGTTTGTGAGTTGGCCAATTAAAAGCTTTGATTTTTACCTCATACAACCAATGATTTAATTAGCGGTTAAAAGGTTAAACAGAAATCCAAAAGTCTTAGAAAAAGTCTGCATGTAAGATTCATTGGATAAAATAAAAGTTTGGTGGTATGATATGGAGAATGATCAGAGAAACTGGATTAAACTTAAAGTCATTTATTTTGCAGTTGATCAGTAATGTGGAAAATAATAATTAATCATTAAACTTTCTAGCTTACATTCTGATGATAGAGATCTGAATATACTATCATCTGTTAATGAGGAATTCTGCAAGCTTATTTTAGATAGTACTAAAGTAGAAACTTTTTTCTTCCTTAATCATAAGATTTTATTTATTTAGTATATGGTTTCAGGTCATTTGTTATTTTAAGCACTGACTCCCAAGCACAATAGCTCTCTTGAGTTATCAAATATGAATTTAACATCCTCTCTGATGTGTTAAGCACCACAGAATAGCACAATAAATAATTAATTTTCAATAACTTTAAAATGGCTTTAAAATTTTGTTTTTAGATTATTTTTTTTGGTAGAGTTAATATCAGAGAAATAATTATCTCTTTGTTATATATAAAATATAAGAACATATGAAAGACAAAAACTATGCGTGTCTGGAGAATAAATTTTATTTAAAAATAGTTGAACAATTAAATTGAACTTGCTAAGATCAAATCATTTATAATTCTGAAAAGAAAATAATTTGTATCTTCGAAAATTGTGATATTGGTCGGTCTTTAAATATCAATATCAGTTGAAAATATGGCATAGATTCTTACTGAAATTTCTTGACAAAAATACATATATACATGATTTTATCTCAGGTCCAGACTACAATGTCATATAATTTTTTATCCAAGAACTAACAGTTTTAGGAAATACAAAACACAGTCTTACTTTTGTTATAAAATATGTCACAGAATTTTATTTAAATATTAATGGACAGATTCTTACATATGAAAAGTAGAAGATAGTACATCCTGATTCTTTTTCAAAAACTAATATACTAATAGATATGAGATATGGTATTATTTAACAAAAGGAAAAAATGTGGATTCTATCAAAATAATATATATATAAATATGTGTGTGTGTGCACGACAATCAAAGCACATGTGAAAAAGTAGTTCCACAATATTACAGATATATAAATCGCTGTATTCTTAATTATTAACATATATATATATATGTAATAAGATGTCTATTATAGAATAGTTATTTTATTAAAAATAATGAATTACAATAATGATAATATAGTGCAAGGTTTGGGCTAAGTATATTTCAACATTTGACATTTTATCTATTTATTTAGTTACATAAATTAAGCAGATGCTACTTGGCTTTAATTAAGGATCAGGAAATAAACTAACACATGTATATTTAAAACAATATTTATTCAATATAATGTAACCATTACACAGCTCCATTTGCAATGCTTGTCTAAATCATGGCGAACGTAAGTTACTCCCGATAAATACATAAACAAAAACAAAAAAACATTGTTAAAGTTAAAGCCTTATATGTATTTATGTGCTGACTATGCGCTTAATAAGAATTAATGTTTACAAGTTGTATAATAATAATTTGTTTTCAAAATCATGTAATAGTAATTCATTTACAAAGTATAATCATTAATTGATATGCAATTTAAATTTCTTTAACAAAATTCTTCAATCTTTATACATGACAATATTAATATATTCATAGATAATGTAACACAATCACCATACATTTGACCCTTATTTCAATAAACTTAAATATAATTCTATGCATGTATGAATTTATAAACATAACATTTATTTGAATTGCATATTTCCTAGTACTTACATATGGGATAGACATCAACACTATCTTTATCACAATAACATAAGAAATGGACATTTTAGATCCTAATACTAAACATAACCACTTATAAAATAACCATAAAAGGATCACCTTATAGTCCTAACTCTACTGAATACTTCTAAACAATAATTTTAAAAAGTGACCTATTATTCCAAAAACCTAATTTAGTACAACTACAATTTATACAGGAATGACTTGTTCTGAGATTGCTCCCTAACTCATTAAACTGTTAGGAATGTGTTTTCTTATGTGGATGCAAACATATGTAACTATTAAACATTAAACAAACAACTGTGTATATATAAATACATAATTAATAAAGAAAGTCATATAATGTGCCATTACTTTTATAAGTTTGTAGTTACAAAAATGCAATACAGAGAGTGTACCAATAGTTCAAACAAGCTCTTAATTAATAAGTGCAGTATGAGAAAATATTTAAAATCTCTATCCAGAACACTCTCATCTCCAGACCAACTGGTTTCGAGCTTATGGCTCACGTCAGTGGAAAGCTAGAATATTCAGACACTAGATCTAAAATATAAACTCAAAACCCAGCACTTATTTCAAACATATATTTAAGTAGAAACTCTGGAATTTTCAGACATTAAAATGTCTTTAACTCAGCTATCTAACTTAAATAGCTATATGGGACTGAACTAAATTCAGATCTACCATAGCTTAAAAACAGTTGGTCTGTAGATGAGAGTGTTCTGGAGAGAGATTTAATTATTTTCTCATATCGCACTTATTAATTAAGAGCTTGTTTGAGCTATTGGTACACTCTTTGTATTGCATTTTTGTAAGTACAAGCTTATAAAAGTAATGGCATGTTTTATATGACTTGGTTTATTAATTATTATAATTTTACCTTTAAGGCTTTGGCTATGCTGAGGCTATTAAAATATGGTAGATCTGAATTTAGTTCAGTCCCATATATCTATTTAAGTTAGATAGCTGGATTTAAAGACATTTTCATGTCCGAAAATTCCAGAGTTTCTACTTAAATATATGATGAAATAAGTGCTGGGTTTTGAGTTTATTTTTTAGATCTAGTATTCAAATATTCTAGCTCTCCATTGACGTGAGCCATAAACTTGAAACCAGTTGGTCTGGAGATGAGAGTGTTCTGGATAGAGTTTTAAATATTTTCTCATACTGCACTTATTAATTAAGAGCTTGTTTGAGCTATTGGTACTCTCTCTGTATTGCATATAAGCACATCTAGCTAAAATCCAATTTTCAGTAAGAAAACATAAATTTAACTACAAATGAATGAGGCTAATGGAAATAATTGCATTGCTAATTATGGTTATTTGATAATTAGACAATTTATATGTGTGTATTGTATTTACATGATTATCACTATTTTTTTTTACTTTTTCCTCTTATCAATAACATATAAAATTTGTAAGCTCAGCATACAAATGTGATATATAATAATTATTTTTTAAAAAAATTAACAAGTAACTAGAAGTTATTACAAATTCATTTGTCTTTTTTTTTTGTTTTCAAAATAATATCTGAATAGAGAGCATTATTTATAAATTCAGATTAATTAAAGTACAAATCAGACTTTAGATATAAGACTCACGAAAACAAAATAATTGTCATTTGCTTCTTTTCTAAGAAATATGAAGTTCATTTATGGTAATAATATAGTTTTATAATTTTTAGCTTTTAAATAAGCCTATTCCTTCATTTCAGCCAGAGTTATTCAAAGTATTATTCAAAAGCATTCCAGATGAAATCTAGCTAATTAGTAGTAGTGTGTTTTCTTTTTATTCACAAGGCATAGTGAAATCCTAGGATTTGAATTGGAATAATATTCCAAACTGATTAAGAGAAAAGAAAAAAAAAAATTTTTATGTCAAAACTTTTCTTTTTTAAATCTCATTTTAGATCTTTAAAAAAAAAATTGCATATCACTTTCCTTAGAAGGGGGAAATTTTTCTCTTTTTTTATTGAAATGAATAATAGATTGTTCTTTTTAATATTTTATAAATAACTATAATAAACTGCATAAATACTTTGAATTAATTTTTTTAATCTTCAGCTGAAAAACATTTAAATTTTTAAAAAAACATCCCAGAAGTTGATTATTTATACAACTTTTACAAGTAAAGTATTACACAATCAATTCAATTAAAAATATACAATTACTTACATGTAATTATTTCTAGAGCGTGTTTAATCTAACAGCCTATCAAAATAATAATAATTAGAGTGTGCTTTGATTCTAAATGAGCATATTAATTTATGATCTATCCAACAATCTGTGCTTGTTAGTGTCCATGTAATATGAATTTTTTTTTTGTTTATTCACTTAATATATAGGGTATATGAGCACACACTTTCACACAACTCACCACTCTATCTCATAACACTGATACACTTGAACACATATATGATGAAAAGATTAATAATCACCAATATATGTATTTCATGCTAAACCGGCAATCATCAGTTGGTCCAGATTACCATCTCTACACATATATGCTACACATGCTCAGATATATATTAAGAGAGTCAATCCTCATACTTTAATGGAAAGGCTTCAATCTACTCCCCACTCAAACTCTTCAACTATCCATCCAATTAAAAATCTGATGATGGAATGCTCAAAGGCCAACCTGAGACTGAGATTCTTATCAGCCCCATGTTGACCTAAAGTCAATCTGACCTCTCGTGTACAGGACATAATCCATTTAATACCTATACAAGAGATGGGCAGACATCTCTACTAAAGTAATACCTGAAACACACAGGCTTATATATACCTGTATCTATATATGTAATATATAGAGTATATGAGCACAGACTTTCACACATCCCACCACTCTCCACTCTATCTCATAACACTGATACACTTGAACACATATATGTTGAAAAGATAAATAATCACCAATATACCTATTTCATGCTAAACCAAGAATCTTAGCCTCAGGGTGGCCTTTGAGCATTCCATCTTCAGATTTTCAATTGGATGGATCGTTGAAGAGTTGGAGTTTGGAGTAGATTGAAGCTTGTCCATTAAAGTATTAGGATTGGTTATCTTAATATATATCTGAGCATTTATAGCATTTATGTGTAGAGATGGTAGTCTGGACCAATCAATGATTGCTGGTTTAGCATGAAATATGTTTTATTGGTGATTATTTAGCCTTTCAACATATATGTGTTCAAGTGTATCAGTGTTATGAGATAGAGTGAAGAGTGGTGGGTTGTGTGAAAGTCTGTGCTCATATACCCTATATATTACATGTATAGACACAGGTATATATATATATAAGCCTGTGTGTTTCAGTTTATTGACTTAAATATAATGCAATCTATTAAATAACCTCGTTTTGAGTGTGGATGCATTCTAGTATTTTTACAGCCGTTTTTCTACCTAAATAGTTTTTGTGATAGTTAGCCCATGAGTTTGCAAGAATTAACAATAAATTATTTGAATTTCCATCAGCAACTTTTGACCAAAGATTACTATTTGGACTAAAATGTGTTTAACGTCCCCAAAATAAAAGTTTGATATATTAATGGTATTGTTACAATAATGTGATCCAACAAGGAATAAAAGGTTTTCTTTTTTGAATCTAAAGTTTGTGCATATACATTAATAAGTGAATAAAATGAGCAAAAGTATCATTATATAAAACCATTCATTAATAGTGTGAAGAATTTCAACAAGAGAATATAGCAAACACTATGCATTCTCCTCTCACGGACTATCTTGTCTTTTCAAAAAAACTTGTTTTCATTCACATGCTCTATTCATTTATCTCATCTGGGAGACAAGTTTCACTAAGATCAACTAAATTGATTCTAAGTTATAACATGAAGTTTTTGTGACAGGATGGCTCAGTCATGGCTCAGTTGGTTAGATTGTTACCTTAAAATTCAATATTCAAGAATCTAAGGGTCCAGGTTTGAATCCCATGCTAGTATTGTTGCTAGTCAGGTCAGCAACACCTGAAGAAGAGAAGAGAATAATATCTCTCAAAATGTTATGCATATACTAACCTGTTTGAGGTGCTATTAATAACAGTTTAATGTATTTGAAATATTTAAATAAAGTTACATTTTTCTAAAGACATTCAATACTCATATTAAATGATGAAAATAGTCCAATATAAAAATACAACATGAAGTTTTATTTCAAATAATTTTTTTACATTCCAGATACTTAATTTAGAAAAAAAAAAAAAAAGATTTATAATACTTATTTTTATACTACCACTTTTTCCTGCTTTACCACTGATACAGATATTATTATTTTTTATTATTTCTATGACTATTGTCAACTTATAACAAGCCATTTTTAGACAATATTTTCTAAGCCTTTTCACTTCCATGGTAAGCAGTAGAATCCCTTAATAGGGCTACCTGAATATATCTTTTTTTTTCCAGCTGAAACGTCTGTCTTCTTCAAATCCAGTTCCAATTTGACTCATTAGTGACTGTGCTACCTTAAACAAATATCATAACTAAGGACTGCCCGAATACTAAAATTGTCTAATGTCGTTTTCTTAATTCTTAAGGACTTGAACTAAAAGGAAAAATGAATTAAATTCAGAAATGCTATGCATGGTAGTTAAAAGATGGAAACATGGTTGTACAAATATACAATCACACTGTCACAATTAATATAAAGATATCAATGGCATGCGAAACTCATCATTCTAGGCCCTACAATAACTTAAGTGACTTAAGAAGGAAACAAGAAAGGACTATTTTATTGGAAATAATATCAACATCCTTTATTATAACAGCAGACTCTTGATAAGGCACTGTTTATTTGTTATTCACAGTTAGCCTTCATATCAGAAAGATATTCCATTATCCGCCACTAGCGGAGAAAGTCGGTAACCTGAGCACCGGATTGTAATATCATATAAAGAACACATTTTCAAAAGAATTTTGTTAAAAGTTCTATCCTTCACCTCTATTAAACATGCGCGTAAAAAAAGTCTTTAAATATGTATATTTTCTTTACTAAGAAAAAAAAAGTTTTTATTATTTTAAACAAATAAAAATTAATTAAAATATTGTGAAACAAAGAATACGGAAAGAAATTGAGTTCGTTGTTTTATATCGTTTCGCAGTATTATTTCAAAATCTTAAAGTATATAGAGTTAATTATACCTATATAATTTAATTTTTTAATATTTCATTCATTTTGAATTTTAGATAGCTTATCACAATATTTATCTTTTTTGAGATCTGCTACGAATGATAGTATTTTTTTTTGAACAGTAACAGACTTCTTCGCAATTTTAACTATGTCCAGTTCTCGTGCGCTCTCTAGTTTCAATAACAGAAAACAATTTTGAGAATATCTAATTGTTTTTCTTTTTTATGTATTTATTCATATAGTATTACCAAAAAAAAAACAAATATTATTAATTTATAATGATTATAGTAAAAGTAGTAAATATTTTTTAAACAAACATATGTTTCTTATAAACTTTAAAATGTTAATCTGTATTTTCAGGGAAATTTATTGAAGTGATTTTTACATTATAGTTACAATTTCTTTCACTAAACAAAACTGTCGCTGTCGTTTTTACAGTCAATTATTTTATGTATCGTTAAAATTAAAAGCTACAAGTAACCTATATTAAAAAGGAACTTTGGCGATATGTCTAAATAGACAATATTCAGAATGGCGAAGAGTGTTTTTAGACATAAAATTGGATAGGGAATTGCAAAAGATGTAATCAAAAATCTTAAGAGTGAAAAGAAGCAAAGTTCCATCATCAGATTTTTAATGATATGGATGGCTGAAGAGGTGGAGGGTGGAGTAGATTGAAATCTGTCCATTAAAGTTTGAAGATTTGCTATCTTAATATAAACCGAGCACTGATTATTTATATGTGTAAGACATAATGATCTGGACCAACTGATGAGTGCTGGTTTAGCGTGAAATACATATATTGGTGATCATTTATGTGTGATCGTGTGCATCGGTGGTATAAAATAGAGCGAATGGCTAAAGGGTGCTTGAAGGTCTGTGTTCATCTCCCCTATAATAACTAATACAATTGTATAGATTTTGTTTTATCTTCATCAATTATAAATTTGGGCAATAATTGATTTTTTTTTCTTCTTTGTGTGAGTGCGTATTTGCTAGAGCAAAACAATTTACATACTGCATATATTAATGATTTTTATAAACAGTTAGCTCATTTATAAAGTATAGACTTATGAGCAATGGTTCCTGATTTAATTTCTGAATTAAAAAGCCTTAAAAATTAAATTATCATTTAAAGTAGTATGCTATATTAAGTGAGTTTGATCTGGTTCAGATATTTTGTAGATGATGCCCATAAAGTGAACATCAATTCTTGGCAATTATATGAATAACATTTTTCTAGAATGATTTATCATCAGATTAGATTTTCAGCTCCTCGAAAGCATATTAATTTTTGTGATGGTAATAAAGATTATTCATTCCATTGCTAGTTCTTTTCTTCATTCACCAATAAACTTTTCAAGCATTACACATTTTTCTAAAAAATTACATTGGCAATAAACTACTTCCATAACTATATATACTGTATTAATGATTCATTGATGTAGTGATTTTGGATTTTAATTCATGTCACACAAGAAAAATTGTTTTTCATCAAACTGAAAAGTTCTAAGTATGATAACAATGTTTGCCCAAGGAGCTGACCCATAACCAACTTTAGTACTTATCTAATTACTAGTTGGGAAATCAGCATTTGACTAACCTGGTAAATAATATCTTTTTCTTTTACTTGCCTTTGTTGGGAATGGAAGAGGTTATTGGATTTCAGGAGGTCATTCAAAGTATTATGTTTCATTTATGAATATGGTATTACAATAGAATGACAGCCTGTTAAGCTAATTGCGCAGACGCTGTGAGAATGTTATTAATAAATGAATACCTTCGCTTAACAGGCTGTCATTCTATTGTAATTATAATCGTATGCAAGACGTTATAAAAATAAATGTTTATTCATGAATATGGTATGTAAAAAAGCAAGTCAAGAACTATATTAGTTGTGCATAAACTATAGGTAGATTCTACTAAAATGAGCAGATCTAAGAATGTTAGTCATTAAAATAAAGAAAAAGTTTTGAAATTTTAGTGTCATATAGTTTAACTTTAATATTATTTTTAAATATAATATAAAAAAACTAAAATTAGTACTTAAGTTTTTTAAAAAAAGGACATAAAATTAACAAAGGAAGTGTAAATACCCAAAATCTCATTTATTGACAAATAATGAGCATGCTAATAAGCTCTAAAAAAGCTTTTCCAATAAATTCTGCAAAAGAAAGCATTTAAAATCTCTATCTAAAATAATCCCTATCCCCAAACCTGTTTCAAGCTAATGGCTCTCATCAGTGAGATGCTAGGACATTCAGATACTAGATCTAAAATACCAACTCAAGCCCAACATTTATCTAATACTTAACTATTAAGTAGAAAATCTGAAATTTTCAGACATCTACATGTCTTCAAATCCAGCTATATTGGTCTGAACAAACTTCACATTTTCTACTTAATTGTTAAGTATTAGATAAATACTGGACTTGAGTTGCTATTTTAGATCTAGTGTCTGAATATCCTAGCACCTTACTGATGAGAGCAATTAGATCAAAACTGATTTGGGGACAGGAATTCAATTATTCTAGATATAGATTTTAAATGCTTTTTTTTGCAGCATTTATTGGAAAAGCTTGTTGAGAATTATTAGCACACTCATTGTTTTATATTTGTAATACAAGCTTATTAAATGAAGTCACGTGATGTATGACTTGATTTCCTTACTGTTATCCACTGACAATAAATTATGAATTTAAGAAAGTATTTAAATGTATTTTTTCAATCTGATGAAACAACTAACCTTTCAAATATTAATTAAATATAATTTATGTACAATTTAGTTTTCATTTTTTATGAATTTAAATTTAAATAGAGTTTATAGAAAAATAAAATTATTTTTAAGCTTAATTGTTATTAAAAATATCTTTACAAATAAAAAAAAATATTTTAAGGAATTAAAATATAGTTTACTTTTCCATCTTTACTAGCATAATGTAAAAAATATTTTCATATTTTCAACTATATAAATTTAAATACTTCGAAAAAATGTAATATAATTATAAAAAAAACAAAATTTATATTAAAATATTTTTCAAAATAATAAATGTATGTTTGATGCATAGAAAGTAACTTTAGAAATAAAATTTAAAAAAACTTACTTTTCTGATTAAACTTGTCATGGTATCAGTTGTACTTTAGAACTTTATATTTTAACCTCACCTGACACCTAGGAACAAAGATAACAACTAAAATTTAGAATCATAAGTGTTAGATTACAACCACTTATTTAAAAATTATAACAAAAACTGACATGAAAGTAGAAGTTTTTTAATAAAAGTAATCTATTGTAAAATTCAATTTTCAAAAATAATCCATGATCCACTAAATACATGAATACAAAGCAGCATAATTTGTCAGAAAAATTGTTAGTTTTCTATTGCATTAACAACATCTAATCTATTCTTTTACGCTAGTTGAAATAATTGATTATCATTATGTTATGTTGTTCATCAAGATATTTAAAAACAAATGGCTTCTGATATGTAAATGATGTTAATTCTGTAATAAATGTGTATCCTTTCTTCTGAACAAAGAGATAATCCAACATTACAAAGTCTTTAGTAAGAATATTTCAAGACCATATTTTAAAATGAGATTTTTGCTTTGTACATCTATTTTGAATGTATAGTAAAACAGTAGCAAAAAATCATAGAAATACATATTGATACTTTTACAACTTTATTAACTATTGCCATTCAAATATAATTAATGTTTTTTTTTATTGAAATTATATATTTTTTCTCTTAATATGTTGATTTCTTAAATACATTTTCCATATGAAACATTGCATAAAAGATCATGTCAATTAAAATAATGAAAAAAATTTAACAAAATAAGCTTGATAACTAAGTTTGGATTTTTTTTATGTAAAAACATTAATACCAGTTAATATTATAACTTCCTCCCATATCAGTGTGTTCCAGTAAATGGGGTTGTTTTTTACTCCAAACATCCTGCAGCACCACCTGTTCATGTTGTAAGTAGTTTAAATATTTAATATAAATATTTTAAGGTGAATAATTTATCTGGATCATAAATTACGGTATGAAATTTGACAGTATGTACTTAACTCATAATGGAATAACATGCTGACATTGGGCAAAATTGCTAGCAAAAGATGTAATATTGTTTTCATATGATTTATAAGATTTCATGATGTCAAGGAAAGACCATTGAAGACAATAATCTATGAAAGAAACTATCATGCTTATATGTTATAACCATTGTCCAAACATTCTAGAGCCTTAAAATGTGTAGTAAATGTCTAACTTTTGTCACTATGTAACATATGAATTGATTAGGACAGAGAACCAGTCACCCATTTCATTCAGCCATATCATTGTATATATTGGAACAATCAGAGGGCATCACTGTATCATGTGAATTCTACCTGATCAATATTATTATCATATTTATTAAAGAGAGTGTTGCAGGGACATCGACTGATGACTGATGATTTAATGAAGACAATCAAATATGCATTCACTTCTGCCATTGACATTCTTCATCCAAGTCTAATCCACCTGAAACTCTTGTAACAACCATAGTTTTCTCAAAATATTATACCTCACCTATAAAATAATCATGAATACTTAATTCTCTTATTTACCATGTTATAATAAGAATGACATTTTTAAATCAAATTTTGATCTCTACTTATTAACGAAGGAGGACACTAATGCACATTTAGAAAGTAGGTTGAATATAAGAGTGGCCACTCTTGACTTTAAAGTAAATCTTGTGTTAAAATTTGCAGAGGTCCCTACAGTTATTTTTTCAGGTGCATAGTCTTAAGGTTATAGTTTATTATATATTATTTTACATAACGAGTAAGCGTTTTACAAATATAATTTGCTGGTTTAGCATGAAATATGTATATTGATGATTATTTATCTTTTCAACATATATGTGTTCAAGTGTATCAGTGTTATGAGATAGTATGGAGAGTGGTGGGTCATGTGAAAGTTTGTGCTCATATACCCTATATATTACATACATAAACACAGATATATAATAAACCTGTCTGTTTCAGTTATTACATAGTAGAAATGTCTGCCTATCCTTTGTATATGTATTAAATGTATTATGTTTTGTACATGAGGGGTCAGTTTGACTTTAGGTCAATATGGGTGTGACAAGAATCTCAGCCTCAGGGTGGCCTTTGAACATTCCATCATCAGATTTTCAATTGGATGGATGGTTGAAGAGTTGGAGTGCAGAGTAGATTGAAGCCTGTCCATTAAAGTATGAGGTTTGGCTATCTTAATATATATCTGAGCACTTATAGCATATATGTGTAGAGGTGGTAATCTGTACCAACTGATGATTGCTGGTTTAGCATGAAATATGTATATTGGTGATTATTTATCTTTTCAACATATATGTGTTCAAGTGTATCAGTGTTATGAGATAGTGTGGAGAGTGGTGGGTCATGTCAAAGTTTGTGCTCATATACCCTATATATTAAATGTAATCATTACAACTTTATATTATCTTAAAAGATATCTAAGCATAACATCTCAACACTGATTCATAAATCGAAAAATTTCGTGAATGTTAATGTGTTATAGAAATTGTGGACTTAATCAGTGAGTTAGTTAATAGTCTTACACTCTCAAATCAAAATGATTTAGTTTCTCCTATTTATTTACAAAGTAGATTGAAGATAAGAGTGGTTGCTCTTGTCTTTGAAATAAATCTTGTATTAAGATTTGCAGAGGTTCCTAATGTCATGTTTTCAGGTGCATAGTTTTAAAGTTATAGCCTTAATATATATTACTAAACACAATAAAATAACATAGTAACTAGAACAATATTAATGACCATGAAACAAAAATCTCTCTAGCCAAATATATCCACTAACTAGCATTTGGTTAACCAAAAAAAATGTACTCACTATAAAGATATATGTATAATTATAAAATATACATTTACACAAACATTCATTCTGCCTTATCAGGCACTGAGAAGAAAGACCATGGTGATTCTTGATCTTAAACTCAGAGGTAAAAAGCCAATAAACTCACCATGCTGGCTAATGTGTGTTGATGAGCAGCCCATCCATGTTCATATACTATATGAATAATCACATAGTAATAACAGCTGCAACGACAAGAACGTACGGAGTGGACATTAGGAATTTGCCCTGCTCGGTTCCTTTAAGGCCTCCAAGAGGAATCAAAGGGTCTCCTTTCAGTTAATAGAAAACTCCTTTCTGCAGCCAACCAAGAGAACAAGCTGGATTTAAAAGTGGTTTTAGTACAATAGATCATATCCAGGTATTGAGAGAAGTCATAGAAAGGACAAACGAATATGAGTTGTCATTATGTTTTGGATTTGTAGATTATGAAAAGGCATTCGATTCTATACACATTTCTTCAGTGATTAAAGCATTGGATCATCAAGGTATAGATCCAGGATATTGTCATATTTTAAAGAATATTTATAAAAATGCAACAGCAACAATTAGATTACATAATGATACTGGAAAAATCAACATTGAGAAAGGTGTAAGACAAGGTGACTCCATATCTCCAAAACTCTTTACAGCAGTGCTGCAAGAAGTATTTTGTGGATTAAAATGGGAAACTAAAGGAGGGAAAGTAAATGGAGAGTATTTAAGTCATTTAGATTTTGCAGATGATGTAGTTGTTTTTGCAAATAATGCTTCAGAGCTGCAGGAAATGTTGCAGGAGTTAGCAGATGAAAGTAGAAAAGTAGGACTAAAGATAAATGTTAAAAAGACTAAAGTAATGTTTAATCGATTTGCTCAAAATATGAAAATAAAGATTGATTATGAAGAATTAGAAGAAGTTAACAGTTACAAATACCTTGGTCAGATTATTAATACAGATGGAAACATAATGGAGGAAATTAATCATAGAATTAAACTTGGTTGGAGTGCTTTTGATAGAAATAACTTGATACTAAAAGGAAATATGCCTATGTGTTTAAAAAGGATGGTTTTTAACAAATGGGTTTTACCAGTTCTTATTTATGGATCTGAGACTTGGACACTTAATAGAAGAGCAATACAGAGACTTCAGACCACTCAAAGGAGTATGGAGAGATGTATGTTGGGAGTAACAAGAAGAAATCGAAAACGCAATGTATGGGTAAGACAACAAACAGGTGTTACTAACCTTATTGAAAAAATTAAAAGATTGAAATGGAATTGGGCTGGACATATTGCTAGAAGAGATGATAATAGATGGACAATTGAAATTTTAAACTGGATTCCAAGAGATTGTAAAAGACCTAGAAAGAGCCCACATGTGAGATGGATGGATGAAATAAGAAAATGTGCAGGGATGTTGTGGAGAAGAGAAGCTAAAGATCGGAGAAGATGGATTAAACTTGGAGAGACCTTCAGCCTGCAGTGGATTGATAATGGTTGATGATGATGATGATGATAAAATATACCCTTTTTTAATATGGTTATCAAGATTCAATGAATTAATGGATTTTGTGACCAAAACAAAAAAAACCTCTTATTTTGACAACTTGAAATAGGCTATACTAAATAAATTTTAACTTTGATATATAGATCTATATATTATGCATTAAGATAAGTGTACATATATTGTCACATACTGCACACGGGAACCCATAAATTATATTTCTGATTTTTAAAATAATTTTGTTTAATTGCCGTTTCCCGTTACAAATTTTAAAAGAAAATTATATTCTTACTCAATCTTGAATATGTGAAAGAATAATATCCACATATTTATAACTAACTACAAGCTTTTGAAATATGCACTATCTTACATAACCAATGAATACTTTCTATTGATATATAAATACCAAATTTTACAATATTAGTCTTTCATAATAAATGTTAGATAGATCCATGGATTGATCATTGTATCCCTTAGTATATAAGAATTTAAGCCAATAAACATGCTTATTTCAAGTAAATATACATTTAAACCTGGAGCTATATTTCATTATCCATCATGTCTTAAAATTATAACTCATATATATTTCTTTAAAGATACATAAATTCTTTTTGCTTAGACGAATTTATTTCCGTCAGACTGTCATCTCTGGCACAACTTTCAAAAATTATTTCGTCATCATAAAATATATGAATAATAAATAATAATCTGTTTCTTCAGCTCTCATTTATTTCTTCATCAGATTACATTTTATATTACGGCTTTTATTTGTCTAAATGCTAACTATTTTCAATAAATTTACATTTATAAACTAACCATTTTATTTACTGCACAGTCCAGTAAACTGATAATTTATTAAGTAAATTTAGAAATCAAATTTGCTTATTATGGCAAGTAATGCTAGTGAGAATTCCCTTTTTATATATATTATAAGGGATTTGCACACAGACTTTCAAGATCTCTTCAGCTATCCACTCTATCTTATACAACCGATACACATGACCACACATGTGAAAAAGATAAATGATCTCCAATATAGGTATTTTGTGCTAAACCAGCACTCATCAGTTGGTCCAGATTATCATTTTCCATACACATTTATTGCTTGTATAAGATAGAGCAGATTGCTGAAAGGAGCTTGAAAGTCTATGTTCAAATCCTGTATAATTTACATTTAAAACTTATATTCAATCAAATATTACTTTTTTATGTATGTAACTTGAATTTATGATAGTAATAAATTGCTGTTCAAATATAATAGTTTGTTAAGTTTGATTTTTAAATATATAATGCATTGATTTGGAATTTTCTACTTAATTGAACTATCCACTTAAAATCACGTTTAAATGTGTTTTTGTCAAAATTGGGTGCTATGCCAAGGATTTCTATTGGCTCCATAGATTTTGGAATAATCTAATAACCATTAGACATACAATTTAACTGTGAATAACAAATAAACAATGCCCAAACAAGAGTCTTTGTTGATGTCTTATCGTATAGGATGTTGGTTCAACAAAAAATTTATTAGTGTTTTTGATACTTTCCTGTTTCATTTTTTTTTCTTCTTCAATTAGTTAATTTAGTGTAGAGTCTAGTCATCATAAGTTTCTCAGGCCATTGTTCATTCCTTACATTAATTGTGATATTGTGTGTTTATGTGATCACACTACCTTTCTGGATACAATTTGTTTTTCATTTTTTTTAAAGTCAAGCTCTTAAAAATATAGAAAGCAATATGGAGCAGACTTAATAGGCTGTTAATCTGTGGTTGTAATCTTTGCTTGAAGCAATAAAATCACTAATGTGTGGAATTGGAACTGAATTTAAGTACAGGTGCTTTAGTTCAGCAAAGATTTATTTTTAGGCAGGCTTTTTAGAGATCTCTCCAGCCTATCATGAATCTGGAAGGAACTTCAAAATGTAAGTTGGTCTACATCAAATTCTCTGGTTAGATTTGTGTGTCTGACTCTTTTTTCGTTTATGTAAACAAATTTTACACTTGTTCGGTGGTTTTGGTAAAGCGCCATCTTTTGAACATATATATATATATTGAAACAGTAGGATCTGCTTTGCAGGGAAATTAACAATAGAAATTAATTAAAATTTTGTTGAATTTTTTTAGACATTCGGATAGGATTGATTACAGCCGATAAGTGAGCAAAGTTTGGAATATTTTTGTAACACTCCAGGGCTGTTGTATTGTGCAATTTCACTATATATAGGAGGATTTTCTTTTGTTCTTCATTCTAGTAATATTCCAGCAAATATTCTAATATTCTAGATTATTCTAGCAAGATTCCTGGTATTCTAGTATTATTCTACTCTAGCAAGATTTCTAATATATATTTTATTCTGAGATTTTCTAGCTACGTACCTGCAAACTTAAGTATTTGAAGCTGAGTTTTCATCTTCAAATAAATTTTACCATGTTCTACAATACCACTTGAAATATCTATGAATCACCCAAGTTTTAAAATTGCTAGCTTTGAAATGATGGAGTAGATCTGGCAAGAAGGTTATTTTCTCCTCGGGAATGGCTGGCCACTGCTCTATACCATCTAATGCTGTCACATAGGAAACCCTGAAACTGCTGCTGCTGCCAAAATATGAACAATACCAGATTTTGCTGCTGAGTCGTATAAAACCTGCTGACAATCAATCTACCTGCAAATGCTTCTCCAGAGGTAACCCCAACATTAAACCAAGAGCTCTTGTTGATTCTATCATATAATTAATATGCTATAACTATTTAAATTGTTTTTCCATTTTACTTTACTTTATCATGTATTCCTTTAAAATGTTCTAATACAACCAATAATTTTGCTCTCTATCCTTGGGTTAATATTTTATATTTATTAATCTTTCTCTTTATTTTAATATGATAGTGTGCCAGAGTAGTCTTTGACTGAGTGAAGTATTCCCTTTGTTGAAAGCAAGATACCAATACTAAGGCATTTTAAAATTATAAATAGTTCTCATTTTTATTATCTTGTGACTCACTCGTTCGAGTGCTATTCTAATCTTAGTCAATATGTGTAATAATTATGTAGTTTAAAATCCACATTTATCGATTTTAACCTAATATGAGAGTATGTGCGAGGTCAATGATTAAATTTTTTACAAATGCATGATTGTGTAAATAAATCTATGCTTTCTTTTCAAATCTGCAAGCATGAATTTTTCTATTTTAAAATATATTCTGCTTTAATTTCAAAGTTCGTAATTGAGGTCGAGAATGAGCGTACTCTCTTTAAATAATTTTTGGGGAATTGATTAGGCATTTTTTCAATCTAAGTAAATCCATTTTGTATGCTTTATATATGTTAGTCGAGTATTGCTAGTAAGTGAATTGGTTGTCGAGACCGATTTGTTTCTCTTCAAGGGCTTTAAATGGCCAAGTGCGTTCCCCTTTCGCTTTCTGCAGTTCCCAGGCAGAGTGTGTACTCGATTGTCACACCTGAGTTAGACACAGTCATCACCCAGTCGCTAAGTTTTGGATGAGTCCAGACTTTGGCTGTCCATGATAACACATTCCTATGGATCAATGGAGAGATGCCGTCCGTAGTTGTTTCACATTTCATTATAATTTTACTTATTATATTTTACAAAGCATCCATGATTTAAACATATCACACCCTCCATCCTTTAATAAATTCCTTATTGGCAATACCAACCTCCCAATATAAATTTAATTATAATTATTAAATAAATGCCTTGATCACATCCCCACTTCATTGCTTAATAAGCTTTGGTGTGTGCTATTCTCAAAATCAAGAAATATTATACTAAACCTTAATGTTCAAATGTTTTATTAAACTTTTATAATTTACTCAAAGCACCTCGCACATCTTCCCATCTCTTTTAAGCACATTATCGTAATACTATATTAGCCCAAGGTATAGACTATATACTCAACAACCTTTTAATGTAATTTTTATGGAATGTTAATGCTAACAGCCATTTTAGTAAGTGTCCCTGTCTCATATAAGCAGACAGTGTGCATTATATACATTTCTTGCTATGTAATAAATCTTTTAAATCTTATAAAACTAATTTTGATCTTTTATTTATTGATCCCTATCACTTTCTTGGTCTATACCTTTATTTTATAAATTTCTTTTGTACCATCCATAGACGTTAATTAGCAACCCAAACTTATCTCATAGTATAGAGTCTGTTTGTTTCTCCCTGACCACCAGGCACCGGTAAAAGGTTATATTATTAGTAGCATCAGATGCATTATCACATAGGTGTCACTATGGAATTTAGACTGTAGATTTGAACCTAGGATATCTAGAAGGCAACCCCTCTTAGAGTGTTCAGTTTTGTGTTTGGGGTTTGAATTCTGCAGTGTGTTAGTGAGATAGACGAATCTGACCATTACATAGTATTTTTTTTTCCCAGGTCCATGGCTTGCCCAAATGTGAGGCCTTGATTATTTAAACACCCACATCCCTGTAGCTTAATTTTAGCAATTTGTTTGTATTTAATCACCCAAATCCCTTATATTTCGATATATATAATATTTTTCAAACTCTATATTATCTATATTGTTTATTTTGCATGTATATTTCATATATTTTGTTTGACTCAGGCATTCAATTATGTATACTATATAATCTAAACCTGTCCAAACTTGCTATAGTGTGATACAAGCTATTTGTATTTATTGTTTCACTTAAACCACGCTATGTATGCATGGCATAAATTACTGAAATATTGTCACAAGTGAATATTGTGACAATCTGTGTATTTCAAATTTGTTTTTCTATCAAAATAAAGTTTTATCGGCTCAAGGCACAAGATAGCATGAAAATAATTTCATACGGTAATGACCTACATATAATAGGCTATCGTATGGAATTCAGAAATGTAATAATAAATAAAAATTTGTAATAAATAAAATCCGAATGTTTTAATGAGTGCCTGCAGTTAAATGGAATAGTAATTTAAAATTAATTTTGGGTAGGCTAACAGTCTATGGATATTTTAACTGGCATGGCACCTGGGGGTGACTTCACTAAACAGAGTTACTTCTAAAATAAATTTTGTCACCAGGCTAAATTCTTTTGTATATAATTTGTTTTTTTCAACATCTAAAAATTTTCTTGGACCAAATAATGAGACATGAACAGGATCAATAATTATAATGTAAATATATATGTGTGTTAATCTTTAATAAGAGGGAATGAAATAAGTATACCTGGATCTAGCGAATGTTTAGATATACAAATAAATTGTGTGCTTCTACATATATATATATATGTTAGCAGCAAAATAATTTGACAGGTAGCACTTAAGAAGGTTTTTATATATATATATATTGGCAGTAAAATATATATATATGTTAGCAGCAGATTTAAACATGAAATTTTAGCGGTAGTAAAATGGCAGTAGTTGGGGTTTAGTGACAAATGTAAAAGCTGCAAGTAGGCCAAAAGAACTGAGAGGGAGATAGCCGATTAACCATTGATAAAATTTGTAATTAAACGTAAAAATAATCGCAGAGGGTTAAACAAGGAATAAATATAATAACAATAGTACTTTAACTGTATTCGATTTAGCGTGAGTTCAACCGTAAAACATAGTTTAAAAGTTTTTTTTTTTATCGGTGCTGTTTATTTGATATTAATAAAATAGAGATAACAGCAAAAGTCTAAAATTGCTGTACATTGTGTTTAAAAAAGTAGACCAATTCGTTCAGTGCAAGGAAGAAAAGAAAGTTAAAAAAATATTTAAAAAATCATCATCATCATCGAACACAATAATCATCCTAGGCCATGGACATGGAGGACAACCACAACCAACAAGAACTGGACCTGGACCCATCCAGATTTCTGGAGTCTCCACCAGCAGTCATGAAAACTGCCCAGCAAACTGTGGATCTGGAAGATTTTACTATTAGATATCTGGAGGAATTGCTCAGAAAAAGTGAAGAAAGAACAAGAAAATGGCAAGAAGACGTCCGAAGGGGATGTGAGGAACAAAGAGAATTGTTCAGACTCCTCTACAAATGGGAAAATATGACAGAGGAAGCCCTGAACCAGAAATTAGGAACCAATGATTCAATGAATGAGAATATATGTGAGAGTACCAACACTATCAACCACGAAATTGATGAACACTACACAAAGAACAATCAAGAGGTCATTGAACCAAGAGAAGAAAAAATGGACCTGAACTTGGTAGGAGTATTGACAGAGGAACCCCTGAACCAGAAATTAGAGACCAATGATTCAATAAATGATGATATTTGTGAGAGTACCAACAATATCAACCACAAAATTGACAAACGCTACACAAAGAACAATCAAGAGGTCAGTGAACCAAGAAAAGAGAAAACAGACCTGAACTCGATAGGAGTATTGATGGAGGAACCCCCAAACCAGAAACTAGAGTCCAGTGATTCAGCAAATGAAAAACATGATACACCAGACATAGGACCTGAAACCCAGCTAACCAAATTCATTAACATTAAAATATTTCATGAAGTAAACAAATGTCCCAAACTTTATTTGGAAAGAATATTTCCAGCAAATGATATACGAGACCTAGGACCTCAAACCCAGCTAACCAAGCTCATCAACATTAAAATATTTCATGAAGTCAAAAAATGTCCACAACTTTATTTAGCAAGAATAGCTCCAGCAAATGAGATACAAGACATAGGGCCTCAAACCCAGCTAACCAAGCTTACCATCAATATAAAAACATTTCAAGAAATTAAGAAAAATATCCAGCCTTATTTAGGAAGAATATTTCAACCAGATGATGAAAAGGAAATAGTAAAAATAATGACAGCACTGGATTTCAGCCTGTGGGCCAAGGAACCACCAGATAAGGCACAGAATTCTGACAACCTAAGGCTACAGTTATTAATGACCTGAGTTTTAAACCCCTTTCCAATCACCCACCAGACCCAGGATTATAAGTATTATAATCACACACACAAAAAAAGAAAGAAGAAATGGACACATTCACAGGATCAATGAAAAGGGAGATCGGATTTCAAACCAATGTTAGACTGAAAATCAAAATGTTAGATAAATAATTGTTAAAGGGGGGGATAATAGAGAAAATATTCACTAGATGGTAGATTTACTTTTTATATGATCCGGGTAAATAATTCAGTTTTGTTCCATCATTGTATTTATGTACTGTATGTTATATATGGTATATCTTGTAAATTTTTTTTATGGAGGCTTCATGGTGGACATCTGTTGTAAAACCTTTTTTCTTTTTACATTTTTTTTGTTCTGTCACTGAGGGAATTTGAAACAGTAGGATATGCTTTGCAGGTCTTTGTTTCACCTTTTCTCACCTCTTTCCTACCCTCATACCTTAGTTTAAACCCCTAATATATCGTAGGGTGTCTGCACTGCGCTTATATACTGAAAATCCCAACCAATTTTAAACCACGAGTACAACACTCATATTATGTAATTGTATAACTGATGCCCAATAAATAAAATTTTATAAATTAAATGTATACATAAAAGAGATTTATTTAAAAGTAGGTTATATAGGTCGTAATTGCGCATACACTGTGATATTTATTTTAAAACTTATGTTAAAATAATAAATTGTTATTTAAAATTATTTTGTTTGAATCTGTTTACAAAATTATATTACAGTCGTAATTTTTGTTTTTGATTTAAAATAAAATTTATATTCGTTTTGTAAATAGATTCAAATATTGAAAATTAAAAGTAAAATAATTTTCTTTTAGATTTAAAATCACACCATATATTTTCTGTTAAAAATAAATGAGGGCTGGTAGGAACAATAGTTTTAATTATTTAATGTTATAGAAGCTTATCTAGAAATGCAGCAGATGTCCACTTAAGGTCTTTTCTTTCAATTAGCAAAAGTTTGTTTTAATTAAATCAAAGTTGTAGTCTGAATGTCAACAGAGAAATTAACAATAGAAATTAATTAAAATTTTGTTGAATCCCTTTAGACATTCGGATAGGATTGATTACAGCTGATAAGTGAGCAAAGTTTGGAATATTTTTGTAAGACTCCAGGGCAGTTGTATTGTGCAATTTCACTATATATAGGAGGGTTTTCTTTTGTTCTTCATTCTAGTAATATTCCAGCAAATATTCTAGATTATTCTAGCAAGATTCCTGGTATTCTAGTATTATTCTATTCTAGCAAGATTTCTAATATATATTTTGTTCTGAGATTTTCTAGCTATGTGCCTGCAAACATAAGTCTTTGAAGCCGAGTTTTAGTCTTTCAAATAAATTTTACCATGTTCTACAATACCACTTGAAATATCTATGAATCACCCAACTTTTAAAATTGCTAGCTTTGAAATGACAGAGTAGAGCTGGCAAGAAGGCTATTTTTCCCCAAGGGAATGGCTGGCCCCTGCTCTATACCATCTCATGCTGTCACATAGGAAACCCTGAAACTGCTCCTGCTGCCGAAATATGAACAATACCAGATTTTGATGCTGAGTCGTATAAAACCTGCCGACAATCAATCTATCTGCAAATGTTTCTCCAGAGGTAACCCCAACATTAACCCAAGAGCTCTTGTTGATTCTATCCTATAATTAAACCACTATAGCTATTTAAATTGTTTTCCCATTTTACTTTACTTTATCATGTATTCCTTTAAAATGTTCTAATATAACCAGTAATTTTGCTCTCTATCCTTGGGTTAATATTTTATATTTATTAATCTTTCTCTTTATTTTATTATGATAGTGTTGCAGAATAATCTTTGACTGAGTGAATTATTCCCTTTGTTGAAAGGAAGATGCCGATACTAAGGCATTTTAAAATTATAAATAGTTCCCATTTTTATTATCTTGTGACTCACTCGTTCGAGTGCTATTCTAATCTTAGTCAATATGTGTAATATTTATATATATTAAAATCCACATTTATCGATTTTAACCTGACATGAGAATATGTGTGAGGTCAATGATTAAATGTGTCACAAATGCATGATTGCATAAATAAATATATGCTTTCTTTTCAAACCTGCAAGCATGCATTTTCCTATTTTAAAATATATTCTGCTTTAATTTCAAAGTTCGTAATTGAAATCGAGAATGGGTGGACTCTCTTTAAATAATTTTTGGGGAATTGGTTAGGCATTTTTTCAATCTAAGTAAATCCATTTTGTATGCTTTATATATGTTAGTCGAGTATTGCTAGTAAGCAAATTGGTTGTTGAGACCACTTTGTTTCTCTTCAAGGGCTTTAAATTGCCAAGTCTGTTCCCCTTTTGCTTTCTGTGGTTCCCAGGCAGAGTGTGTACTCGAATGTCACACCTGGGAGTTAGAAGCAGCCATCACCCAGTCACTAAGTTTTGGATGAATCCAGACTTTGGCTGTCTGTGATAACACATTCCTATGGATCAACGGTGAGATGCCCTCTGTAGTTGTTTCACATTTCATTATAATCTTACTTATTATATTTTACAAAGCATCCGTGATTTAAACATATCACACCCTCCATCCTTTAATAAATTTTTATTGGCAATACCAACCTCCCAATATAACTTTAATTATAATTATAAAATAAATGCCTTGATCACATCCCCACTTTATTGTTTAATAAGGCGTGGTCCATGCTATTCTCAAAATCAAGAAATATTATACTAAACCTTAATGTTCAAATGTTTTATTAAACTTTTATAATTTACTCAAAGCACCTTGCACATCTTCCCATTTCTTTTTAGCATATTATAATAATACTATATTAGCCTGAGGTATAGACTGTATACTCAACAACCTTTAAATGTAAATTTTATGGAATGTTATGCTGACAGCCATTTTAGTAAGCATCCCTGTCTCATATAAGCAGACAGTGTGCATTATATATATTTCTTGCTATGTAATAAATCTTTTAATTCTTATAAAACTAATTTTGATCTTTTATTTATTGATCCCTATCACTGTCTCGGTCTATACCTCTATTTTATACATTTCTTTTGTACCATCCATAGACATTAATTAGCAACACAAACTTATCTCGTAGTATAGAGTCTGTTTGTTTCTCCCTGACCACCAGGCACAGGTAAAAGTTTATATTATTAGTAGCATCAGATGCATTATCACATAGGTGTCACTGTGGAATTTAGACTTTAGATTTGAACCTAAGATAACTAGAAGGCAACCTCTCCTAGAGTTTTCAGTTTCATGTTTGGGGTTTGAATTCTGCAGGGTGTTAGCAAGATAGACAAATCAGACCATTACAATATTGTAAACATCTAACTAACATGGCACACAACAACAGTTGTGTGTGTGTGCACTTCAAGGAAAAATAGAAATTAACACAGACATTAATTTTTGTAAATATTTTCTACATTTCACTTTGAATAATAATGACTGTAAAGAGTTAAATAATTCTGATTTAAAATTTTTTATTATTAATTAAACCTTTAAAAAGGTCTGAATAAATATAAATATTGTATTACTATTATTATTCTGATTTTGAAATTTAAAAATAAGTATGGTATTTTTGAATTTTTTTAATTAATTGAACAAAATTTCTATCAATTGGAAATCCCTAAGTCAAAACATGTATATCACACTTTGATAAAAGTTTCAAGCTTGTTTTCAAAAGGGATTAGAGAGATTAAAAAAACTCTGTTTTGAATCAAGGTGTTGTGATCACTTCAAATAATTTTATAAAAGTGCTGATAAAAATATCAGCTGCAGTTGGATAGTAGTTTTTATAAGAGCTGGTCAGCTGCAAAATTGTTTGTAATATTTTGTTGCAGCTTAGCTGGCCGGAGAGATGGCTGGCAGATTTACACAGAGCTCCAATGAGTTGTACCTCAAGTCAAGGCAGGAGATCCAACAGCCATGATAGTGGAGTTTAAATTCACTTGGGAGGAAATGGGTCATCTTCCAGTGATAAAATTCATAACTACAAATGTGATAAAACAGGCAAAACTCACTACTACAAATGTGGACAAAATAGTTTGCTGGCTTGAATCTCATTCCCAGACATAAGTGAGATCACTGCAGACCAACTTACCTGGACTATATTTTACTGATGGACCAAAAACCAAGCTTACCAAGAGAAAGCTTAAAGAAATTGGTATATATTTACCAACAACCATACCTGAATTATACTTTCCTGATACTGACAATTACCTGGATTATAACTTCCTGATTTTGACTTTCCTGGATTGGTCTCCATAAAGAGAAACCATAAGTTGATGAAAAAGTAGCTATACATATGATGCTGTGTCTATATGCAGAGAAGCATTGATAAACATATATAGGAGAAAGAGTTGTTTTTAAATAATTCATTTAAAAATAAACATATGAAAAACAATATAATTTTTTAAATCTTTTAAATATATATATATACTTTAACCTTTCCAAAATGCAGCCTAATGCCTCTTACTTTTCAGCATTTTCTGATGTTTTCTTTGTCTCACATATCAATGTAAAATATATGGTAAAATGTTTATTACTTATCAGAAAATAACAAATTGGACTTTATTTGATAGATATTTTTTACTACTGAAATAAATTTTAAATGTTCACATTTTGTTTTTGTAAATATTAAAAAATGAGATCACAATCAAAACAAAGATGTTACACATCATCGTTTCTAGAAAGATTATTTTTAGTTTATAAAATCTATTAAATATTTCTTAATTTTTATTATTTTTAAACATTTGAAATGAATAATTATTTATTTCTCTTATATCTAACTAATTATTCTTTAAATATTTTTTGAATACTTATTGCAAAATTACGATATTTTTTTTCTTTACTTGTAAATAAAGTAGATTGTTTATGACATAGCTTGTCTTCTAATTCGCTTCAGGCCATATTTACATTAGCTGCTAATATAACATATTTTTGAAAATAAAGTATTTCAAGTCAAAAAAAGTTATTAATAATTTATATTTCTTGATATCTAATAAATATAGTGTAAATTATTTTTAAAAAAAATATCTAAAACCATAATAAATTCACAAATAAACATGTTTTTGCATGATTGGAAACTTTAATATCATAAAACACTGAACATTTTATAGCCTTGTCAACAGACAATGGCTGAACATGTCAGGGAGGGACTTATGGCTATTGTTAGAGCATGAATTTTAAATTTTGCACTTTTTCACTCAATTTTTGGGGGAAAAATTATTATAATAAAATATACTGTTTTACATGCATTTTAACATATAACACTTATGGAAAAAAAATTGCCAGGGAGTGAATTGATTATAACATGAAATAATTCGATAGGAAGGACTGGAGGGTTAATCAATCAACTGTCAAAAATTTGATAATACTTATTTTAAAGAAAAGAGACTATATTCAGCAAAGATAATTAAATTGTGAAAATAATCTTTAATAATTCTTTTGTGATAAATATACATATTATGTAAATAAATTAATATATTGCACATCTGTACAAATTATGTATAAATGTTTCAGTAAACTTAGTATGTAAAATGTATATCATTTAACTGAAACTTTGATCATTTATAGTATTTTTATATAACTTAAGATTTTTATAATTATTTTGTAACAATTCAAATATGTTCAGAAATGACACTCATACACATGTATATGTGTGTATTTAGATCAATGCTTGATAAATAGAACACATATGAAAAATTTTAATCATTTTTAAATTTTGTTAAATGTCAGTTGAAATATTTTCATTGTATATTATAAAATGCATGTCTGTGTACAGATATATATATATATATATTGTAATGGGCACATATGCCATTACATTATTTTTTTAAAAAAATTGAGACATTGAAAAGTTCGCATTTAAAAACTTCTTTTTTTTTAAGACATAAAAATTGAAAATTAATTCTATCTTAAACTTGTATATATATAAAATTGCACTGATGAAAAAAATTATTAAAAGAAAACTTTATTAAGAAAGAAAAATGTATTTTAAAACTAAATTTTCAGAAAAAAGAACTTAAAAGATTTAATTAAAGATAAAAATATATCTTCAAAAATGTATATAAATTAATTAATGCTATTGTAAAATGGAAAAAATTGTTTTAATTTGTTAAATGTAAGCTAGCCCTTGGGCATTGCACAAATGTATAAGCAACGGTCAGATAGGAGAGAAAAAACAATAGAAACTAATAGCCAATTAAAAAAAAGGAAATGGACCAGAATGAAAAGACCATCACCCTCATCATGACGTAATGTCCACTGAATCTGCAAAATTAATATAAAAAGAAAAAGTTTGGAAATAAATTTTAGTGAAGGAGAATTAAGAGAAGATAGAGATGTGAAAGCAGAGGTGTGCTAGAGTTGAAGGAGAAGGGATTGGAAAGACACACTCTTCAATCCCTTCAGTTTTGCTAAAAAGAAAAAAAATGACATTGTTTTTCCTATATTGAGGACCACAGGGACATCAGGGGAATTAACACTGTCTCCAAATAGCAAGCAACTGTTAAGTGTGGATTTTTAAAACAGTAAGAACTTAAATTAATGAACTTTAATTCTAAAAAAGAAACTTTTCATTTAAACCGTAAGAACTTTATGAAGTCTAATAAGCTTTAACTATAATTCTAAAACTCCAGTATTTGAAAAGAATAAGAACTTTAATTCTAAAACTTATTCCATCTTTAATAGAAATAGAATCCTATCTGACCAAACTAAATTATTAATAATTATTTTATTGAATGAATTATTATTTTTTTTGTAAATCATTTCCACTAATTTATTTTTTTTTGTTCTTTTAAGTTTAATTATGATTTTTTTTTTGTTAAACAACTTGTAATAAGTATTAAATTTAAGTTGGGCGTGAATAGCTGCATAGATTTGTAAAGTTATATATATTAGTTTAAGGGAGGGTAATCTTAGGTTATTTGTTTCATAGTTGAATTGGGTCAATGGATTGGATATATTGGAGTAATTAGTAGATGTAGTATGAGATTCGCTACATGCAGGATCGCATATTATACTGCACACCCCCTTTTTGCCTTCAGAATGAAATGGTAAGATGGAAAATGCAGTCCCTTCCTATGGAGTTTTTTTATTGCTCTTCTCATCAGACAGATGTAGTATTCCTGTCTGAACGAGAGTCAATGTCTTCTATAAATAAGCTGTTCAGATGGACATTCCTGACAGTATGATATTTTGTGCTGTCGTATTCATGCTACATTGAATACACTGATGTATCAGATGGATTGATGTTAGTTTAACTGCGAACTTTTGGCCTAAGGTTAAATAAGGGATAGAATATTTTCTTTTCAAATGCAATCTATGTAGTCTATTCATACTCAACTCTTTAATAAAATATTAAACTCATCTGTGTGAACTTTTAAAATAAAATAAAAATAGTTAATTGTAAATTAAAATCTAAAGTAAAATAAGTTATAATGTTTTGTAAAAAATAAAAGTTAGACTAAAATAATAATGCTAAATTTTATCTATATGTGCGTAAATAAATGTTTGTGTGTTAATTACTAACAGTGGCTTCCTTTATTTTTTATTTTAATATTGAAAATATTTTTAAATAAGAATTCATATTTTATAAATTTCTACTGCTCTACTGAGCTAGTGGCATTGGGCTGATGGTCTGAATAAAACATGTAAAATGTGAATCTTAACATATGTATCTGCCTACTATATAAATTTTCTAGATTCAAATAACCTAGTGGCACCCTGTACAGCAGATATGGAAAGACTTATTGTTCACCCACACTGTGAGTGTTATAATATATATATATGTTTATTAGAAACCTATTAAAAAGTAATATAATCAATGTAATAACTCGAAATTTATACATTAATCTTGTAAATCACAAGGTGATAACTTTTATTATTGTATATTATTCAAAAGAGCATGATTCTACAGATCTTAGTATCATTTTTTTTTAATTTTTATTGCTAATAAACTTGAATTCAATTATGAAAATTATTCCAGTGGTTCTAAATATTTTTAGAATATCTGTTTTTATCATTTCTTGGTCATCATTACAGTAATGAGCTTGTGCTCTTTTGAGCTAGATTTGTTTATAATGGCTGATACATAAATGGGGATATATTTTTAGTGCTTTAGTAGCATTCAATGATGATCAATCATCATCAGCCTGGTTGGCACATAAGATTACATTTTTAAAACTCCTGCACTACATTTTATTTAGTTTAGTCTATTAAAAATTAAGTTTATAGATGGCCAGTACATTAATGATACTAAGTGTAAAGGACTCTGTCCTGATTCCCTTCTTGTATTTGAGACATAGAGTAGTCTCCAATCCAAACACACTGCTATTAGTTTGCACAATAAACTGCTTACAAAAGTCAGGGTACGGCAACATAACCTGCCTTTACATTTTGAAAAGAATGTCCTTGCTGCCCATTCCATGCCCACTGTCTTTTCTTTATGAGCAATTGCAGCAATGGCTTCATATCAGAAAGAAAATTTTTGTAAAAGCAGTTATAGAATTTACATAACCCAAAGAAAGGATTTGATGTTTTTTGTTTCGAGGCCTAGGAAAATCTTGGATTGCCTGACTTTTCTCAGTATTTGGTCAAATTTTCTTTTTGCTAATTATGTGACCTAAAAATTTTACTTCAGTGGTCATTGAGTTACTTTTACTTAAATTAATTCCCTTCTGTCTACACATAGGTAACAGCAGTTCTAAATGCATGAAGTACTCTTCAATACTTTCTGATGCCAATACAATATCATCAACATACATTATTCTTAAACTTTTGATACCGAACTGATAATACATGATCTAAGTACTGCATTAGCCCAACATCACTATTTTTAAACCAATGAGAATCTGATTGAAGTTGTATGCCCACCCATTATACCTAAATGCAGTGTTATTCTGATCATTAGGGTGCAGCATAATTTTCTTGTAATTGACAGTCAAATCAAACATTGAGAAAAAAACTTATTGCAAAAATTTTTACTAACTCTTTCATAGGTGAAGGGGCATTTGTTTCAGGTATAGTTATCTTGTTAATTGATGAGCATCCAAACATAGTTGAATAGAACCATGCATTTTACTGTTACAATAGGATGGTAGAAAGGGGAGGAGCTCATAGAAATAATTTCCCACTGAAGCATTTATTCTATCTGTTCATCAACCTGACCCCTATATTGATGAGGATTAGGGTACACCCATGCCTGGAATGGTTGATCTCTCATGGGTTTTATTCTATTCATATCTTTGAATAACTTTGGGAACTTTGGAAAAAACACTCATGTATTTAGCACTCCCTTGATCTCCATTTATAAATAATGACTCCTTCATTTTTCCCCTTATTTCTATTTTTATTCCTGTGCTTTGTGCACAGTATTCCCTAATATATTGATACACCTGATCTCTTATGAATGTAATTGTTTTATTGTTCAGTTTTACCCGACTTTGTACATAGTCCAGTACACAGCTAGTCATGTGCATAAACTCCGACCCTAGCATAACTTCATGGATCAGACATTACATGCTTTGTGCATGTTAACACATACTTGTTTTGTTTCTGGTCTTACCCTTTAACTATAGCCATCATGATGTATATCATCTTTAATGGCAAAATTTTGACTTTAGGGTTAATACAGCTCACTCTATTAAACCCTTTCTGAGACATTGCCAACACCTGGCTTTTTGAATCAAACAAAGCATTGTTTATCATCCCTTATATTACTCCCTTCACTTTCAGACACCCCTGAGGTGTCATTATTGGCTCCCTCACCAAGTTTGCTACTTGCATATGACTATATTCCCTTTGTATTTCCCCGTGTGTTTTTTGTCTTTACCTCAATCTCTCTCTCTCACTACCTTTCTTATCCTGATTTTTTTGACAAAATAATTATTCATATCACTCTTTCATTTGTTTATTTCTGAACCTGTGTATTGCATCACCTTATTCCTCCCACTCTGCCTAATGCTGTCCAATGCCCTAAGCATTTTAACTATCTGCTCCATTGTCTCCTGCCTTGTTCCAATTATCATTTGTTATATATTCTTTGGAAAGCTATATCCGACTATTTGGATAATTTGCTGCTCTGATAATGGTATTACTGAGAGTGATCTTAATTTCATCACTTGTCAGTGGAAGAAAGTAGTAAATAGTTCCCCAGGTCACCATTTCTTCTGTGACACTTGGTTCTTGATGTTTTTCTGATATTCATCCCCCCAATAATTTACCAGCAATAATTGTTTGTATTCTTCAAATATTACTGGTTTGAAGAATATTGAGTCCCAACAGAAATGAGCATTCTCCTGTACATTGTTGCTGGCTATAGCAATCCTGGCTACTTCGCTTAATTTTTTCAGCAAAAAATAATGATCCAAACTATCAAGGTGTTTATTTGGAGCCTCCCTATGTACGCAAAAATGTCTGTAAATTTTAGTAACCAATTTACTGCCTTAATCCTCTCTATATGTGCCCATGTTCTTACACCTTATTGTTCTTTTTCTAATTTGTCTATTCTCTTTACTACTTTTTCCATGTTTCTGCCTATGCTACTCTGCCTTTCCATATATTTTTGTTGTGCTATCATAGTTTCTAGCCTCAACTGACCAATTTCTTCCATCATAATTTTTGTTATCTTATCCATACCTATTTCAAATATATACTTTTTCTTCTTAAACGAAGCATGAGACTGCCTCCAACCCCCTTAGTCCTTTCTGTCTCCATCTTGTTCTCAATACCCCAGTCTTGTTAAAATATCTACCTCTTTAAATTCTTTCTTTTCATTTAGACCTACTATAATTTATTTGCTTTTAGGCCCTTCTCTTTCCACACAGTATACCACTTTGTATTTACAATTATGTATTTAAACATTTCTTCCAACTTTAATTTTTATTTTTTTTCCTATTTTAATTACATTATAATTGCTAGTAACTTATGATGATTCTGCACTCATGTCAGAAAAGCCAATTGAACAGGGTGGGAGAATGATCACTCTGATTATTTAAATATAAAAATATAAATTATTATTATTGAAACTTGATTCACTAGCTACACTTTTAATACTGAAGCACACCAGCGTGATAAGTAAAAAAGTCAAATATAGAAGGCAAAGATCACCATCAGCATCTATAACAAAACCACAGATATATGAAATATAACCTGTGGTGACACTTCCATGCTATAGAATTTCTCAGCTGCTAAATTTTCAACCTTCCTGCCATGCAAAGCACTTCATTTATTTCAAGTTAAATCCTCAGGTGCCATCTAATCATAAACAATAATTAGCATGTCAGAATATCAGGTAAACATATTTAGTACTTGATATAACTGTTTGCTAGTTCTCTTGTTTATCTATAAGATGGCAAACTATAATAGTCTGTTGAATGTTTGTACATAACTAAATGATTTTGTAAGTGATATACTTATTAAAAGAAATGATCAAACTATAACTAGCAAACAAATACATTATTTAAAACCCACTTAATTAAACAAGATTAGGAATACTATAATAAAGAAAATTATAAATCATTAAACATGCTTTTATTAAAATACATGAAAATAAAGGGTAATCCATTTCAAATACTATATATTTACTTATGTGCACATATGAATACATGCACATACTAGGAATCACTTACATGATAGATATGAAAAGCACTCAAATATGTTAGCTATTAACAAAATCATAATTAGTTTATGCATGGAAATAAAAGTTCATAATTATCTAGGATTTATATTTTTGCTTCTATAGATACAGCACTTTGCTTCTTGATGTATTTGATCATCAACCAGTTGGATTTTTTATTTTCTTTCTCACTATATTTATGATTTGGCTTCAGATGAGCTTCATACATTTATTGAGGTAGATATTTGTTGACTGTTCAGGTTATTCAATGGGCATGATTTTAGGCACAGGACTGCTGATGTTCAGGAGGACTAGAACTGGAGACACGCTGAATACTTTGGTGACTTTCTAGTACTGCATGATATTAGACAGTGCTTCAGTAGCTATGGAGATGTTCAATTGCATTCTAAGGATGCTTATGGTGTGCTCATCTTTCTTCTTTGGAACTCTTCCTTTGTGTTGATACTAGCACAGTTTTCATCTTTCTAGTCGTTATAACACTGCTTACTCGTTTCAAACCAAGAATCACAGATCACAAAAGAAATTTGACTCAGAAATGATGATGAATTGATTTTTAGTCTTTTTATATTATATCCTTTCATTGTCTCTCTTATCATTCCTAATTCATTTGTAAATTTTATTAATTATATTTCAATTGTTTTTTAAATCTACATACCTGCTTAGATTAATCCAGCTCTTGGATAAGATATTATTTCAAATTACTTTCCATTATGCTTTCCTTATTGCAAATTATACATATTATTCCCTTTCTTCAATTTATCATCCGAGCAATCTTTAAGTGGATTTAAATTGTATTCTTTTCTTTACAATAGTGGTCTTCAACCCCAGTGTGCGGACTGGCACTGGGTGACAGAAGTTTTCTGCTGGTCCATGCTAGACTAGCAAGAAAGTTTGTAATAACAAAATAATAAGATTTTAAACTTTTAATTAATATATACAATTTTTATTTATTTTTTCATTGCATTTTTACCCAATTAAAAAAAAAGAAACAGAATGAAAACAAAATCTAATCAAATATACATAAATTAATTTGTTTTTCTATTTATAGCAAATGTTTATACAGGTAGAGGGTAAAATTAAATTTTTTATTATTTTTTTTAAAAAATTAAAAATTAAAAAAAAAGTTTTTTATTATACAAACTCCAGTTGTCTTTTGATAGCCAATCACGGCCAATTATCAGCATTGTTTATGTGTTAAAACAATAAAATATGTTACCGGGCCGCGATTTTAAAAATACGGTGACTTTTTTTGATCTCTTAATTTTTTTCTACTCCATCTTTTAATATTTCATTTTTAGTGTTGTTGTTTTTTTGGCTATATGGCAATTTTTTTTTTGGCTTTAACTTTTATTTTTGAAATCAATTTTTATTATCTTTTTTTAAAAATAAAAACCAAAAAATCACTTCTGTCTCCAACTTTTACAAAGTATTTCTCAATACACCCCCCACCCCAAAAACTTTCAGGTTTTTTTTTGTTTAAAAATATGGCCACTTTTTTTGGCCTATAAGACAATATCTTTTTTGCCTTTATTTGTATACCACTGATATACTAAAACTTTTATTTTTAAAACCAATTTTTATTAGCTTTTTTAAAAAATAAAAACAAACCAAAAATAACTTTTGTCTTTATCTTTTGTCTCAGTAAAAACTAAGTATTTCTCAACCCACTCCCCCCCCCCCCCCCAAAAAAAAAAAAAAACTAAAATAATATCTTTTTTGGCTTTAACTTTTATTTTTGAAATCAATTTTTATCACATTTTTTTAAAAAGAAAAACAACCAAAAAATTTTTGTCTCTAGCTTTTACAAAGTATTTCTCAATCCCCCCACTCCCAAATTAAAATAAAATCAAAACTTTTGACTTTTTCAAGTTTTGTGTTCTTTTTTTTTTTGTTTAAAAATACACCCACTTTTTTTTCTTGACCTATAAGGTGATATTTCTTTTGGCATTATTTGTATATCACTAATATACTAAAACTTTTATTTTTAAAATCAATTTCTGTCACCTTTTTTTAAAAATAAAAACAAACAAAAAATAATTTTGGTCTCTATCTTTTGTCTCCATGAAAACAAAGTATTTCTCGGCTCGCTCTCTTCCCAAAAATAAAATT
Source organism: Epiperipatus broadwayi (assembly GCA_028023455.1). NCBI lineage: Eukaryota > Metazoa > Onychophora > Udeonychophora > Euonychophora > Peripatidae > Epiperipatus > Epiperipatus broadwayi. The sequence goes on along the minus strand of JAQFVV010000776.1, from coordinate 20,027 downwards.
AAAATAATATCAAAGCTTTTGACTTTTAAAACTTTTGTTGTCTTTTTTTTTAAAAGATGGAAACTATACGGCGATTTTTTTTGGCTTTATTTCTGTTATGCGAAGTCTATTTTGCCATTTTTTAAAAAAACTTTTCCTATTACATTTTTTAATCCTTTTAACACACCAGCACAAAAAAAAAATTACAATAACATCAAAACTTCAGACTTTTATATGTTTTATTTTATTTTTTCAGATTTAAAATATGGCAACATTTTTTGGGCTGAACAGTGTTTTTAATTATGTGATTTCTATTTTGCCCTTCCTACTATCAAAAGACAACCTCCATATATATATATATAACTTCATTCTTATATATTTAACATTAAATATAGATATTACATTTGTCATAATCATTGTCATGTAATTACACTAGCTGTGATATTTCCCAATATTCAGGTGAATAACATTTTATTCTTGCATGTTTTAACAATGTAATAATAAATGTAAAATTGCAAGCATATTAATGAAAACAATTGTTATTGTACTGTTTTCTGTAGCAGTATGACTGCACAACTCAAGAAAGAGTGTTCAGCATGTGAGTGAAGATAAGAAAACACCATAACAATACACAATAACTAGGATGCTGTTTTGGTCAGTTATAACAATTATGCTCATCTAAGGCTAAGCAGGTTACATCTTTAAGAAAATTTATCTGTAAACTTCTGCTCATCCATGCAATCTTATCCTTATTTTTGTCAGTCCACAGGTGTGAAAAGGTTGAAGATCACTGCTTTACAATATACTTCAATTTTTAGTTTTACATACACACATTTTCTCTTTTTTTTTGATTCATGAAAAGAGAGAACTCCTTTTATTTAATTAAATGTCCCCCTCTAATTGCTTTCTTCTTTTACCCTAGTAAAACTTATAGTAATAAATGATGTAGTGCTCGTCCTTTGGTGATCTGTGCTAATAAAAAAAAAATCTTTAAATTTTCTAAATAAACATATTTTTCTTAAACTCTTCTAAATTTTATTTTTTATTTCTAAACTCTTAATTATTTCTTTCAATGAGATTTTTACTGCAATCATTTATTGATAAATAATTCCACAGTATTTTTCTTTAAAATTCTTTAACTACTTATAAATTCGTTGTATATTAAAATTTTATTTATAAAATTTACGAACATGTAACGCTGTTCATTAGTGGTACAATATATATATATATTGGAAGAAAATGGAACATTATTGGATTTTGTGAAGTTAGAAGAAAAGTGAAGACACGATTTAAAATGTGGACATGTAATAAAAGCTGAAGTATTGGAAGTACATGTGGAGTAGGTATCATTATAAATAAAAAGTAAAATAAAAACATTGTGGAGATTGATGGTGTATCAAATAGAATGACAACATTAGTTATTTAACCTAATAGCAGATACCAAATGCAGATAATTCAGGATTATTTCCCAACAAGTTCTCATAGTAATGAAGTAGTGGAAATAGTTATATAAGTGTACAAAATAATTTGATTAGACTAAACAACATTTTAAAATTTTTATGGGAGACTTTAAGGCTAGAATTGGTAAACAAATGAAAGATTAAAGTGCTGTAGATAAATTTGGTTATGATAATAGAACTGAGAAAGGACATATATTTGTGGACTTTGCAGAAAAAGGAAAACTTTATATTATGAATTCTTTATTTGAGAAAAATGTTAAAAGTAAATGGACATGGAAGCATGCAAATAAAGATACAGCCAAATTGAATTATATTTTGACTAACAGAAAATACATATCTCAAGATTGTAATGTCCTCGATAAATTCATCACAAGAAGTGATTACTGACTGATGGAGAACTTGGGTTACAAAAATTATTAAGAAAAACACTACTTACAGTTGATATTTCTAATCTTCAGAAACATTGTAATGAATTTAAATTAGAACTTGCAAAACTTTTCAAGTATTAGTAGATTTTGAACATGATTTAGATCTGAATCAAATTAATAGCAATATAACAGATACACTTTTAAAAACTGCAAAAAGAATAGCTGGTCAAAAAAACACACCCATTGATCATCAAAAAGTATACTGAGACTAGAAAATTTATGAAGCCAAGAATGAATATGAAGATATATAAAATAATGCATTAAGAAGGATTAAATATTTTGAATTTTTTAAAATGGTGTGAAAAAGAGTTGATAATGATATATGAAAATATAGTTTTGAACTAGCAAAGAAAATAAGAGAATGAAACTAGAGTTTAAAACAATATTTGAGATTGGTAGGAAACATATATTTGCAATAAGAAAAAAGATAAAATAATTACTAAAAATAGAGATAAGATCATTAAATGGGTAGAATAGTTCTATCAAGAATTATATAATAATAAAGAACAAGTATCTCCTACATCTATTTATATCTTCTGAATTGCTCAGGATTTTAAATGAAAAAATGAAACATGAAATGAAATTTATGAAGAAGGGAAAAGCTTCAGGTAATGATGGTATTATAATCAATATATTAAAATAAGCAGATGAAGAAATAGAAAATTTTTTGTCAATGTTATATACCAAATGTCTAAATTATAAAGATGTACCAGATGATTGGAAGGATGCAGCATTAATATTGATATTTAGAAAAGATAATAAAGAAGATATTGAAAATTATAGATTTGTCATTGTTTTATCACTTTTATCTATTATATTTTCTGAGTGGCCCAGGATTTTAAATGAAGTGAGACATGCAATTAATTTTATGAAGAAGGAAAAGCTTTAGGGAATGATAGAATTATAATCAATATATTAAAAGAATTAGATGAAGAAATGAAAATTTTTGTTGGCAGTAATATATACAAAATATGAAAAAGATAAAGATGCAGTATTAATATTAATATTTTAAAAAGTGATAAAGAAGACTTTAGAAATTACAGATCTATTAATATTTTATCAGTTTTCTACAAAATTTTTACCTCCATAATTACAACTCATCTATAGTATAACAGTCGGGGAAATCAGGGTCTTACCACATCTGCCATACAAGGGTGCAACAAGGCCATTTGAACCTGGAAAATTTATATGGTAGACAGATACATACTGTTAAGATCTAATTTTTACATATATATTTTATTATGGGCATCAGCCCATGTGACAACTCAAGGAGATGCAGAGATTTGTAATAAAACTTGCTTAAAAAAACATTTTAATAAAAAAGATTTTAATAAAATAAATAAATAAGCTACTGCCAGAAATAACACACACAAAAAGATATATTGACACATATATAAATATTTAAAAATTGAGAAATAAAGATGATCTTAAATTTGTTATTATTTTTATATTTAAAATTTAAATTTTAGAAATTTGCACAAATGGATTTTAATAAGAGTTTGTTTTATAATATTGAGTATAGATACACTACACAGATTCATTTGAAAAAGAAAATATTATAGTAGCCCTTATTTAATCCTAGGCCCAAAGTTTGCAGACAAACTAACACCATTCTATCCGATATATTGATGTATACAAATGCAGCATGAATACGATAGCTCAGTACCATACTGCCAGAAATACACATCTGAACAGCATAGTTATATAGAAGAAATTGTCTCTTGTCCAGTAGAGGAATTTTACATCTGTCTGGCAAGAAGAACAATAAAATAAATAAATAGAAAACTTCATAGGAAGGGATTGCGATCCTTTTTGCCGACTTACCATCCCATTCCATAGGCTAAAGGGATTATCCAAGTAGCAGGGAATACATCTGCTTCCAATGGTCGATAAGAATGGATTACTTTTCCCAAGTGCAGCATAAAGGTGATCCTGCATGTAGCGGATCTTCATACTACATTTACTAATTACACCAATATATCTAATCCATTATCCCAATTTAACTGCAAAACAACTAACCCAAGATTAACCCTCCTCTAAACTAACATAGACTTAATGAATCTATATAGCCATCCACACCCAACTTAAATTTAAATAACTTAATTAATACAAAATTATTAAAGAAAGAAAAATGAAAATGATTATTAACTTAGCCAATTTATACATAAAAATTAATTTAGAAATTTTCTTTAAGTCAGATAGGTTCCTTTAAAGTTAAATTTAACTTATTTTGCTTATAGAAGATATATTTAAACAGTCTATAATGACAAAAGTTCATACTTTCCATGGTAGATTGCCTGGAGTCTGTTTTGTCCATTTTCATGATCACTCTTGTAGATGGTTTGTCCTTTGAAATGGAGTCACTATTTGCCACTCAGATGGTCAACAACTGTCACCTGGAGGCCTCAGTTGGTTGTCTGGAAATTAAATCTACTACAGACTCCTAATTTGTAGAGTTTACAATATAGCTACAGTTTATAGATAGATTAATAGTCCACTTGTAGATTAATAGTCAGCCCCCCAACAACAATTATTTTGCCTTTTATACTTTTGTAGCCTCTTATCAGCAACCCACCAGATCAATATGTCACTAAATCCTTATGCTCCATTTATGGTCCATGCTTCTTCATGATTCCATTGGTCATTCTGCTTCAGAGCAAGAAACAATCTTTAATTTTTTTTATCTATATCATCTATCTGCCTTTTTTAATTATATACGAGCCCCAAGGGCTAGTTTGCTTTTTGTTTAATTAAAAGTACAATCATTTCCATTTTGAGATTACATAGGTATTAATTAATACCTGTTTCAATTTCATTTATGTTACTTTTTAAAAAATATTAATTTTTAAATCTTTATTTTTTTTATATATATAAAAAAATAAGTACAAATACTTTTTTTTTTATTTTAAAAAGAAAAAATACTTTTAATTAAAGTTTCCCATCTGTGTGATATATATATATATATATATATATATATATATATATATATATATACCTTATACAACTCTTTTTAATTTTAGCTTTTAGTTTTTAATAAATTTATTTTTATTTACAAACTTGTTTTTATTTTAATTTTAAAATAATGTAACGGCATATGTATACCATTACAATAGAGAATATTGGGTTTCAACCAACCGAAAAACCAAACTGAATTAAAAGTTGATTTTAGTACAGTAAATAATATTCAAGTATTAAGAGAAGTTACATAAAGGACCATTGAATACAAATTTCCATTATGTTTTGGATTTGTAGATTGTAAAAAGGTATTTGATTCTATAAGCATTTCTTAAGTGATTAAAGCATTGAATTATCTAGGTATAGACTCAGGAAATTGTCATATTTTGAAGAATATTTATAGAAATGCAGCAGTAACAATTAGATTATATAATTATACAACGAATGTTAACATTGAGAAGGGTGTAAGATAGTGTGACTCCATATCTCCAAAACTTTTTACAGCATTGCTGCAAGTAGTATTTTGTGAATCAAAATGGGAGACTAAATGACTAAAAGATTTTGCAGATGATGTATCTGTTTTGCAAATAATGCTTCAGTGTTTCAGGAAAGATTGCAAGTGTTCTCAGATAAAAGTAAGAAAGTAGAATAGAAAGTAAATTTAAAAAAGATTAAAGCAATGTTAAATGGAATTTCTCAAAAGATTAAATAAAGTTTGATTATGATGAGTTACAAGAAGTTAACAACTACAAATACCTTCGTCAGTTTATTATTACAGGTGAAAACATAATGGATAAAATTAGTTATAGAATTAACCTTGGTTGGAGTACTTTTGGAAGAAATAACTTAGTATTAAAAGGAAATATGTATTTGTATTTGAAAAGAAATTTTTACAATAAATATGATTTACCAGTTCTTATTTATGAATCTGAGACTTGGACACATAATAGAAGAGCAATACAGAGACTTCAGACCACTCAATAAAGTATGGATAAATATGCATGTTAGAAGAAATAGAGGAATTGAAAACACAATGCATGGGTAAGAGAACAAACAGGTGTTACTGACATGATTGAAAGAATGAAAGACTGAAGTGGAGTTGGACTGGACAAATTATTTAAAGATATGATAATAGATCAACAATTGAAATCTTAAACTGGATTCCAAAGAGACCACATGTGAGATGGATGAATAAAATAAGAAAGTGTGCAGGGGTGATGCAGAGAAGAAAGGTTATAGATTGGAGAAGGTAAATTGAACTTGAAGAGATGTTAATCCTCCTGCAGTGGATTGATAATGGTTAACGATGATGAGGTGAATCATTAAAATCAGTGAGGGCTTAGACAATTCCATTATCAGTAACAATCAACAATCTCACTCTGTTGTCAAGGTAACCTTTTTTAATAATGAAGGTGAAATTCATCTTTATTTGTGGTCCAAAATATTTATATAAATACTAAAGACTGCAACTTCACCATAGAGACAAATTATTAATACAAAATAGTTTAAATAAACTTCTTTAAACAGGTAAACATAACTACTTCTAAATGCATACTAGTAAATAGTAAACCTTCAAACTGCAATTATAACTTTCAAATTGCACCCCCACAATGTATTGCTCAAGGTGAGATCAATAATTTTAGCCTCAGTGATCAAGTTGCAATCTTTGGTATTTACATAAATTTATTGTACCATTAATAAAACAGTAATTTTCCACCTTTATTGTTAAAAGAATATTCATATTGTTGATTGTTATTGATATTGCAATGTTCTTGCTTGATTTTAAATGATTACTTTTATATCTATGTAGCCTTGAGCATCGTTGCACTTATTATTTAAGTAATATATATATATAAACTACAAAAACTACAAAGATAGTTGAAAGCGCTTCTAAGTGACGGTTATAGATATATTTTTATAAACTTTTAAATACTGTATTTTCTAATATTTATTTATAAATTTACGTATATTATTTTGAAGAAATACAAACATCAATTTGTAATATTATATATATAAATAAGTTTTGATTAAATAAAAAAAAACAAAAACATGGTAATATATTGAACTGGGCCCGTTTAATCGAAGTTGTTTAATTCCATTTGAACCTTATTTAACCTAATTTTAAATTTTATATATTTAATATTATGTGAATGGACCAGCCCTTCAAGCAGAGGGGAGAATACCATTGATAGCAGAGACATCAATGATATCCATAGTCAGACCGAGCTATGCAAAGCAAAACATGATCACATTTCCAGACTGTGGCCCACCTCATCTGAGATTGGCTTCAACAAGGGATTTGGGTGTTTTGTCATCAGATTTTCAACTATATGGATAGCTAAAGAGTTGGAGAGTGGAGAAGATTAAATCCTGTCCATTAAAATTTGAAGATTTTCTATTTTAATATAAATTGAACACTGATTATATATGTGCATGACAGATGATGATCTAGACCAACTGATGATTGCTGTTTTAGGGTAAAATACATATATTAGAAATCATTTATCTTTTTCAAATGTATGTGGTCATGGAAATCAGATGTAAAAAAATTGGGTGGATGGTTATAGAGAGCTTGAAAGTCTGATTCAAATTTCTTCTAATTACATTAAGTTCAGTATAAACAATATACTTGTGTTTAAATATTATATATATGAAATTAATTTATTCTGTAAATGGAAGTCATAAACTCTCTCCACATTAGAGAATTGAACTCATTTGACTTGCATGCATGGTTCTTGAACATCTGTAATGATATTCAAAATCTTCTGCTTGAGAGTATTTATGGACATAGGTCATTTTCTTCAGTGACACCCCCTCCTTGTCTTGCATATTTTGGAAATTTCTTTTATTTGTTATCTTAATTGTTTAATCAGGAGATTATCTTCTTCTCTTGTTTCCTTCTTTTCTATTAATATAGAGAAAACTGGTATTCCTTCTAACTCAGTGAACTCAGGATTCATCTTATGGGGTGCACCTAATCATCATCTTTTAACTGTATTATTCTTAGCTGCTTTGACAACAATCTTTGACTAACTCTGGGGTTTTTTGGTGTTTTCTTATCAGATTATAGACCATTTTTTATTTAACCAAAAATTATTTATATTAATATTTGTTCCCTGCTTCTCTTCATTTGAGACAAAATGTGACATGAGTCAAAGTTTTCTTTTTATTAACAAACCTACAAATAATATTTTTAAAACTTTGTTTATATTACAAACATTGCTGATATTAGTTGTTTATTCAAAATCTTTACTTATTCCTGGCTATTATATATATGATTTTATAAATGTCTGGCTCTCACAATGCCAAAATATCATTCACAAGCTTTTTTTTTATCAACTGGCTTACCATAGGTATCTACATGTACTCTCACATAAATACATTCATTATCTATCAATATTGTTTCACACATTTCCAGAATTAGGAAAATACATAGTTAGATGTGTGAAAGGTCTTTCTTCTTTTATTGATCTTTTCAATAATTATAATCCAGTATCTTCTTTTGTCCACTTAGTTACTACTGTTTATTTATTGTGTCTACATTCATTATATCTGTGTAATAAATTCACTGATTGCTGTTTTCAACTATTTTTGTTAAGGTATTATAGCTCTGTCCAAAATCATATGATGTGAATATATTCTCTATCAGGGCATTCTATAGCATAAATAGTCAGGGGTCTGCTTCAGATTGGTCATAATATTTAATAAAGGTCTGTAGTCTGTATGATTTAAAATTTTTATCTGCTCAAATATTAAAATAGCACATACTTTCTCCACACAATGATGTCACCTAGTGCAGGCTAGAGAAATCAATAGATGCCAGAAGATTTGTACATTTAAATCCCTATTTAGTTCCTAATCATCCAATATTCACAGAATAGTTTCTAGCTTATGCCTTTTATCAGTGAAGAGCCTTGGAACTAAGAGCAATGCATCTAGATATTTGGATTCAATAAAAGACAATAAATTTTTCAGTCCCAGCTAATTTGCTGTATAGTTTTTAGAAAAAACTTAGTCCAGTGTCTATATATTTTGGTGTTTTAATTTTTTTGTAACAATAATCACCAACATCCTTTGGCTAGGATTGGTATTAAACCATTAAGACATCACATAACCAGCAACTATTTATGCTTATATGAGCTATTTAAATAATGATTATTATAGCTTGCATAGAGAAAGTTGCTGCTAAGTAGTGGTAATCATGTGAATCATAACCAAAGATGTTGATGGCTATGGTTATAAAAAAAAACATTGACATCAAAATATATAGAAACTAAACTGGGTTCAGATTTACACAACTATGCAGTCAAATTAGTTTGCATTCAAAACATTATTGTTGTGTTTTCAGCTTGATTCATTGATTTATAGTTAACTAAAAGTATAAAAGGTAGCTGCTTGGGGAGGAGGTCGCATTGCTCTCAGATTTAAGGTTTCTCACTGATAAAATTCACCCTTATTGTTAAAATAAAGTTGCCTTGATAACAGTTTGAAATTGTTGAATGTTATTGTCTAAGAGTTGATTGGTTTGTAATGAAGCTTCATTGTAGTTGGGATGCTGGATGAGTAGGCACAAGTTTTGAACTTAAATGCTCAAAATTTTAGCATCTATTGATTACTGCAGCCTGCAATAGGTGGCACTATTTTTTGCAGAAAACTGCTACTGTGGTTTTAAATAGCTTGTGTAAGTATAAATAGTGGTGTTGTTGTGATATTTTAATGGTTATCTATATGTATTAATGAGTATAAACAGTAGAGCTTTCTTGTATAGTTGACATTACGTTGTTCTACAGAGCACTTTAGAGTCTTTAATCGATTATAGTAATGCATCTCACTTCCCTTCCCCCGCCCCTATTAGTCTAACATTAATTATAGAAGTATTTTAATTATTTTCAAATCCATTAGAGTTCTGTAATTAGATTATCATGTGTCTTTATTTATATTAATTCTAATACATTTGTTATCTGTATACCGTATACACAATTTATTTACACTATGAATAGACATAGCATTTATTTAGCTGATTTAAATCCATGTCTTATCATGAATTCACAAGAATCTTGATATATATAATAATAATGAAATCTACTTTTTTTCGCAGCTTAAAAAACACGTGATGCCTTGGAGAGGAGATTTTATGTTGTATATACATTTACCGCCTTCTTTCGCTCATAGATAGTTTACTTTGAAAATTATACTTTGGTTTTGATTTTTAGTAACTAAAAAATCTGCATAGAGTTTGACTACATTCAACTTTCCATTGGAAATATCAGAGAAAATACTTTTACATTTTAAATTCTTTTTTTTTTTTCATAGTGTAAATAAAGTTTGTTTGAACATTTTGGCATCTGCTATCAATTAAAGCATTTCATCATTAAGTGACTGAATTCTATGTAAAAACTATCTAACATTTATTATTTAGACGGAACTTTATTGTTCCAAAGTCTCTATTCATCATTAAATTAAACATAAAAATTAAATACCAAAGTAACGTTTAACTTCATACAAAGACATTCTATTCATTATCTACGAAAGAGTAAATATTTGCCAGAAGCAACTTTCAAGAATAAGAACACAATAGAAGAAGTACTGTATCCTAAAGAAATAACAAAACTTTTTTTAAACGATCATGTGACATAAATCACATGTTTCAAAGTCTAAAGCACGCATACAAAAGGGGAACAAAATTATTTAGCCTAAAGCAAGTGGAAAAATGAAAATACTGTACTTCTAAAAATTTCAAAAATAAGGGAGTTGTGTGTTTGTAAATATGTAACCACTGCCGTTAGCCGATATTAGCTTGGTAAGAATGAAGAAAGGCAAAACGACCGCAATGATAAACAACAAAAAAAAAAAACTATCTAATGCTCTTGAAGTAAAAAAAAAAGAGCTATAAATGGCAACAGTTATTTATGTTTTTTATTAAAATTTTATTGTATAACCATATTTTTTAAAAAAGAATATATTCCGTATTGCTATCGTATAATGTAATACAATATATATATATATTACTAATTGTTAACGTGAGATGCAGAAATAAACTGTGTTAAAATGATGGGAAACAGTTGCAAACTACGCGTCCCGGCCGATACTATGACACTTAAAAAAAAAAAAAAACTATCGACGATATTCGATATATTGTTTTTTCGTTGCATCTAATAATCTAAAGCGCCGTTGATTCATTCATTATACATACACAAAAATAGAACTTGCATAGATTGCTTTTGGTAGAAATAACTTTAAAACAAAATGTGTTTTAAAAAAAAAAAGATTTTTAACAGTTGTATTTTACCAATTTTTACAAATGATTATAAGATTTGATTGTTTAACAAAATAGTCAGTACCGAAATTTCAGATCATATGATAAGACTATGGAGAGGTAATTTGGAAATTGCACAAAAGAAATCCAAAATGAAATACACGAATGAGAGAACAAAGAGATGGATGTCATTGACATTATTGAAAGAGTTATAAAGCTCAAATAAAATTGTACTGGGCATAAAAAGTAATGATAATAGATAGGCTGATGAATTTATCTGTATTCCAAGAGATTGTGAAAGCTTTAGAAGAAGTCCATATGTGGCATGGATGAGTCAAAAAAAGTTTGTTGTTACAATGTAGAGAAGAGACACCATAAATTGGAGAGAATGTAGAGACTCAAAATTTTTTATAATGGAACCACTATTTGAAGTCATGGTTAAAAATCAGTAGAGAGCTAAAGGAAAGATTAAATGAAGTATTCTTTCACAAATAAATTTTTGCATTTGTTTATAGCACAAAGTTTTTTGCAGATAAATTTTGCATCAAGTATGCAGATGCATACAGCTGCATATTTATGATAACTTAAAAAAATTTTAATTTATTTTTTTATAAAATACTGCTGAATCAAAGATGAAATATCCCCTATGAGTTAGTTAGGTTCATCACTGATGAAGGCCACAAGCCAGAATCTAGTCTGGGGATATTGAATGAATAAGCACTAGATAGGGATATTATGCACAAGCCTTCTGGCATCCATTGATTACTCTGGCTTGCACTGAGGGTACTGCTGTATGGAAAGTTTTGCCTATTTTAATAACACTTATGAGCAAGCATAAAAATGGTGATCATGTGATGTTTAATGGTTTAATACATATTATTAGTATTGCCACTATGAAAGGCAAAGAAAAATAACCAGTTCAAAGAGTATTTAATGATAATTGTACAAACAAATGTGGTGAATACAAATGTGGTCATATCAGATTCTTAAACTGAGTCATTATTACATAAATGCTGATTGTTGAAGTAGATCTGAATCAACTGGCTACAAATTAAATTACTTGCTATAACAAATATATTCATGGAAAATTTGATAATAACTGCTGCTATGTATTAAATTCCAATAGTTATTTGTTGTCTATCTAATCTAACTCTTTCATCTATGTTGACATCTATACTATGTATCACGAATAGCTTGCACAACTAAGCTTGAGCATATAACTATGTTCCAGCAAGTAATGGGCATTGTGTGTTACTGTCAGAATAATTTCAAATCTTGAATTACTGACTCCGTGTAGTCCCCTTTTTCAAATAAATCATACTTTTTGTAGTCAGCTCTTCCATCTTATAAAGAACAATTGGATTTACTGGTCTAGATATGCAATTGTCCTTTATATACTATTGACCATTTGTTTCCATTATTATCATTTCATTAGTCAGCTGTTTTATATTCTGAAAATGATCTAGGGGACAATTGACAATTTAGATGTTAAACTGGTCATGTTACTGATACATGAAACATACGAATTCTGTTCTGGATATAAAGATTGTGATTCTATTAACAAATAGAATTCTCTTTATAAATGTATTGGATATATATAAAAATTTCTCTATGGGTTCACTGAAAAAAAGAATTTTAAATAATGCTTTTAAAAACATGTGGAGTCCTTGTTTAGTGGAATAATAAAATGACTGATGACAAAAAAGTATATTAAAACTACCAAGAGATATAATTAAATCATGTCCATAATCAAAATTCTAGTAAATCAAAGAACAGTACTATTTATAATATAATGATAATGTTTATTAGATAAATGTATATCAATTATCTTTTGAACAATCACACAACATTAAGACATCCCATAATTCCTGCTTGCACATGCTTTATGGGAATAAACTTTATTTATTTTATTCTATTGCTGCCATCTATAATAAGTTTGACTAATCAACAGTTACTACATGCAATTCTAATATCTATTCATTAACTATGTATAGTAACTATTTATTTCTCAAGTTTAAAACCACAACCACACATTTCTGAAACATATAAACAAAGATATTAAAAAAATATAAATAATATAGCCTCTGATAATAGTGGTGGCAATTGTACTGACAACGCAAATATACTGTAACCTCTAAATATTTAATTTTATTAGAAAATAATTGGTAAGTAAGTGGTTAACTGTGATAAAACTGAAGTCTGAGCTAGAAAAGCTAAAAAATGTGATTTCAATTACACCAGCGTGCACTGAAATCGCATTTGCATATGATTGAGGCTTCATAAAACACTAACCCATGACAATGCACTCACTCCAGATTTTCCAAATAAATAACAAATGTTAACATATAATTTATCAGGGATTTGAAATTTTATCATAATACCTTCAAAATATAATATAAACTTTAGTACATTAACAATTACTGGTTTATTATTAAATAAATTCAGGCCTATATGCTTTTGCTTTATCTTATCATAAATTACATAATTCAGTGTTTATATTTATAAACATTTATTAGGATTGATAGGATTAATTATCTCAGGTGATTTCTTTAATGGACATTTACTACTGTAAAGGTAAATATATACATAAGGGGTTTTATACACCCTTTTTACATTTAATTTTCTAGTTTCAAATACCAAATATAATAAAATATTTAAATGTAACATTAGATCAATCATCAATGTGTTAGCATGATCTGAATTTAAATTGTATTAAGATGATTATTAGAGAAAAATAATACAATTTAATTTTAAAATAACATTGTTTATTTCATGTAAATATCAATAAAAATAAAAAGAAGAAACTAATATAACAATAACATTATACTGATTATCATCATATAATGGATATTGCTTCTTAAGAAATGTATGTGGTAAATCAAATATAGCTACTTTTGGTGTACAGAATCACTTTATGGGTGTGGCACTACAACATACATGTTAGAGAATATTGATTGCAGTGTTTTACCACATCTTTACTTTGAATATATAATCAGAGAAAAGGTTTCAAAATTATCAATTTAATGTTAAAACTTTAGTTAATTTAAAAGCATCTAATAAACTCTAGAATAATATTTATATTAAAAATTTTTAAATAATGATTAAGAATGCAATCTCTCGCCAACACCAAATATTTACTATGTATTTACTATCACTTATCTGACATACGTTTAAATATCAAATATAAACTATACTACCAGTGTTTCCCCTGAAGTTATAGGGTCATATATGTCACATTTATTACTCGAATAAATTTATTTAATATATTAAATAAATAACACTCTATTCATATAAAGTTTATATGACACTTAAATATCGAATATTCAACAAATTTATAAAATAATGGTATTCTTATATAAAAGCAAATTTAACTACCTGTGACACTATTATCTGAGTTTAAGGATGATTAAGATTATCCTAATCAAATTAAACCATCATGGAAAATCTTTATCTTCAATGTAAAATGTATATTTTAAAATCTTTGTAATCTATTTTAATTCTTTTGTCTGTTACACATTAAAAACAAAATAAAATCTTCAAGTGACACCTTAACTAAACAAATACATCATCACCTTATTGCATTTGTTACTATGATGATTTAAAGAAGTTATTTTGGTTGTTTCTTTTGACTAAAAATATATTATTTATTTTTCAATATGAGGTATTTCCATAATCATTTGACAAATGTTTCATTCACTGGATAAAATCCTGGAATAATAACTACAAATTTTAATGAAATAAATATTAAAAGCATATTCCTTCACAATTGAAGAGACACCATTTAGCAACATAATCCTTAGGCGAATTTAGTTGGATATTCTAGAATATCAATATTATAAACAATGCATTGTTCTTTCCTTTTTTCTTTTATATTTTAATTTAGTATATATCCATTGATGTTATTGTAATGGAGTGGAGACCTGACCTCATCTTGGACAGACCCTTGATAATGTTATCTACCCAGCCATTCTTATGTAGGTCAGTACAATATGGCGATTTTTAGGAAAAACTTGATTGAGTAAAGACCACTGAAAATTTTTAAAGAGTTTCTCCTATTTTAAATTCACCAATATTTATATGCTTTTTTAGATAACATCATTTTTTCCCATAATGTATCTTGCTTTATTCTATATGTCCAGGTTATCTTCATAGTGCAGCAAATAATCTGTTAATATTTTAAAGTTTGCTCTCAATTGGCATGAACATGTAATCATTTTTGAAAATACAAAATAATAAAAATAAAATATTTTACATCAACTTATTATAAATAAATAAATGAAATGCATTCATTTACCTATTAACAAACTTTATTAGCATAATAAACTCCATCAATAAATGTTATTAACTTAATGAAGTTCGCATATATTCAAAACTTAATAATTTAACTCCATCAATAAATGTTATTAACTTAATGAAGTTCACATATATTCAAAACTTAATAATTTTATTAAGTTTTTTTTTTCAAAAAAAAATTAGAAAATTGATGTTTTATTTTATCATTAAATTAATAAAAAAGGTAATTTGTTTACATTTGGATGTAAACCTATTATTATAAAGTGCTGAAAACTTTTTGAAATTATTCAAATGAAAGCCAATCTCCAATAATGCACTATTTCTTAAATATTATAAATCTCCACACACTCGCCCACCGGTAAGAGTTTAAAAAACTTAAGTGAACCACTTAAGTATATAGAATGTACACTCTACACTTAAATGATTCACTTAATCCCCCTTAAACTCTTTTTTTTTCCAAAAGGTTTATTAGACTTTAAATTTACATGTTTGCATACAGTGATAAACTAAATTTATCTATGATTCACAATGCATATTTTGATTTTAATGTAATTTTACACCTTAGAACTTCATTATCTTGGAATAAATTTTTAAACTGACATGCTCGCATGATATGATATACATTGATATACTTATGATATTAGTAAGCACACTATGTTACAAACAAATGTCAAAAATAATAGAGTCATTTTCATCAGTCACCCAAATTTAGTCAATGATTGACTGTTGACTGTAGACCCATGTCACAATACACTAAAGAACCCAAGAAGTGAGTTATTTCTAACTCAAACCTGGATTCCAATGGTCAAAATTCCCAAAGACTTGCAAAGTCCAAACAGTAAGAGTCCATAAAAAATCTGTCCATACATCTTCCATGGCTGGCATCAGTGAAATGCCCATTGTCCATGCCCTTCTGTGAGATACAGTAGACCACTTAGTCATCTCAGAGTAAATTGCATGCTGAAGCATTCCTTCCATAATTACCCTATCCTTGATTAAAATTCTTAGATAACTCTACTGTGATTCACATTTAGTATCTTTGACTTTTGTATCTGAAGTGATGACAAGTTGCAACTATACTTCAAATCTGTTCTGCCCCCATCTACCTTTATATTTATCATCGATTATTAGGTATCAATCTTGGTCAAAGTAAACACTGAAATCTGTTTCGTCTAGCTTGTCAAGACCTGTGGTTTCTCGATTGCCCTGCTCTAGATTCAAATAGTCAATTTCACATTTCTTATGCTCTAAATCCTTATCATGAATATATCCATCACTTTGTTCTTCCTTTGCTTCAGGAATCTCCAAAAGGATCATTGTCTGATCTATGAATCCCTTGTTCTTTAACATCAGCATCTGAGAAGGATTCTCCTCCATACTATCAGAAACAGGTAAATGCTAGGTCACAATTGACTCTTCATCATGGATGCTGACTTCTTTCCTTTTATATTCCTGTCTGACAAATCAGCATTCGATGAACTCTTACTTGATTTTTCTGTCTTTTGAACTACTGAGCTGCAGTGAGAGTTGCTGACATTCCTTGTTTGGTTTCTGGCCTTTCGCTTACTTTTGGCAGTGGTTATGACTGCTGATTCCATTAACATCATGTCAGAATCTAAGTCTGTGCTAGAATTTATAGATACCCAGGGAGTTTTATCTAATGACTGTGGAATGGAGTAAATCATTTGTTCTGAAGGCTGTGATAACTCTGGTTTAATTGATTGTGACTGTTTACTTTCTTTTTGATTTGATACAAAGTGTAGCTTCTTTTGTGAAGACCCAGGAATACAGTTGTATAATTTAGTCTTCCTAAGCTTACAATTTGGACATATCCTAGAGGGAGAATCCCTGACAATATCCCTTAACCTGCAGTGGAAGCACTGTGGCAGTATGCCCCAAAAAGATATTATTAGAGGGGCTGACTGTGTAGTGGATTGTGTGAATGTCTGTAGGTGATACTCTCTTACTGAGGGTAATTGCAAAGAGCACAGAATTTGTGAGTACAGGAATGTTTGCCCTTTCCTCTAGGACATACCTAAAATATGATATTATTCCATAGGGTCTGAGGATTTTCTGAAGATCAAATTGATTAAAACTCAGATAACAATTTTGAATATGGCCAGTCAATATCACTGGCCTATTCATGTCAATTGTTCATAAATTGCCCCTTGGAATATTGGCTTCTGAGTGGTATTTTGGTATTCCACAATTACATAATAGTTGTTGGATAATATAGTATTTGTTACACATGGATCCATACATTTTTTGCTATGATTTGGCTACAGAATTTATCAATTGGAAATATAAATAAGTTTTTATTTTGATTGGTGATGAAAAAATCACATAATTTAAAAAAGATTGACGTAATTGTGGTGGAATAGTAGAGATTAAATCATCTATAATGTTAGTGAATTTCACTTGATCTAGCCTTGGAAGAGATAAGTCCATATCAGGCAGCCCATTTTGAGCAGTGTCTGGACAGTCATCGTCCAGCATATTGAAAAGATCAGGTATATTTTGTGAATCATAACAAGAAATAGAGGTGCTCTTATTAAAATTTTGTAAAATTTTAGCATATGATATTTTGTTGTCATCTATATTTTGATAAAGTCTTTGAGTGACAAAGGATGTGGACATTAGAATTATCATCAGAAATAACTTTAAAATTATGTATATATCTTTTATAGGATTAGTAGGGTTATTTTTTGTTTAAAAAGATATTGGGATTCTTTATACTTTTAGAAAATAAAGCAGAAAAATGCTCTACCTTCAGGTCCTCTTCCCTATGGTTTTCCTCTATCAAACAAAAATTTGTCCTTTTGAGGTGATTTTTTATTGATATCTTCATTTTCAATGTAACTTTTGATGTTTTTTATTGATTTTTCCAATATTATCTTGAGCCCTTTGCTGTATTATCACATTATTCATGCTTTAATTCTTGTTTGAACAAGATGTTTTCCTCTCTAACAATCTTTCTGGAGTCCAAAATCTTAGGAGGATCATTGCAAGCTTGGAGAACTAAATTGGTGGAAGGTTGGTCTATGAATATATCAAATCTTTCATTCATGGAATTCATTGGTTTTACAGATAATTTTTTTTTTCCTTCGAATTTTTTTGATTTCTTAGATTTACAAATGTCTTCCATGTTTCTCTCTAAATTTTCTATATTCGAACTTGAATCTCTCTCAATTCCTTGGTTAAGTGTGTCAACAAAATTCATCCTTCACTTGAAAGGAAGAACAGCTTTTAAAGAACAAAACCCTGAGGTGTTTAATAAAAGAAAACAAATATTTTGATAAAGACTAATACTTTCATCAGCTCAAGAAAGAACAGAACCAAACAGTCCTGATCCCTCTAGCTATAATTGTGATCTATTATTTTTAAAAACATTTATTGAATTTAGACATTTAATTATCTGATGTTTTAATGAATTGTTTTTTTTTTTAAATGTCATAGCATCGGCTGGGACACGAACCTGCAACCCGGGCAACTGCCTGCAAGTGCAAGGCAGTCGCACTGATCTCTCAACCACCAATTCAAGACTAATGATTACAATGGCCTCAGTAGGTAGTGCGTCAGTCTCATAATCCAAAGCAAATAATGAATTGTTTTGTTGGTCTTTCTAACACACTTTTCTAATTTTGTGGTTATTATTTATACACGCACATGCACATTTATATGTAAATACAATAATTTTATATATATATTTAACTACTAGCATTTTTGCTTATTTAATAGACAATTTATTTGTTTTGAACTTGTAAATATTACTATTTAACAAGGTTTGACTATGACATTACCTACTGTTATATTCATCACTAAAACAATTCATTAATCATTTTTTAAATTGTTATAAGAAATAGGTATTTGTTTACTGGCACTTTCCAATTTCAATGTCATTACCTTTTTATCCTTAATAATAGTTGAAGTCTTAATATAAAAAAAAAGATTATCCCATTGCATATTGACTCTATGATAGTTTGTCTTTGGTTTTAAACCTATTACCTGATATACCTATCTACTATAAAATATACAATCAAAATTTTTTTTAACAATTTGTATTTTACGAACATAATAACATTTGACCCAGAAATAAAATGCTTTAAAACAGGCAAAATTCTCCTTACAGTCATGCCACTCTGTGCAAGCCAGAGTAATCAATGGATGCCAGAAGGTTTATGCATAAAATTTCTATCTAGTGCCTACTTATCCAATATCCCCAGACTAGTTTCTAGCTTGTTGCTTTCATCAGTGAGGAGCCTTGGATCTGAAAGCACTGCATCTGAATCTTACGATCTAATGCAACCTTCCAGCAGCCACCTTTTATCTCTGCCAGGTTGCCAAACAGCAATGACAAAAGAAATACAAAATGCAATATTGGAATCAACAGAAAGGTTAAGGGTTGCATATTCCATCTTGGATTTTACAAAAATATACAGTTTAATTTAAAAAGAAAAGTTTATACATGAGGTATACTAAAATATTTATTAAATTAATATTTGGTTAGTTTATTCGCTCCTGTAATATATATATAATATAAAGAGCCTTCTATATATATATATATATATATATATATATATATATATATATTGTGCCCTTTTCTATAGGTCAGTAATAGTTCATAACAGTCAATTACTAAAAATTTTAAATTTTAGA